>OZ038509.1:65645710-65668210 GCA_964036315.1 Acanthosepion esculentum | reverse complement strand
TGATATGTATGTTTACAGATCTTTGCATCGATGTTTATTACATGTGGCGTTACTTTGGCTAGATGGTGATTTATGTGTTCTAGCGGATGTTAGAAGTGTAGACAGATTTGGGGGCTGTCGGCAGGGGTTAAGTGGGTTGTCACTAAATATGTTTGATATTGGCAGTCGAACTCGAAATTGTAATTGGTGGATATGACATTTATGATGTAGTGGATAACTTATATGTCTTTTCTTGAAAGCCACTGGTACGTAAGTAATTCCTACATGTTTGTATTCCCTCCACATGTGGGATGTGGGAGTCTAGGGATGAAACATTCATATTCACAAGGAGTGAAGGCAATCTAACTATTTTTATTTTTATTTGTAAAATTTGTAAGAAATAGATTATATCTTTAATGTAGCTATGAATTGTGGGTAGACAAGGTTTGAGGGTGTGGCCAGTGACACCTGAGATGTTCTGCGTTAGAAGATTGATTGCCGAAACTATCGTCAACCGGGCAGATGAATCTTAAGAGTTTGTATCACATCGTATATATTTTAGGGGTTTCAGGTAATGTTTTCTACTGAGAGGTTGGTGGCTGTGTCTGCGATTAATTTGGGAAGTTTATGCAATTTGGGGATAGTGTAGATTGTGCCTGCTTTTTTTTGTTTTGTT
Organism: Acanthosepion esculentum; assembly: GCA_964036315.1. NCBI lineage: Eukaryota > Metazoa > Mollusca > Cephalopoda > Sepiida > Sepiidae > Acanthosepion > Acanthosepion esculentum. The sequence continues at coordinate 65,667,555 of OZ038509.1, read as the reverse complement.
TTTTTTGTTTATTTGGTTTGGTTATTTCATGCCGACAGCATTTTTAGAATAGATTCGTAAGAATAGAATATGTATTCTTTGATTTAGATTGGTTTGGTTTATTTTGTTTTTCTGCATATCAACCTCAATGGGTTATTTAATGTCGACAACATGTTTAGGATAGATTGGTATGAATAGAATATATGTTTTTTGGGTTAGATTGGTTTGGTTTATTTTGTTTAACGGCATATCAACCTCAATAGGTTATTTAATGTCCACAACATTTTTAGGATAGATTCGTATGAATAGAATATGGATTCTTTGGTTTACATTGGTTTGGTTTATTTTTTTAACGGCATATCAACCACAATGGGTTATTTAATGCTGACAACATTTTTATGATAGATTCGTATGAATAGAATATGTATTCTTTGGTTTAGATTAGTTTGGTCTATTTTGTTTTACGGCATATCAACCTCAAAGGGTTAATGCTGACAAAAGTTTTTATTGCTCGTAATATTTTGTTTTGTCAAAAATCTGCTTCTGGTAATAATTTTCCTTCAAAATTGTATTGCTGGTAATAATTTTTTCAAAATAGTATTGCTGGTAATAGTTAACTATTTGTCTATAGCTGGGACCCTAACAGGTGCTACCACCCCGGGTCTGGGTGGACCTGGGAAAACCAGCAATTAAGATTTGGTTCCACGCTCCTCAAAACCTGATCAGAGGCCTTGCGGCTGGACGTAGTTTATCGTCTCAGCCAGGACCCGGATGTAGTTTCTCGTCTGACCCAGGACAGAGAATATTCCTAGTTCTGTTTTACCTAAAGATTTAACTTGTGGTTGAGTACTGTTGTGTAAATTGCTAGTGGATAGCAAAGGCATGGTTAATGAAACCTGAAAAGTGCTGTGTGAGAGTCTTGAAAGATTAGAAACGATTGGCTTAAACCAAATATTCGTCTTGTGACACGGTAGTTTTTGCGTTTTTGTAGAAGGTCAGCATATCAAATCCTGTCGAACGCCATATTCTTTATCCGGAAGGAATTCGTACGAACTAAGATCTTTAACCAATTCGGCTTTGATTATGGCCTCGAGTACTTTGCCTAAAAGAGGCTATAAAAGTCTAAGGAGGATAATTTTAGGGGTCCTCAGGGTTCCTCAAAACAGGAACTGCGGAGGTTTTTCAACGAGCTTGAAAGCAGGAAGCAGTGAGCTGCTCAGGAGCACATTTCTTTAGGACGACGGCAGGTATCCCGTCACACCCGCTTGTATTGCGGGGATCTAATTTAGAGATGATACCAGAAAACCAGGTACCGAGTTATGCGTATGTCACCCAGTAGAGCCTAGGGGGTGATCTAATAGAGGAGTACTCCATATGACACGAGAGTGGAGTTGTAAGAGACCTTCCGGGCAAAGTACTCTACTTTATCTGCAATGCCTCAAAGTGTTTGACAAGGGAAGGAAAGGAAGATAGCTAAATTTAGATGAACAGAGTGAGAGATAAAATGGGGATTTGCTGTGGTTCCACAAACACTGCAGAGCCGACAGTAAGCATTAGAATATGTCGAAAACGTCCCTTGATCACTAGTTCAGTCACAGTAAATTTGTGTCCAGGCTCTTACAATATTTCACCATTCTTGGTAGATTTTCTGGTGTCACAACATGAAATGATCAGGGACAAATGTGATGGAGAGAAACAAATATAAAAATGAATTTGGCTAGATTTAAAAAATATTATTTAAAAAAAATAATCTTTAAAAAATATTCTTTTAAAAAATTATAAAATACCAGCGTCCCTCGTTTTGCGCGCATGTGTAGACGTGACAACATCAACAAAGCCCAGTCCGATGAAATCTTAATGCATGAAACAGGCCACAGAAACTTTTTTTCCAATTTGTCATTCTATTTTACATATATATATATATATATATATATATATATATATATATATATATATATATATATATATATAGAGAGAGAGAGAGAGAGAGAGAGAGAGAGAGAGAGAGAGAGATGTATATTACATTATTTACATTATTCGGACTATTGTCCTCATCTTTGTCGCCATATTTATTACAACGTTTCGGCCGTTGTACGCTCCGACCTTCTTCAGGTGGTTGGAATGTCGAACTGAACCCTTTATTTCGCTCACTGGGGTAGACTGTTCTAGTTCCACGTGCCATGTTTAATCCTTGAGGACACATGGCACGGTGGATAAAGGCGTTGGTTAGATCCAGTGACAGGACCCAAAGATTTTGAGTTCAATACCCGGTTATGGCAGTGGAGAACTTTCAGAGGGGAAAAAATTAACAGGAGATAACTGATAACTGACATCCATTAAACATGGCAGGTGGAACTAGAACAGTCTACCCCAGTGAGCGAAATAAACGGTTCAGTTCGACATTCCAACCACCTGAAGAAGGCCGGAGCGTACAACGACCGAAACGTTGTAATAAATATGGCGACAATGATGGTGACAATAATGTAGATAATGTACATAATACCTCATCTCAGAAATATAGACAGATATAGATGTATATTATTTGTATATTAACATGACTTCTTTCGAAAGATAGAGAAGTTGCTTCCCATTACTCCCCCCAAGTTTAGAATCTTCCTCGACTGGCTGCCTTTGGAGAAGTGTTCGATTCATGCCTTTTTGTAGTTTGTTTCAGCAAAAGTGAACGGGATTTGAACTCAGCTCGTCGATTTCAATTTGACCAATACGCCAACATTCCAGTCTTCAGTATATTTCCGAACTGAAGCCTCATATAACGATAAAAATAACCCGGAGATAAATTTCTCTTAACAGGCCTTTTTAAACACAGAAAGGTAATATCTACATTAGGGAAATAAGTAACGAAATAAATAATTAAAAATGATTAAATTCTTTCGAAGGTTATGATTCTACGTAATGAAAGTTATTTGGAATGGCCACTCCTCTAGATCCTTGTGCATTAATACAAGCGACTCAAGGCTCTATACTTTGATCGAGTTTGTTCCTTATATTCATTAAGGAACTTTGTAATGGCCCCAGTTCCCGACTCGGTAAATATACTGGTGACATAGGTATTTCCCTTTGACTTAATAGTAAGTCTGATAGATCCGATAAAATTAATTCAGATATGGCTTTCTGAAGTTGATGACACGATGTTGTTGGAAATGGCAATATCAAGATAGCATTTCCAGAAGATGACATTGGCGGTTTAAATTGGATGTCGATCTTTAGATATTTCGAACGTATTTAATCGGATTTGAGATGTAAGTCTTCTTCACAAGTTGATCTGTTATCGTTCTTTTTTGGCCATTCATTCAATGCTTCTTACCTAACAGCGAAATGAATGTTATCTTAAACGGCCAATCCTCTAGATCATTTTGCATTAATGCAGGCAACCCAACGCTATAGTCTTGAACTCCGTTCCTTATTTTTATCAACGGCCTTTCTACTGTCATCGGCTACCAACTCGGCAGTTGTGCTGAAGACGCAAGTAGTTTCTCCTGTCTTAAAAGCAAGGCTGATAGAGTCCATAAAATCAAATCAAATATGGCTTTCCAAAGTTGATAACTCGACGTTGTCGGAAACGTTAATATCAAGAAGATGGCAATGTCGGTTTACTTCGGATGTCGTTCGCGACTCAATGAACAGGCAAATAGCGAGATTGGCATCCATTGCAACAGAGCGGGAATTAATCAAAATCGCTGACCATTCCATGGAGATGTCGCGACATTCTTCCAAGACCGAGAATAAAACACCCGATAAAATAGTAGACAGACAAAATAAGAAGACAATACCATTTCGCACGTGAATTGGTAAATAGAAAGGCATTTGCCTATACTTAACAGAATTAATGCTTAAAAATACAATGCTTACAATATAAAAAGCTATACTTACATTATTTACATTATTGAGACAGTTATCTACATCTTCATTGCCATATTCACAACGTGTCGGCCGTTCTACGCCCCGGACTTTAAGTCTATGTGTCTCTATATATCTGTCTATATCTCTGAGATGAGGTATTATGATAGCTTGCATTATTTACATTATTCCGACTGTTATCGTCATCTTCATTGCCATATTCACAACGTTTCGGCCGTTCTATGCTCCGGCCTTTATATCTATGTCTCTCTCTATATTTGTCTATATCTCTGAGATGAGGTATTATGATTACTTGCATTGTTTACATTATTCGGACTGTTATCCTCATCTTTATTGCAATAATCACAACGGTTCGGTCGTTGTACGCTCCGGCCTTTATGTCTGTGTCTTTCTATATATCTGTCTATATCTCTGAGATGAGGTATTATGATTACTTACATTATTTACATCTTTCGGACTTTTATCCTCATTTTCATTGCAATATTGACAACGGTTCGGCCGTTGTACTCTGCGGCATTTATGTCTATGTCTCTCGATATATCTGTCTATATCACTGAAATGAGGTATTATGATTGCTTGCATTATTTACATTACCCGGACTTTTATCCTCATCTTCATTGCCATATTCACAACGTTTCGGCCGTTGTACACGCCGGCCTTCTTCTGGTGATTTGAATTTCGAATTTTATTTGAAGCAGTTTGGAATGTCAACATTTTTATGTTTGAGTCACATGTGTTATGCATGTTAGTTTTTGCTCCTTCCGGTGAAAGTTCCTTTTATTTCGTACGTTTTTGTGGTTCTGTGGTGCCAGCCCACGAAGTTCAAAAAAGAATGGTCATTACCCAGACCCACAGGTTTCAACTTTTCAAAGATATTTTAAACAACTGGACCTAGAAAACTCTAGTATACAGTTGACAGGTTAAATATTTTGTCAAAATAGGTATGGCATACGTATGAACTTCTCGATCTGAGGAGGCTATTTAAGAACGTGACTCGTAACTTCGGGCCAGTGTTTTAGTTTTGAAGCAACTGGCATGGAAGTGTTTACTGTTTGTTAGAGAATATGAGAAAAACTACTATTAATGAGAGAGGACAATAAAAGAACTGGAATTAAGAAGACAGAGGATAACAATTGACATTGCATTTCAATCTTTGAAGATCAAAGGCAATAAAGCCACTAGGATGCAAGGGGTTACTGAGTGTTAGAGAATATGAGAAAAACGACTATTAATGAGAGAGGACAATAAAAGAACTGGAATTAAGAAGACAGAAGATAATGATTGACATTGCATTTAAATTTTGGAAGATCAAAGGCAATAAAGCCACTAGGATGCAAGGGGTTACTGAGTGTTAGAGAATATGAGAAAAACTACTATTAATGAGAGAGGACAATAAAAGAACAGGAATTAAGAAGACAGACGATAATGATTGACATTGCATTTGAAATTTTGGAAGATCAAAGGCAATAAAGCCACTGGGATGCAAGGGGTTACTGAGTGTTAGAGAATATGAGAAAAACTACTATCAATGAGAGAGGACAATAAAAGAACTGGAATTAAGAAGACAGAGGATAACAATTGACATTGCATTTACATTTTTGAAGATCAAAGGCAATAAAGCCACTAGGATGCAAGGGGTTACTGAGTGTTAGAGAATATGAGAAAAACTACTATTAATGAGAGAGGACAATAAAAGAACCCGAATTAAGGAGACAGAAGATAACGATTGACACTGCATTTGAAATTTTGGAAGATCAAAGGCAATAAAGCCACTAGGATGCAAGGGGTTACTGAGTGTTAGAGAATATGAGAAAAACTACTATTAATGAGAGAGGACAATAAAAGAACTGGAATTAAGAAGACAGAGGATAACAATTGACATTGCATTTACATTTTTGAAGATCAAAGGCAATAAAGCCACTAGGATGCAAGGGGTTACTGAGTATTAGAGAATATGAGAAAAACTACTATTAATGAGAGAGGACAATAAAAGAACTGGAATTAAGAAGACAGAAGATAATGATTGACATTGCATTTAAATTTTGGAAGATCAAAGGCAATAAAGCCACTAGGATGCAAGGGGTTACTGAGTGTTAGAGAATATGAGAAAAACTACTATTAATGAGAGAGGACAATAAAAGAACAGGAATTAAGAAGACAGACGATAATGATTGACATTGCATTTGAAATTTTGGAAGATCAAAGGCAATAAAGCCACTAGGATGCAAGGGGTTACTGAGTGTTAGAGAATATGAGAAAAACTACTATTAATGAGAGAGGACAATAAAAGAACTGGAATTAAGAAGACAGAGGATAACAATTGACATTGCATTTACATTTTTGAAGATCAAAGGCAATAAAGCCTCTAGGATGCAAGGGGTTACTGAGTGTTAGAGAATATGAGAAAAACTACTATTAATGAGAGAGGACAATAAAAGAACCCGAATTAAGGAGACAGAAGATAACGATTGACACTGCATTTCAATCTTTGAATATCAAAGGCAATAAAGCCACTAGGATGCAAGGGGTTACTGAGTGTTAGAGGATATGAGAAAAACTACTATTAATGAGAGAGGACAATAAAAGAACTGGAATTAAGAAGACAGAAGATAAAGATTGACATTGCATTTGAAATTTTGAAGATCAAAGGCAATAAAGCCACTAGGATGCAAGGGGTTACTGAGTGTTAGAGAATATGAGAAAAACTACTATTAATGAGAGAGGACAATAAAAGAACAGGAATTAAGAAGACAGACGATAATGATTGACATTGCATTTGAAATTTTGGAAGATCAAAGGCAATAAAGCCACTAGGATGCAAGGGGTTACTGAGTGTTAGAGAATATGAGAAAAACTACTATTAATGAGAGAGGACAATAATAGAAGTGCAATTAACAAGACGATTGACATTGCAGTTAGGTTATGGAAGATATTCAAAATATTAAAAATCGAAAGAGAGTTTCACAAAGCATGAATTTCGATCGAAGAAACTGTTAACAAAGAACTTACGGTTTACATCAAACAATTTCAACCGTAAAATGATGACACATTGCCACCAATCTAGTACTGCGTTTAAATTCATAAATATTAGATGGAAATATCATCAGAATATTTATGCTGAAAATATATGTAGAAGAGGCACATTGAAGCGACGTTACGACTGTGAGAATGTGACTGAAGCTAGGATGCCAGATCAGGACCAATAACATTGCAGATTCTTCTTTGGATTTGATCAAGAATCTTTGAAAATATAGCAGAAGCATCAGTCAGAGTATTATTCAATGCACCCACCATTGGTTACTCATTGTCTCCGTCTGTTCATCTTGCCTTCTTGTGTCCTTGTGAGTTTCCACGCCTTCTTTTCTCATTATGTGTCTAGAAATTTCAATTGTCTTCTTCCTTTTTTTCGACATTTAACTTCAGACTTCTTCCTTACGCACATTATTCTCCCATTTTAATATTGTTTCATTTTTTTATTATCTACTTCACTCATGGAGTGTCCTTCCTCCCAACAGATGTGACCATCGAACCATAAATCATTTAATTCATAGATCAATGTAGATATAAAGAGGGGGGTCGATTCTATATTAAAATAAATATATAATCTGAGCCCTCACTTTGTTTCCACTGTTGTTTCTATACATTTCTATTCCAGAAAATTCTAAATAAATCTAAAAGACATGCCTGTGTAACTAATCAGTATTTCATTGATTGATTCGTTTTCTACGGCTTATCAACAAACAAGAAATTATAATATGGATATAATGTGGGAGATCAATTCTATATTATAATTAATACATAAACTGATCCCTCACTTTATGGACACATTAGTTTCTATACATTTCTATTCCAGAGAATGTAAATAAATCCAAAAGACATGCCTGTGTAGCTAATCAGTATTTCATTGATTGATTGATTCGTTTTCTACGGCTTATCAACAAACAAGAAATTATAATATGGATATAATGTGGGGGATCAATTCTATATTATAATTAATACATAAACTAATCCCTCACTTTGTGTCCAGAATAGTTTCTCTACATTTCTATTTCAGAGAATGTAAATAAATCTAAAAGACATGCCTGTGTAGCTAATCAATATTTCATTGATTGATTCATTTATTTGTTTCCTACGGCTTAACAACCTTTTGCGGGTTATTTAAAGCCAGGAAATAATTAGATTATAAGACGTTTTTGGAGATAATAATAATCTACTGATACAAGTTCTACTATTTAACCCACAGTTTGTGGGAGAAGAGGTGGATTCATACATTTCCTCATGGGTATTTGCGCGTCGGTAAATATAACGAATCCCACTAGAATTCAAACTCTACCCTCTGATTTCGAATTTTACAGCACCTTTTATTCCCGGGATGTCACCCATCTAGGTACTGTCCAGGTTCGCCGTTTTGATAACTTCGATGATTTTTTCGGCTTAGTCACTTCGCATCTTACACCATTTGGTGTGCCCAAGTGTTCACCTACCTAGCTACTGACCAGGTTCAACATTGCTTAACTTATGTGATCGTGCGAGAACCGGTGTTTCAACGCGATATGGCCATAAGTTATACCAGCCAAACAGCCAATCTTACAGCACCTGGTATTCCCAAGCGACGGTCACCCATCTAGATACTGAACAAAGTCGATGTTGCTTAACTTTTAACGTGATATGGCCGTAAGACTGGTATGAGCAAAATTTTGAATAAGGTAATGATCAAGACATTTTTGGCGATAAAATTGATTTACTTATAAAAGTCCTACTAATTAACCCATATTTGTGGGGAAGGATTCATCCCTTTCCTAAGGGTATTTAGGTGTAAGTGAATATTATGAACCCGACTAGAAATGGATCTCGGATCTTCGATTTCCAATTCTGTTATCCATTACAACCCCCGTACATACAAGCTTACAGCAAGTGATATGCCCAAGCTGTCGCCTATCTAGGTACTGACCAGGCTCGATGTTGCTTAACTTCGATAATCGTAACAAAACGTGATATGTCCGTAAAACCTATGATATCTCTGTATTATGTATATCATTTATCAATCTTTTATATATAATGTTCTTGTAAAATCTTTGGTAAAATATTTTGAGGTATTTGAAAGCATGACCAAATAAGAGAAATTGCTATATTACCAAAAGGCCGGATCGAAACCCTATTATCGAAATTAGAATAGTAATTATGGTAAGCCACCACCCGCACATCCAACCTTACACCATCTGGTATTCCTAAGCGATCACCCATCTAGTGACTGACTAGTTAATCGTGCTAGAGGTGATGTTTCAATAAGGTATAAGCTGTAAGCCCACGATACGTTTGTATTCTTGTAAAATCATTAGTAAATCCTTGACAATAAGCGAAATCAGAATATTATTTATGTTAATTAAACGACTGTGAGTTTGGATAAATTAACGGGCCACTAATTACTTGTATCAAAATTTGTGAATTTTCAATTTTCTGAAGACGTGATGAGGACGAGTAATGTGATGTTTCAGAGTTAATTAAATATTTTTATTCGTGTGACGTCTTCTCACCATTGCAAGTTTTATAAACTTATCAGCGCATGCGTGGCCGTACTGATGTCAACAACTGTCTGTAAAATTTCGACAACTTATAAGTTTTACAAATGTTTAGTAGATAACGTTGCAGTCAGTTTTTTTGGGGTTTTTTTTTGGTTGTTTTTTAACTCGGTCTTATTTTAAGGTTCCAGCAAGGATTACCCTGTACAAGGCCCGGAGTCTACTCGAGGTAGAGGGTTACTGTTATATTCCGTGTTAATAAGAATATATACTTGACAAACACGGTGGATAAATAATTAAAGGTTTATTGCAATAATCAGTACAATACGAAATAAGGTACAGTTATGCGCACGGTCGTCACAAGGCAATCCAGTAATGAGTGCTGCTATTGGAAAGTCGGTTATTCTCGTGTAAGTCGTACGCAACAGTTCCCAGCTAGACTGTATCTAGCAACTGCCCCACGTAGTCACATGTGCCACAAGGCCGAATTTAATGTGGGATTCCCGAGATCGTAGGCTAGGCCAAAAAAAATCCCCGTAGACCCCGCATACACGGGATCGGGTTTGTTTACCTCATAGCCTCGTCCGGGTTCCTCTCTGCCCGAAGACAGAGAGTTCGACCGTATAGCTGAAAAGATTCTAGCTAGTATATTTGCCAACCGCCCCACGTGGTCGGATGTGGCAAAAATTTCCCGTAGACCCCGTAAAAAACGGAGTCGAGTCGGTCTACCATCCCAGACGAGACTCTGCCCTTCGGCATAGCCTCGTCTGGGTTCCTCTCTGTCCGAAGACAGAGAGTTCAACAGTATAGCTGAAAAGATTTCAGCTAGTCGGTATTTACTAGACCCCCACCACCACTCCATGAGGATAGATGTGGCACAAGGCCGAGTTTAACGTGGGTTATCCGAGCCCGTAGGTAGCCAAAAATTCTCCGTAGAACCCGCATAAACGGAATCGGGTCGGTCTACCCCCCCTTCGTCAGAGTCTCGTCCGGGTTCCTCTCTGCTCAGAGGCAGAGAATTAGACCAGCAAGCCAAAAAGATTTCGGCTAGTCTCCCGTAGTCCGTTGCCTTACGGATACTTATAGGAAGTTACTACCTATAGTGTAGTTACTCATGGTGGTGACAGGTAATTCCATTACATCAGTTACGATAAGGGGTAGTTTACATGGATAAGAGGGGAAGATAATGGTTGACTCTGTAGTGATCGAGGAAACTTCCAAGTGGCAGTCTGTTCCATAGGGCAGTGTTTCGCAGGAAGAAGCTGTTTCAGTGGAAATTACTTCTCGACTATGGAATACAGAAGCAATATTGGTGGTTTGCTACTATTTAAGTAGCATTGTGGGTCCGAGCCGTGAAAGTCAGGTCTGGTGGAACCAAGAGATGCCGTTCGTCTGAGCACTTTCGATGGTAGTAGCGATAGAAGAGTGAGAGATTCGCCGCGCCTCGTCTGTGAAATAGAGGTTAGAGAGTGGAAAATAATTCTTCTCCAGCAAGGACTCGGAGACGCTTTAGAACTCTATCAAGGCAGTGAGTTCTGGAAGTGAGCATTTCCTGCCTAAATATGTAAAAGGTACTCCATTTTCGTTCTAATCTGGCTCTTATAAAGGTAGGAGACAGTATAAGAAGTCAGGTACTTACTAGAACGGTACAAGTAGCCGATCATTTTACCTGCATCTTTAATGATGGATTGTATATAGGAATTCTACTTGATCTTGGATGCGAGTCAGAGACCCAGAATCCTAACAAGGGACATTCAATCATCATGACTGGTGTTAGTTTCACGGTCTGATGGGCAGTGATGGAATGTAACCAGTTTGGTTTGAAATGGATTGAATGTAACCAGTCAGTCCCCCCCCCACTTGGAAGTTAGTCTTAGATCGGAAGAGAGGTCACAGTTGCCAATCTCTGATCGTCAAGAGTTTTAGAGATGCGCCCTTATATCGTCGTATCGTCGGTTTTGACACTTACAAATGATCGGAATATATTCTTAGAGGGAACATTTAGGTAAATCAGAAAGTGTGTTGATCCGTGAAGTGAGGCCTGAGGGACGGCTGCGTTGACCGCCAAGGCTTCGAAGTACTGACCGTTAAAACTACCATCAGGGATCTACCTGTTAAGAAGGATTTTATAATAGAGAAATCCTCCTGGTGATTCCATAGCTGGAGAGCTTGTGGAGCAAACCTTTGTGACATACCTTGTCGAAGACCTTCGAGATATCTAAAGCTATGGTCCTTACGGTATGTGTATCAAGGGCCTTACTAATTATGTGTGTAATAGTAGTTAGGACATCAGCAGTGGATCGGGCATATCGAAACACATATTGCTCGTATAGCCTTTATGTAATTGGAAGGGGAAATCTGGCTCCTGAACGGCTGCAAATAGTTTAACTCAGTTATGCTTAGCATTACAGCTATTAGAAGTATGATACTGTGTTTATAACGAACGTTATCTGTCTTGACTTCGGCTTCAGACACTTTTTCACCGTCGTAACGTAGCTTCCCTCTGCCTTTTCTATAAATATTTTCATGGTAATTGTTCTAATATTTCCCCTTTAGTACTTCGACTTCATAAATTTAAGCGCGGTTCTAAACTGGAAGACAGGTTTCCTAATTTTACTATTGAAATAGATGGATGTAACCGTAAGTTCTATGCTAACAATTTCTTCTGTCGCACTACTCGCACGTGGAACTCTCTTCCGGCCTCTTGCTTCTCTGTCAAATTTGATCTTCGTCACCTTCTTTTGCAGTCAGTAACCCATGTGTCTTTGTGGCTTTATTACCTTGCTTCGGGTGAAATTATTAAAACAATGATGTTGAATAGTCGTCCTATGGCCGACTGTAAATAGATTTTCCTGTCACAAAGAAGGACTTTTAACAAACAATCTATAATAAACAAAGTTAATGCATAATATTCTAAAAATAATTTCTGTATTTTTGAATGAAGGATCCTCAGTGACTGGAAACATATCATTTAAGTTTAAATGACAGAAAACATCATTTATTTCCCAGTAACTGAACACATATTATTGGGTTCAAATGAGTGCAGACACTATCGATTTATCTATGTTTGGTCAGACATGAGATTTTGAATATGTGGACGAAATCAAAATGAATTAAATAGAACTTAAATGATCAAGTTAGACAAACAACCACATACACACACACACACAAACACAAACACACACACACACACACACACACACATATATATATATATATATAAATATATATATATATATGTCTATATTTCAGAGATGAGGTATTATGTACACTATTTACATTATTCGGACTATTGTCCTCATCTTTGTCGCCATATTTATTACAAAGTTTGGGCCTTTCAGTATCTGTGTATATTTCTGAGATGAGGTATTATGTACACTATTTACATTATTCGGACTATTATCATCATCTTTGTCGCCATATTTATTACAACGTTTCGGCCTTTTCAGTATCTGTCTATATTTGTGAGATGAGGTATTATGTACACTATTTACATTATTCGGACTATTGTCCTCTTCTTTGTCGCCATATTTATTACAACGTTTCGGCCTTTCAGTATCTGTCTATATTTCTGAGATGAGGTATTATGTACACTATTTACATTATTCGGACTATTGTCCTCATCTTTGTCGCCATATTTATTACAACGTTTCGGCCTTTCAGTATCTGTCTATATTCCTGAGATGAGGTATTATGTACACTATTTACATTATTCGGACTATTGTCCTCATCTTTGTCGCCATATTTATTACAACGTTTCGGCCCTTCAGTATCTGTCTATATTTGTGAGATGAGGTATTATGTACACTATTTACATTATTCGGACTATTGTCCTCATATTTGTCGCCATATTTATTACAACGTTTCGGCCCTTCAGTATCTGTCTATATTTGTGAGATGAGGTATTATGTACACTATTTACATTATTCGGAATATTGTCCTCATCTTTGTCGCCATATTTATTCCAACGTTTCGGCCTTTCAGTATCTGTCTATATTTCTGAGATGAGGTATTATGTACACTATTTACATTATTCTAACTATTGTCCTCATCTTTGTCGCCATATTAATCACAACGTTTCGGCAGTTGTACGCTCCGGCCTTCTTCAAGTGGTTGTTATGTCGAATTGAACCCTTTATTTAGACTGTTAGACGGGTGCCATGTTTAGTGGAGGTCAGTTATTAGTTATTTCCTGTTAATTCCCCTCTCCAAGTTATCCACTGCCTTAACTGGGTATTGAACTCACACTCTTTGGTTCCGTCACTGGATCCAAATAACGCCTTTATCTACTGTGCCATGTGTCCTTGAGGACATCTGTGTATGAATTTCTGGGTATTGTAAACCTAATGTCTTCAGCGACCGTTTTTAACCAGTGCTCATATTGCAATTCCTGTCGTTCAGCTTTTGAAGGTTGTCCTGATGTTATATGGAAAGTAGATCCTTTGTATTTTTCTATAGTAATGGATATTATTTATTAGTGTAACAGATTTAAACTTTATTTGTTACTGGATACTCTTATTTGAGTAGACGCTCCGTTTATTTATTAAATAATATATCGGTTTGAATATTCAAAATATCTTTGAGCAGATATGAAAATTTCGAGAATCTATGACGAGTAGGATTTCGCTAAAAGACACTATTTAGCCTCGCTTGATCAGCTAATTCCTTCGTTGACGAGTCAGTCTAAGTCATCGCGGATCTATCGTCGGTTCACGGTTACGCAGGTTCGAATCCTGCTGGAGAGCGCAGATTTTTCCTTGATAAGACAAAATTAAATCTATAGTTTGATAAATAAACGGAGCGTCTATTTAAATATGAGTATCCAATAAACATAAGGTTTAAAGTGATATAATATATATATTTCCACACAAAATTTATATGATCAATTTTAATTCTTATCAAAGAAATATTCCCAAGGAAATATTAATATATTTCACCTTTGATGTCTTCTCACATCAAAATATGTTTTGTTTCCTCACTTCTTTGACTTTCGACGTTTTACTCCTATGTCAGTGTTTTAACATGATAGCAATTGATTTTGGAGTAGACGTTCAAAGCGTAGTAAGTTTTTGTGGTGAAATTATTTGGCAGTTATTTTTTTTCCTGTTGGTTATTTTTTTAATCAAGCAATGCGATAAAGCCAGTAAGAAGATAATAGTGGATAAATTTAAACCATTTCTTAATTTCGTGTAAAAATGAATACCCTGAAAACAGGCCAGCCTAAGAAGGTCTGAGCCAAGATACATTGAAACTAGTCTGAAACAATTCTTTAACATACCCTTGCTCATTGAGCTGACATCTTGCTTCTCTTTTTTCTTTCCTCCACTCCTCTCTTCAATAATGTAAACCCCCAGGAAAATTTTTACAAGTCAAATAATTTAGACATTTGCATTCTGTTCTCTTGTGATTTAATTTTAAAATAACTTTTAAAATATGTTGTCTGGATAAATTTAAATCATTTTTTTAATTTCGGTCTGATGCGGGAGCTATAAAAAATTATGTGTCCAAATAAATTTATTACCCAGTTCTTCGATAATGTGTTAAGTTTTTTCCTTCTTGATGCACATACACACACACACACACACACACATATATATATATATATATATATATATATATATATATATATATATATATATATATATATATATATATATATTAAATCGGTATCACTTCATGCAAGGCAGTCAAACGACAAAGACACAAGGGGTTATAATTTGTGGAACTCAGGAGAAATAAAAGAAATAAATGAACAGGTTCAGGGCGACAGAAGATGGCGATTGACATTGGGTTTAAATTTTGTATGACTGCAGGAAACAGGGAAGAAAGAAACCAGAAATGAGTTCTGCAGGCGAGAGAAGAAACTATTTGAATAGAACTTACGGTTGCATTTCGCTAATCCAAAAGTAAGACGTTGCGACCTAGCTGTCAAATCTATTAATACGCTTAAATTTACAGCCGAAAGCTTATAAATTATTTTTCTTAAATTAAGAATACCATCTCCGGAGATTAGGTGTTACACGTCAAGTAAAAGTAACGCCCTTTATTTCTGAGCTGAGGGGGAAAGGACAACGTGGAGCAACTGAGTTCTCATCACGACCCACAGGCTTAAACCGACTAAACTTTTTCTTATTGCCTTAATGAAAGATTTTGTTTCCAGGCGCAAAGCAAAAACAATATCTGAATGAAAACAATTTCAGATAATACTGTTTACATTATTCGGACTATTGTCCTCATCTTTGTCAGCATATTTATTACAACGTTTCGGCTGTTGTAAGCTCCAGCCTTCTTCCGGTGGTTGTAATGTAGAACTGAACCCTTTATTTCGCTCGCTGGGGTAGACTGTTCGAGTTCCACGTGCCATGTTTAATGGAGGCGGTTCGTTACGTTTACCTACTTTCTAATCCCCATTAGGAAAACTATGGATCTTTCTCTTGTCTCTCCTGCTATGGGTAAAATAGCAGTACAGACAGGGTTCTATAGTCTTTGTCGAAGGAAAAATTGAATTCAAAACCAAGCTTGTCCAACCACTTGTTGCCTTGTAAGTCTGCCATCTTTAGGAAAAGGCTAGAAGATGGTAATCTAAAATAAAATTTAAAAAAACATATGCACCCCTCATGTCGCGAGAAATAATATTGAAATCCTCGGACTTAGTACAACGATCCGAACTCGAACATATGGCACGGCATTGTGGGCATCTGATTTCGGGCCATTCGCCCCTGGGTAGATCATCTACAACAATTTAGCCGACCATATCTAAAAAATTCAGACAACGTGAAAGTATTTTAGATTTTAGTTTAAATATAGAACCTAACATTAACATATCTGAGGATTTTGTGGAATTTTAGCTATGAAAATGGCAAAATGATTTCTAGCAGTTAAGAAAATCACTAAGTTTCCCGCCTGATTCTTAGACACGCACGGTTATTGATCGTGCAAATTTCGCTTTTAATTGGATTCCGGAAACTGATTTGAATTTGCTTGGGTAACCTTACTTAGTCCGACAAAAAAGTAATTAGAACTTAAATGTTATATCCTTGTGTGCTCAATACAAAGGGATAACATATGAATTAGGACTCGGATAAATGGTCAATAGTTTTATCTTGATAATACTTCTGGATAAGCGTTAGCAATATTTCCTTCAGGAAGAAGGAACAACAATTTCAAGGATCCTCCTCATGCAAGATCGGCATAAAACTTCTAATAAGAGAAAAATAGATGCATTAGATTAACATCAGGTGTCATCAGAGACTGACCCTGATCATTTTCATTGCAAAGCTGGAAATTGAAGATGAAGGACATTTGGAATCGTATAGATCCTGGAGATCAACACATCTCCTTTGTTAATGATAGGGATATTTAGGAAAGTCTTACTTCTGATGCAATATTAATGCCAGATAAATTTCCATAACCCTAGTAATTTCTATTTCCAATGTAAATCCAGTTTTCAGGTAGGATTTCTGGCGCCAGGTTCCACAAAACTCGACACCATTAAAAGCTCTGTCATATTTCCGTGTAACTTCCAATAACCTCAAAGGTCAGAATGAATCTAATCTGTACTTAATATTTGTGATGTCGAAAAACATTTCGTATTCCATAGGTAACTTACGTGCCTGATGGAACATGCGCCTCGAATCGGGTTGGCAAAGCGCAGCGGTGATTCGTAGCAACAAGAAGTCATGCCATTAGGATAGCTGCCAATTGAAAGATGTTTTGATACAGGATCAAGAGGTTAAAAATCGCTGCTCAAGGTAGATTACTTATATCTGAATTCTTTCGCTGCTAATGCACAAAAGAGTTTTACTACTCTATTTTTCATAGACATATTTTCAAAAAATCACCGTCAATGCTCACAGTTACAATAAGCGTGTCTTTGTATTTTGCCCTTGAGGATGACCTCGGCGCAGATCGAAAATACTGGGCTAGGAAAAAACTACGGGGCCCTCCTTGACGAAATTCATCTTAACATCAAGGAACTGATTAGATAATTGAAAAGGATCATTAGAAAAATAAATAGATATATTATGTATATATTATTCAATGAGACATGTTGAAATGAAGATATGTTGTCTAAATGCACACACACACACACACACACACACACACACACACACACACACACACACACATATATATATATATATATATATATATATATATATATATATATACATATATATATATTGTTAGGTTCAATCCGGTTAAGAATAAGGGCAGGGCATCTCCCCACCCAATTTATAGACAAAAGCAGACAAATGCATGCTGGGATTTTTTCATAACCAATAAACGAGATCTCGGTTTCATCTCATTCAGTCCTACACTGTCTTGTCCAAACGTGCCCTTGTGTGACAACCTCAATACTTAGTTTATGAACTTTTCTCCATATTACTGTTATATTATATTATAACTATTGATGTGACTAGCATAAATTGTTTTCTTGTTTTATATTACATTTTCACCTTTTTTTTCTTTTTATTGCTTATTATTAATTCTGTTTTTTTTGGGGGGGCAGTTCACTCTACATATATAAATATAAAAGTACACATTGAGGTCAACACCCAATGGTGACAGTCTGTTTCATGCTTAAACGCAATCGTCACGCTATTCCTGTCATTCAGAACTTGAAACCACATATATATATATATATATATATATATATATATATATATATATATAATTTTAAATAAAAATAAAAACAGACAACTCTAAGGTTCCATGTAATAAATTATTTCACCACAGCCCTTTTAAAGGACCGCGGATCATCCGACTTTTCTTCCAAAGGTTGAAACGAAAAATGAAAAGAAATACTGCCCGTCATAAATGTGTAAATTTCTTTTCATTTTTCGTTTCAAAAAGACGAAAGAAAATCACCATATTCATACATGTTTTTTAATCCTATCTAAGCTTTCGGATTACATAAGCCATTATCAAAGATGACAATTACAATACAATATATTAAACAATACACGGAAAAAACAATAATGATAGTCTGTTTTTGTTTACATGGAAGATTTCCAAGCAACGACAAAATCGTGCATACGAGACGCTGGAAGCGTCACACATGGTCAGGCGAGAGTGAAAACGAGAAGTATTTAGTATGGGAAGACGTTGGTATAAACCAATGCCTTCTGTTACAAGTATAGGCATTTAAGAATATTTGTGGAGATTTCATAGTTTATTTTGTTCAGGTTAGGTTTTCACTCTCGCGTGGTCATGTGTGACGTCATGAGCTGCCGTGTGATTTTTGCTTCCAGCGTCTCGTATGTATATATGGGGATTTCCTTTCGTCTTTCAATGATAATGTTATTAAGGTTATCAGACAATATGAAAGGAATTAATTTACATAAAATAAGTAGACAAAACTTTTATGAAACATGCATCAATATATATATATATATATATAAAATCGTTAATACCCCACGCAAGGGAGTAAGGCCACTAAGGCACAAAGGGTTACTGCGTTTGTAAGAATTAAAACAGAGACATTGCTAAGGAGTGAGAACTCTAGAAGAGTAATCACTGGGGTCATTAGATAGCGATTGACATGACACTTAAAATTTTGCAGATTGAACTGGGCTGGTAAGCAAGGGAATTCCACAGTCAAGAAGTACAATAAAGAATCTGTTAGCATGGAATTTAAGGTTACATCTTGCCAGATCAACTGTCGTTAATAAGTTTTCTACTCTGTCTCATCATTCATGGCATATTAATGAATATATACTTAAATATCTATTTCTATATACATTGCTATACATACACACACATGCATGCATATACGTGTGTGTGCGCGTCTATATATTTGCGTAATAATATTAATGCATGTATGTATTATGTATATATTAATATTTACTTTCCTATATATTCATATATATATATATATGTCTGGGTATTAATGAATATATACGTAAATATATATTACTATATACATTGCTCAGATATTCAAACACATACATATATATATATATATATATATATATATATATATATATGTGTGTGTGTGTGTGTGTGTCTGTGTGTGTCTGTGTGTGTGTCTATATATTTGTGTAATTACATTAATGTGTGTATTCTTATGTATATATTATGTATATATTAATATTTACTTTCCTATATATTCATATATATATATATATATATATATATATATGTCTGGGTATATGTAATATAAATGTATCATAATAAATATCCGTATTTTACAACTGTATATATAACAATACGCACACACATATATATATATGAAAAATATGAAAAATTTCTAAAAACTCTTTGCTGATATATAAAATTATACAAAATTATATATCGTTTTATCTATATATATATATATATATATATATATATATATATATATATATATATATCTGTGTGTGTATGTGTGTGTGTGTGGATATGTCCGTGCATATTTATGTTTTATACACCTGTAAATATATATATATATATATATATATATATATATATGTGTGTGTGTGTGTGTGTGTGATCCTGTGTGTGTTTGTGTGTGTGTCTGTGTGTGCGCGCGCGCGATGGAATATGTCAGTTAGTGTGTATATGTGTGTACGTGTACAGGAATAGTGAAACGTATCGAGATCTAGGAAAATATAATACTTGTGGTTGACGGTTTAAAAATTAGTTTCACGATTAAAGAAAAAAATGATTCGTTTTCCAAAATGAATGGCAACTAAATATTTTGTGTTGCTACAAGGCAGGGCAAAGATTTTCTGTTATTTATTTAAATTGTCTACATTTTAACGCAGTCAAATCGGAAGATGTTTTAAAAAGTAGAAGTTATTTTCCTTCTTTCTTTTTTCAACATTGGCGAGTTTCTGCCTCTACTGCGATTTTTTTAACCGTTAAATAAACAACGGGTTCTACGAATAGAAAGTTGTTTTCAAATGAGTGTTTGACGAATTTCTATAACAGCTTCATTATTTACATTATTCGAACTCTTGTCCTCATCTTTGTCGCCATATTAATTACAACGTTTCGGCCGTTGTACGCTCCGGCCTTCTTCAGGTGATTGGAATGTCGAACTGAACCCTTTATTTCGCTCTCTGGGGTAGACTGTTATAGTTCAATGTGCCAGGTTTAATGGATGTCAGTTATCAGTAATCTGTTATCTGCAGTTTTCCACTGCCTTAAATGGGTATTGAACTCACAATCTTTGGGTCCTGTCACTGGATCTAACTAGCGCCTTTATCCACTGTGCGATGTGTCCTTGAGGAACTAGAAAAGTCTACCCCAGTGAGCGAAATAAAGGGTTCAGTTCTACATTCCAACCACCTGAAGAAGGCTCCATGTAATAATTTATTTCACCATAGACCTTTTAAATTACGTTGGATTATCAGACTGCACTTCCAAAAGGTGAAACGAAAAATGAAAAATGAACATTTACACTTTTGACGGGTAGTATTAAGTTTATGTAATTTAACAGAGAGGGTAATGAGGAGTGGTGTGAGAGACATGATCGAGTTTAGAGAGGGTTTATTTTAATATTTCTATCTATCATACTTAGTATTAGGGGAGGAGGGACCAGACATTGACCTATTTAATTGGTTAACGTAACGGAAGTGATATATTGAAAGGGAAGGGGGAGAAGAGAGTAAAAAATAAAAAGGAAGAAGGGGGAAGTAAAGAGAAAGAAGCTGTCATTAGGCTTTACTCGTAGACAGGAGGGGTAATAATTTTAGCAATTTATGTAAAGAAAGATTTTAATATTTGATAGTAATTTAATTTTTTTAAACCAACGAAGAAATTAATTTGATGTTTGCTAGCAATTTAAATTTTTAAGTCTTTTACAAATATTCAGGGATTTAATATGAGTTAAATAGTATATTTAAAAACACATTCATAGAAAGTACATTAAAAAAGTATTTAAAGTATAATAGTTTACTGATATTAATCTATCAATATTGTAAATGATTGTTATGGTAACATCTCTATCAGTTTGTATCTAATTCTTGAATGTAATTTGTGACTATTTTTAGATGGGTAATCTTTTTACTTAAAGTTTAGCTTTTAAATTAAGATGGAGTAATATTTGAAGGCAATATATATATATATATATATATATATATATATATATATATATATATATATTATATATATATACATATATATATATATATACATATATATATATATATATATATATATATATATATATATATATATATATATATATATATATATATGTAAGTGGACATGGAAGTCAGCACTTAGAGGCGACAGTCTGTTTCATGCTAGTGCAATTTCCTGACGATTGCACTAGCATGAAACAGGCTTTCGCCTCTAAGTGCTGACTTCCATGTCCACTTTTATATTTACACACGCTCTATCTCTGATATTGAGCACTTTATCCCATAAATATAGCACACTTTAAGACTATATTTCTTCATATATATATATATATATATATTATATATATATAAATATATATATATATAGAGAGAGAGAGATAATCCTGACAAACGATGC
>OZ038509.1:65610710-65640710 GCA_964036315.1 Acanthosepion esculentum | reverse complement strand
TATATATATATATATATATATATATATATATATATATATATATATATATATATATTCTTGTTGCTCAAAGTAGAGTTAAATAGTGTTATAAAAACCCCGGAGAATTCCAGTAGGATATCTTTAATCATTTCTAAGATAGAACGTTTTAAATATTAATCTGACAACTGGTCAATTTTGCTGTTAAACGATCTTGACAATTTTGTTGTTACCCCGGTATATGCATGTAGGCAGCTTATCTTCATTCAAAAATGTTTCATTCACTAATATTAATAGGATTGGTAAAGGAGAGGATGTGGAGAAAGATAGTGGATCGATCAAAGCAAGGGGGTTACAGAAGATTTGGAGCGAGAGCAGATAGGAGTGAAAGGTGAAAGGATGTGGAGAAGGGAAGTGGATAGATCAAGGCAACTGGAGATCTCGATTGACGTTACACTTAAATAGTTGGAGATTGTATTTGTCAGGGAAACAGGAATAAGGAAGGGAGTTCCACAGGCGAGATGTGCGAGACATGAAGCTATTGGAGTAGAAGAAATATCTACATCTAACAGTTTCAACGGTGAAGGGGTGGGAACGGGATGCCAGCCTCGTAGGACGTTTAAATTCATGAGGCCTAGGAACCAGCGAAAGCAGCTCCTCGGAGCAATTACCGTGAAAGTATTTGTAAAAAAGACAGAGCGAGACAACGTCGCGTCTGTGAGAGAGCGACTGCAGACGAGATGACAGATCAGGGCCAATTACATTGCATATCCGTCTCTGGATCTTATATAGATATATTGTGTCTATTTATTTTTATACTAACCCTTTCTGGCTCTCTAATGTGTTTCTTGATGTTAAGACGTAATTCATTAAGGAAAGAGACGTAGTTTTTTCCTACCCATGTGCTTCCTTATGAGTGTAGCAGCAACGTATTGAAATTCATACAAGCATTTAATGTCATTCATATTTCTACGAATTTCTGGTTAGCTCCCTCAGTATTGAAACGCTTGATTTGCAAAAAAATTCCACATCTACAACGGAAAATCTTTCTAAAATCACCACCACAACGGAATGCTGAATTTATTGCTGTTACAGTAAGTTTGTCTTTGTAATTTACCACTGAAGATGTTCTTTGAAAATATCGAAAGAACTCGAAAGTTTACTCTAGTTTCTTTTACAGAAAGAGTGAATGAGCTATCAACAGACCGTTGCTGTTTCAAGGGGAAATGATGTCGAAGGTATCATTGTTGATTGTTGAGTCACTAATACTGAAATTGTTCTTCGAAGCAAAACCTACTAATTGCAGAGATATTCATCTAAATTTCCGGTATAGTACACGATTTCGTTCCAGGGACGATACTGATTCTCACATAGTAATTTAGTAAATGGACTAAAACTAATGTAATCTAAATAAACACAAACTTATATACTATTGCGTATATCTATCTATGCCATCTGTTCTAATCTATCTATCTATCTATCTATCTATCTATCTATCTATGTCTATTCATATCTATCTCACTCACTTCATATTTATCTCTCTCTCTCTATATATATATATATATATATATATATATATATATATCTGTCTATCTCTCTCTCTGTATATATGTATATATAATTCAGTTCATATCTATCTGTGAATCTATCTATCTGTCTATCTATATCTGTCTGTTCATATCTATGTTCATATCTATCTCACTCACTTCATATCTATCTATCTATCTATCTATCTACTTTCATTCATATCTATCTCACTCACTTCATATTTATCTATATATATATATATATATATATATATATATATATATATATATATATATATATATGTCATTCAGTTCATATCTATCTGTGAATCTATCTATCTATCTATCTATCTATCTATATATGTCTATTCATATATATGTTCATATCTATTTGACTCACTTCATATTTATCTATCACTTTATATATATATATATATATATATATATATATATATATATGTATATATATGTATGTATACTATTTACATTATTCGGACTATTGTCCTCATCTTTGTCGCCATATTTATCACAACGTTTCTGCCGTTGTACGCTCCGGCC
This sequence comes from Acanthosepion esculentum, assembly GCA_964036315.1. Classification (NCBI taxonomy): domain Eukaryota; kingdom Metazoa; phylum Mollusca; class Cephalopoda; order Sepiida; family Sepiidae; genus Acanthosepion; species Acanthosepion esculentum. Next base: position 65,638,650 of record OZ038509.1, on the reverse strand, counting down.
TTCTTCAGGTGGTTGGAATGTCGAACTGAACCCTTTATTTCCCTCACTGGGGTAGACAGTTCTCAAGGACACATGGCACAGTGGACAAAGGCCTTAGTTAGATTCAGTTCAATATCTATTTAGGGCGGTGGAGAACTTGGAGAGGGAGACAACTGATAACTGATATCCATTAGACATGCCACGTTGAACTAGAACAGTCTACCCCAGTGAGTGAAATAAAGGTTTTAGTTCAGTCAATAGTGTACATAATACCTCATCTCAGAATATATATATATATATATATATATATATATATATATATATATATATATATATATATATATTTACATATATAACTATGAACCTAAAGAGCCAGGCAAACCTACCTTTCTTTTTTATCCCTTATTTTTCATTCGGCATTGGTTTGTTCAATTACAAGCCAAGACACCTAAGGTTTTTCCAGACGAATATAATTACTTACATTTATATCATTATTAATATTATATATATATATAAATATATATATGTGTGTGTGTGTGTCAGTCTATTCATATCTATCTATCTATTTATGCATCCAATTTGAAGGACATACAACTTGTGAAATCCCCTTCCATTAAAACATGAGGTATATTTAAATATCTTTGAACAAATAGCTAGTCTTGTTTTTGAGAGAGAGAGAGAGGTGATGAACGCGGTCTACTCACCTGTTTGCCCTTAATTTTTCATTCCTAGAATGGCTGTCAATCGACATCCTAAATCAACTCACCAAACTTGTAAGCACCGTCAGCGAAGTTAAAGAGATCGTGGGCATTGACAAGTAATTCCAGTTTTTATAAAGATGCAACCTGGCACCTAAAAGTGATTTAGTTCATGAAATCGAAAATTCAGTGAACCAAGCCAATACTTCAAGAAAATAAAAACAAAACAAATGCACAGCTTAAAGGTTTCCTTCTACTCCAAATAAGGATATATGTGAAAAAATTATTTCCAACAAACGGAACGACTTTTATACGTGTTATTTTGTTAAGAGTTCAGCAGACAAGTCTTTTGTCTCTTCCGATGCCAATTTTGTCACTCGTTGTCTGCAGCAATTAAGTAAATTTTTTCTGTTCAAATTAGATAAAGGGAAATCTTCAAATGAACTTGGTGAACAGGCGGCTGCGTCAATAGACAACTCGTCTCGTCACATCGAAATCATGAGGAGACAACGATAACAGAGCCGGTTCATTTTTTCATTTCACTTTTCTCGGTGTTATCCGTTGTCAAAATATTGTAATAATAATAATAATAATAATAATAATTAGGACATTGAAATCTCAAAAATGTGGCACATGGGAACTTCAACATTCCCTGTTCTAATTGGAGCCTTAGGATTGGTTGGAAAAGATTCCAGTAGACTAATTGAAGGTATTCCTGGAAGTCCATGCCTCAAAGAGATACAAAAAATTGTTCTGACAAGTACAGCCCACACTTTACGAAGGGCTTTACCTATGTCATTTTTTTTTGTCAGTGGAAAGTGTCATGATACCATTTCTAACCTTAGGTCCCTGGGCGGGACCCGGAAAGAAATGTGTACACACCAGAAGCCAAAGGAAATAATAACAAGAAGAAGAAGAAGAAGAAGAAGAAGAAGAAGAAGAAGAAGAAGAAGAAGAAGAAGAAGAAGAAGAAGAAGAAGAAGAAAAAGAATAAAGAACAAGAAGAAGAAGAGGAAGAAGAAAAAGAAGAAAAAAGAAGTAAAAGAAGAAGAAGAAGAAAAAGAAGAAAAAGAAGAAGAAGAATAAAGAACAAGAACAAGAAGAAGAAGAAGAAGAAAAAGAAAAAGAAGAAGAAAAAAGAAGAAGAAGAAAAAGAAGAAAAAGAAGAAGAAGAAGAAGAAGAAGAAGAAGAAGAGCAAGTAAACGATAACACACCTATACCGCAATGAATCTACAAAGAAAGCAAAAGGAAAATCAACGGACCAACTGCAGTAACGATGGCAAGATAAGCCTCTGCATGCCAATACTCTGCCTGTACCAAACAATGCAGACCAAAGTTGGCCAACCTTGCTTAATGTAAGAGCCATATATGATAAAGTTCAGTTATTTGAGAGCCACAAGACCTTGACAAAAATGACGCGTACCTTTGTTGTAAAATACATATTAACATAAAACTTACGTTTTTATCCTCTCAGTTCTTAATTCATACCCAGGAAATAATTATAAAGCATATTTTTTATGATGCACCTTCTGTATTAACTGTAATGTGCAAACGAACCCAGCCAATATATTTCCATGAGCCGTATATTAAAGAGACGCATGTGGCTCGCAAGCCGCGGTTCGCTACCCGGATGTAGACAAACCACATAATCACCAGTGCAGGAATAAAAATTGAAACCAGTTTTATTCTTGCTTCACAGGACTCCTGTTTGCTAACTAGAAACTACGAAGCAAACACACTGAAGGATTGTTCTAACCCGGCATGCTGATGAAGACGCCGTAACAGTTGACCATCTTGGCTCAAGGTTCACAATATTATCATCCGCCGAATGTAAAATTTGGCAGAGCAAGGTGGGCCAATATATGCATTAGAGAATTTTACGAGAAGGAAAATGATATGGAATTTGTATAAACATCACTCAGGCCAGGTTAAAGACATGGGCCGTGTAACAATTTTATGGGACTTTACAGTACAGAACATGACACTGTCAGCAAAACAGACAGGATGATACAAGACCACAAAACCGAAGGATCGCTTTCTTACTGACATGTCAGTTCCGATAGACTGTAATGTAGATTTCTTCTTCTCTCTCTTAGCATTCAATTTTGAAAATCTATCCTTTGATTTTAATAACCCTATATATATATATATATATATATATATATATATATATATATATATATATATATATATATATATTATAATTGGACATAGTCCGACAATTTATTTAAAGACATTTATATTATCAATTTAAATAAATTGTCGGACTATGTCCAATTATAAAAATTATATGACGTCATTTGTTTACATTTGATACGCTAGAGCAGATATGAATAGAAGAGATTCATGGAAGATTTAAGTTTAAAGACAGTAACCAGACGCTGCTCTGTGGCCGAAAGGTTAAGGCACATCACGCGAAATGATGGTTCCGTATATCATACAGGTTCGATTCCTGTCGGAGAGCGAAAATTTTCTATGAAAATTTCTCGGACATTCAGGCCGGTAAATGTTATTTAATACTGTTTATTATAAAAACAACAGAGCATTTGCTTAAATACTTGTATCTATAAAAAAAAAAAAGAACGTTAAACATAATATAAATGTCTTTTTTATTTTTTTTTTTATTTATATATATATATATATATATATATATATATATATATATATATATATATATATATATATATATATATATATATATATATATATATATATATATATATATATATATATATATATATATATATATATATATATATATATATATCCGGTGTAGGTAGGTTTGGCTGACTCTTTAGGTTCATAGTTAGATTTGCTGTACTTAGTTACTTTAGTTTTACTCGTTTTGGAGGGTTTTTTTTTCTTTGGACTCTGAGCTTGGATTCTGGACGATTATTTTCGCTTCAATTACATGTTCTTAGTTCTTTCTTTTTTTATTCCTTATTTTTCTTTGGGTATCGGTTTGTTCATTTACAAGTCGAAAAACATAATGTTTTTTTCAGACGAGTATAATTACTTATATATATATATATATATATATATATATATATATATATATATATATATATATGTATGTATATATATATGTATGTATATATAGATAGATATATATATATACAGGTTGTCCCAAAATAATATATGCACTCTTTGAATCGTTATAACATATTCAATTTATGTACTTTGACTTGTAAATAAGATTAATACAAGAGAAACAATCCACATTTAAAGAATTTGAGAGTAAAATATACAAAAAACATAGAAAAATAATTTTAATAAGATAAAAGCTACTTGGGGCAATGGCAGAATGTTCATATAATGATGGGTTCACCTCAAGTTCTCAAACTGGTTGCCGTTCTCTTCATATCTTGAAGAAATAGACCTACAGTATCATTTCCTCTGGTATTTGATCACATTCTTTTTCAATTGCTATCTTAATCAATTTGTCTTTTAGACCCCCCCCCAAAAAAAATCCAAGGGTGTCAAATCTGGTGATCTAGGTGGGTATTCAAATGTCCCTCTTCTTCCAATCTATCTGTTTTTCAGATTTTCATCCATATAAGTTATCACATCACGGTAATGTATTATTATATATTACTATTTTAAAGGTTTATACATTATTTTGGAGCACCCTGTATATATATATATATATATATTGTATATATTGGCACTATGTCTAGCATAAAACAGCCTGTCGCCTCTGTGTGTTGACTTTAATATTTATATTTACATACGCTCTATCTCTGATATTGAGCACTTTATCCCATAAATATAACACCTTAAAACTATATTTCTTTATAGATAGATATGTTTATAGGTTTCCATCACGAAACCTATAAACATAGTAGCACCCTGTCCACATATATATGGAAGATTAAACAAGAATATAACAATGATCCCTTTTTAAAATGGGAAATATTAAAATAATGTTATAAATATAAGGCAGGTGCTAAGTTCTGTTTACTATGGATGGAGGGAAAAAATAGCATTACTGAAGGACTGCATGATTTTTCCTCTCTCCATTGCTCATTTGGCAAGACGTAATGAGGCTGACACAAAATGATTTTAACCTCTTCCCTTTCTTGCTGAATAATTCAAAGGATTTTTCAGTGATTCTTACAACAAATAATGTCAAGATGGCTAAACGTCTTATCTGAAAACCGGGGAAAATGAAGCGGAATTAGTTCAGTGTTTTTTTGTTTTTTTTTAGTTATTAAATATTTTCAATGATGGAGAACTTTGCTGTTACATGCGGTATTGGTGCTGATCTCTGCTCTGATCTAGCTCTAACAGTTACTGAGGAATATCTGGCTGGTCACATTCATTAGTGTTATGGTCCAATATCCTCGCACCACAGTTATGGTCCAAGGTTAGAACCAAGGAAGAACAACACGAACACAAGAGTAGAAATAACAAAGATATATTAACAGAATAATAATACAAGAAGTTGAAAGGTGTTAGTATGACTGTCAGTCTGGTTTGGAGTGAACTACTATTGTTATCGACTCGCTCTGTCTCGTTCCACTTCTGTTCTATCGTCTCTCTTGAGAGGTATAGTCTTTATAATGTTAAGAAGAGTTCATTATCGTTACAGGTAAGTTCCCATAACAATTAGTGACGTGTGATCAGCACAGAGCGAGTGAAAGGGTGTCCTTTCAGGGTTCTGGCGTACTATGAGCGCCTGTTGGAACATATGCTTACTCCGGACCTCAAGTGGAAGCCGTACATCCGATCTATCGCTAAAGGTGCTGGGAAAATAAGTAAAGGACCCCCTGTTATGTTCTACATTTACAAGAGTGAGATGAGGACGAAAATGGAGTACTACCTTTTCAGTTTCCATTTTCCAGTGTCAAAATTGTCTCCGCAGCTTTGACGATGATGTATTGATGTCCATCTTTTATCCTATTCCCAAGCTAAACGTTTCAATCGTCTCCTTATTCTATCAACATTTCCATGCAAAGTTTTCAGAAGAACTACATTCCTTAGTGTCACCAGTTCTATCATGGCTAAGACCCACTATATTACTCATATTGAAAGAATCAAACTAAATGCCTTTGTATTCTGGTTGTAACCTAGAAAGGGTTACTGAATGACGGATAACCAAAACGGAGCTTAGAAATAAAATGGTAATCTTTATAACATTAACAAAATACAATACTCGCCAGCGGCGTGAAGTAGGTAAACCACTGCTAGTGGTGGACTACTACAGCATATTACGATATTTACCTGCCTCCCCACGAGCGAGGATGCGGCACAAAGCCAAATTTAATGTGGGCAAATATTGCCCGTAGATCCCGCATACACGGGATCGGGTCTCTGTCTACTTCCCGGGACGAGACTCTACCCTTTGGCATAGCCTCGTCCGGGTTCCTCTCTGCCTTCGGGCAGAGAGTTCGATATTGCAAGTGCTTCCCAGGCTGACAGCTCACGATGCCAGCATAAACAGCATATTCCCCCACTTATAATAGTATCCAACTTATTTATGATGATTGGAACATACCCATTAATGTTCATAGATACGGTATATAAAACTCTCTCAGTTCAGGTTGCATATATCTATCTATCTATCTATCTATCTATCTATGAAGAAATATAGTTTTAAGGTGTGCTATATTTATGGGATAAAGTGCTCAATATCAGAGATAGAGCGTATGTAAATATAAACATAAAAGTCAACACACAGAGGTGACAGGCTGTTTCATGCTAGACGTAGTGCCAATATATACAATATATATATATATATATATATATATATATATATATATATATATATATATATATATATATGTATATCAATTATGTAGAGCGTATTCAATTTATGTAACGTAAATCATTCAAACGAAAAACAAATACTGAAGCTAATTATACGGCAAGAATCACTCTCGCAAACAATATTTAATAATAAAATACAATCAACTTCGAATCCGTTAATGAATGGTTTGATCCTTTTTTATAAATTCCGGTTTTATCAGGTCTTATTTTTTCTACTAGCCGGGCTTTCAGTCGTTTCGAACGACCATCATCAGGTAGACATTTCAGTGAGTTTTTGTTAAATTCCAGGTAGTAATGCGACATCGAAAGATTGTGCAGTCCGAAAGAGTGTTTTTTTAGCAATGAGATAAATGTAAGAATAATTTTGGAGCGTGTAGTCGCGACGCTGAGGTTGAAATTTTTTAAATTTGAAAATTGTGCGTTCTTGTACTGAAGAAAGGTGGCATGAACTAAATAGTTCAATAGTTACAGTAAATGTCACAGTTATTATCAGGAATTCGCACTTAGGATCAGGTTATTTTAATATCAATTAAGTAGTGCGTATTCAATTTATGTAACGTAAATCATTCTCTTTCGGACTGCACAATCTTTCGATGTCGCCTGGGATTTAACAAAAACACACTGAAATGTCTACCTGATGATGGTCGTTCGAAACGACTGAAAACCCGGCTAGTAGAAAAAATAAAACCTGATAAAACCTGAATTTATAAACAAGGATCACACCATTCATTAACGGATTCGAAGTTGATTGTATTTTATTATTAAATACTGTTTGCGAGAGTGATTCTTGCCGTATAATTAGCTTCAGTATTTGTTTTTCGTTTGAATGATTTACGTTACATATATATATATATATATATATATATATATATATATATATATATATATATATATATATATATATATACAGGGTGTCCCAAAAAAATAATGTATACACTTTTAAAAGATTAATATATAATACATTACCTTGATGTGAGAACTTATATGGATGAAAATATGCAAAACAAATGGATTGGAAGAAGAGGGACTGTTGAATTCCCACCTAGATCTCCAGATTTGACACCCTTGGATTTCTTTTTGTCGGGGTTTCTAAAAGACAAAGTTTACAGCAGGAAACCTGAAACAATTGCTGAAATGAGAGTAGCAACTGAAGCAATCTCTCTATCTGTTGTAACCTACTGAATGAGGAATAACAAAAACGGAGGATGGAAATGAAATGTTAATCTTCATAATATCAACAAAATACAATACTCCCCAGCGGCGTGAAGTAGGTAAACCACTGCTAGTGGTGGACTACTTAGACAGCATTTTACCCCAACTTATACTAGAGTCCAACGTATTTATCAGGATTAGGACATACCGATTAGTGTTCATAGGTACGTTATATAATACTTCTGTTGATGAAAAATATGGAAAAGACAAAACAAAATCCGAATATGCAAGTTTACTGTTTTAATGTTGTTTTACTGTCGACGTCAGACGTTTTGGTCTAGTAGACCATCTTCAGGACATGGTTATTAAAAAGGAACGCTGACTTTAGATTTTCAGTTGTTCTGTTTCTGATTAGTCTATCGTCTTTTCATGTTGATTAAATATCGTCTAATCCTAAGTATGTTTCTAATAACCATGTCCTGAAGATGGTCTACTAGACCAACACGTCTGACGTCGACAGTAAAACAACATTAAAACAGTAAACTTGCATATTCGGGTTTTTGTTTGTCTTTTCCATCACACCGTCGGATCTACATCTACATATTTGCTTAAATACTTCTGTTGGTGATATTTAAGTTCCACTCGAACAGCTTCTTCGCACGAACGGCTACCTTCCCCGCTACTATAATTTTAACCTGGTCATGGCGTAGCAGTTATTTTCCCCACTTATCTACATAAACAGTGGACCTTACCTCTTAAAATGTAGGCCCCTATATTTCGAGTAGTTCCTGGGTATTGTATTCGGTGAACATTATTCTAAAAACAAAACAGCTAGCATAACTATAAACATCAGATATAATGAGAAACCAATTAGAGATTTTGATCTCAGTCTGGTGGCCAGCGAATGAAGAAAAGCGTAACTTTATTAGCAATGGCTACTCGGTCAAAGAATGCCAAATTTTTCCAGCTATGTTACCCTCTATAAGAAAATTGTTGTGTCTATATCTCTGAGATGAGGTATCATGATTATTTACATTATTTACATTATTCATACTGTTATCCATGTCTTTATTGCCATATTCACGTTTCGACCGTTGTACGCTCTGGCCTTCTTCAGGCCAGAGCGTACGTGAATCTTCATTCTTCAGATGATTCGAATTTCAAACCGAAACCTTTACTTCGTCCACCGGGATAGATTGTTCTAGTTCCACGTGCCGTGCCTATTCTGGATATCTCAGTTATTTCCCTTCAACTCCAAGTGACTAGTCCCAAAGAATTGTGAGTTGAATACCAGGCTACAGCAGTGGTGAACCCAAAAACTTGTTCATTATCTATCTATCAATCTACCTATCTATCTATCTATTCATATCTAGCTAGCTAGCTATCTATGTCTGTTCATAAGTACCTCTCTATATTTGTTCATATCTATCTATCCGTCTGTGTGTGTGTGAGAGAGAGAGAGAGAGAGAGAGAGAGAGAGAAACAGACTGACAGACAGAGAAATATATATAAAGGAAGACAGACAGACAGCCTCGCACAGAAGTGTAAACCATTTTTGACTTGATTATACTCTTGCGAATAAAATCGATAGCAAAATTTGCGACACGTCTGAATGTTAACGAAGTGTTTTGCTCACAATGCAACCCTTAAAAAATACAAAGAACACATATATTCCGAAAACCACAAAAGTTGCTTCAAAAAGACGTTATCGTTTTTTCTCGCCTTTTTATACGTTGCGGTGTTTTTTTTTTTGTTTTTTTTTTTTTTTCACACAAGTAACTAATAATAATAATAATATTAATAATAATAATAATAATAATTTCTTTAAGGGGAATAACGTTTAAAAGTCTGACACAGATACTGAAAATATCAAGATTTATTTAAGAAATCGAAAGTCAAAATATAAAAAAACCAACCTACAATCCTGCCGTCATAAAATTGTTTAACGTAATGAAATAAACAGAGACTTGTGTTTAAGATCTTCCGAGCTTTCAAACTATTAGTAATTGGGTGATGCCGAATTTCAGCCTTGATCCACATCTAATTCACGGTTAGTATTTATTTCCAAATATAAAACGAAGTCTATTTCTTAAGATATCACAGTTTACATGTGGTCTGCGCTGGGCTTGCACAAGCCATACGAATTATAGCTGAGGTCTTATGAAACATCTTTTTTCTATATATCCCCTCACCCGGTTCACTATTGAGGTGTTTGTAATTTAGTGAATGTGGCCGTAAAATTATAGAGTGTTCAACCTTTGGGCCGAGTAGCACACAAAAGGCTCAAGCACCCCTCAAAGTAGAGTGTTAGCGAATGATGTGTGTGAAGAAAAGAAGATAAGATTATGAGGCTATTAAAGATGGATATTGATTGGCCGTTGATTTAGATGTTAAGATTATAACTTTCAGGGGAGTACTGACGTGGGGAGGTCTGTTCTAAAAAGTAGTGGTTCTTGGGAAAAAATCAGTGAAATGAGGGTGATTCTAGTCCGTGTACGTATCATGGTTGGTCTAAGCTGTAACTAAAGAGAGCATTTCCATGGCAATAGCGAACATTTTCATGGCAATAGCGGTAGGCTTGCGACTGTGGGGAAAGTGGTTGCAGGGTGGGAAATAAGTTCTCCACCTACAAGACCGTGTTAACTGGTAAACACAGCAATACGCCATTTTATGGTCTAACCCCAGAGATATAATAAAAGGATTAAATTTCCCTGAACGATACCAGGATTGGCAGAAAGTTTACCCGAATTAACAGAAGGTTGATATAATTGACAAGAAAGTCTACCGGGATTGGCAGAAAGGCTATCCTGGTTGACATAAGTTTACCCAGATTGACAGAAAGGATACCCGGATTGACAGAAGATTACCCGGATTGGCAGAAAGGTTACCCGGATTGAGAGAAGGTTAGCCAGATTGACAGGAAGTCTTGTAGAAAGGTTACCCAGATTAGGAGAAAGGCTACCCAGATTGACAGAAGATTACTCGGATTGATAGAAAGGTTATCCGGATTGGCAGAAAGGCTACTCGGATTGACAGAAGATCTACCTGGATTGTCAGAAAGGCAACCTAGATTATCAGAAGGTTACTAAAATTGACAGAAAGGCTACCTAGATTGATAGAAGGTTACCCGTATTGGCAGAAAGGTTACCCAGATTCACAGAAGGTTAACCAGATTGACAGAAAGGCTAACCAGGTTGACAGAAGGTTACGCGGATTGGCAGAATGGTTAGGCAGATTGACAGGTTAACCAAATTGACAGAAAGTTTACCTGGATTGACACAAAGGCTATTCAGATCGACAGAAAGGTTACCTGGACTGACAGAAGGTTATCCAGATTGACAGAAGTTTAACCAGATTGACAGAAAGGTTACCTGGATTGACAGAAGGTTACCCTGGTTAGCAAAAAGGTTACTCGGTCTGACATAAAGACTACATGGATTGACAGAATGTTACATGATTTGACAGGAATGATAACAAAGGCTACCCGGATTTGCAGAAAAATTACAAGGATTGGCAAAAGGTTAGCCATGTTGGTAGAAAGGTTACCTGCATTAACAGACAACTGAAGAAACCCCGAGCTCAGAACTGACTCTAAATAAGGTAAATATTATTTAATGTTTGATTTTTTTATAAGGTTCTCAATTCACGTAACACTGTGCCAGATTTAGGTATGCTTGTCCCCTTTGATGTGGATAATGTCTAATAATCATATGAAGCTGGTTATGGTAACTGAATAGAGCGTTCGATTCCTGGTAGGGGCTAAACATTTGTAGTCTTTTATCAGATTAACGTATGATTGCAAAACAACCATTCCATTTGTTTCAGCACCTCGTACACAATATTAGAAAAACAGCTCTTTTTCTTTCCTCGTAAGGCGCTGGGACGAGAGACAACGATCCCTTCAACTCGAACGCATATGCTTTATTATTTAAATCTTACAACATATCATCTCTAAGTTATCTTCACTCAGTTCTCCCGTTTTTTGGTCGCGGCTGATCTATATATAAAATTTCTGTAATTTCCGTGAGTCTGTACGTCTGTCACACACAATAAAGTAGACATACATTGATCTATCGAAACCAACACTTAGGAAGAAGTCTGCGTGTTGCCTCGGGGTTCTTGATAAGATCCAGAGACGGATATGCAATGTGATTGGCCCTGATCTGTCATCTCGTCTGCAGTCGCTCTCTCACAGACGCAATGTTGCATCACTCTGCCTTTTCTACAAGTACTTCCACGGTAATTGCTCTGAGGAGTTGCTTTCACTTGTCCCTAAGCCTCGTGAATTCAAGCGTCCTACGAAGCTGGCATCCCCTTCCCACCCCTTCACCGTTGAAACTGTTAGGTGTAGACGTCTTTTCTACTCCAATAGCTTCATGTCTCGCACATCTCGCCTATGGAACTCCCTTCCCTATTACTGTTTCCCTGACAAATACAATCTCCAACGGTTTAAGTGTAGCGTCAATCGTCATCTCCAGTTGCCTTGATCTATCCACTTCCTGACATCTTCCATTCCTATCTGCTCTCGATCTATATCTCCCGTAACCTCCCTACCTCGATCGGCCCTCCGTCCTTCTCTTTCTCCACATCCCTTCCTTTACCACTCCTATCTGCTCTTCCTCCAACCCTTCTGTAACCCCTTGCGTGATAGTGGCCACCGGCCTTGCTCGGGGTGATATGCTTAAAAAAAAAAAAAAAAAAAAAAAAAAACTAGGGTGCGGAGCTTAGTACAACACATTTTAAGTTATATCTTTGGAAGAATTCAAGTTTTATTATTTAACATAGAGAATAGCGTGGAGTTGTAAATCTCGTCAAAAACGTTAGTGATGTTTCAACAAAATTAAATACTGCGTGGACTTTAACACTCTGATGCATGTTGCAAAAAAAATTCTAGTTTCTAAAAGGTTTTCAAATTCTAACTTAGATTATCTAAACTTCTAGTGATGTATTGATATATGACCTTCGTCAAATTCCACTTCTCTTCAACTTCACAAAATATCCATAGCTCTCCTTCAAACTGAACCACTATAGGCTTCATCAGTCATATTCTTCGCTTCAGCTGCTGTTGTTTAAATTGAAAACTGACGTTATACAATGTCACACTTGTATCAATGCCGCCATGATATTTCACTTTTTTCCCCCCCAAAGTACAAACGAATTCATAATATAGAACACTCAAACACACTCTCCAAATGTGTATTTTGTTTTCCAAAACGTAAACACCAACAGTTATTTAATGAATATATATATATATATATATATATATATATATATATATATATATATATATATAAACATAAACAGATTCCACGTAGAGTTGTAAGTTTTTACAAAAATATTTTTTCCTGGGTTCTCGTCAGTCTGGTATGAACTTTGGTTTTGTCTATCATTTTCATTTATTCTTCTTATCTTCATAGCAAATTTTTTTCGAAAGAAGGCGACGAATAAACTCGTAAACATAGATAAAAATGAATTCCAATTCGAATGTATTATTGATATAGTTTGCAGAATTTATCCCTCAGTACAAATATGCTGGTGATATGAAAGTTGTTTTCTTAAATATGCAGTAGATGAAATACATGAATGAAAACAACAAATGGCGACACAAAATTTGGTTTTAACAAATTAGGTCACATCCCCAAGAACCCATACACGTTTAAAGACATAGATTATATTGACTGGACTGTTGTCCTCATCTTTATTACCATATTCACCTTCAACATCTGTTTATATTTCTCAGATGAGGTATTGTAACTATTTACACTATTTACATTGTTTGGACTGTTGTCCTCATCTTTATTGCTATATTCACCTTCAACATCTGTCTCTATTTCTCAGATGAGATATTGTAATTATTTAGACTATTTACATTGTTCAGACTGTTGTCCTCATCTTTATTGCCATATTCACCTTCAACATCTGTCTCTATTTCTCAGATGAGGTATTGTAACTATTTACCCTATTTACATTGTTCGGACTGTTGTCCTCATCTTTATTGCCATATTCACCTTCAACATCTGTCTCTATTTCTCAGATGAGGTATTGTCACTATTTACACTATTTACATTGTTTGGACTGTTGTCCTCATCTTTATTGCTATATTCACCTTCAACATCTGTTTCTATTTCTCAGATGAGGTATTGTAACTATTTACACTATTTACATTGTTTGGACAGTTGTTCTCATCTTTATTGCCATATTCACCTTCAACATCTGTCTCTATTTCTCAGATGAGGTATTGTCACTATTTATACTATTTACATTGTTCGGACTGTTGTCCTCATCTTTATTGCCATATTCACATTCAACATCTGTCTCTATTTCTGTGATGAGGTGTTGTAACTATTTACACTATTTACATTGTTCGGACTGTTGTCCTCATCTTTATTGCCATATTCCCCTTCAACATCTGTCTCTATTTCTCAGATGAGGTATTGTAACTATTTACACTATTTACATTGTTCGGACTGTTGTCCTCATCTTTATTGCCATATTCACCTTCAACATCTGTCTCTATTTCTCAGATGAGGTATTGTCACTATTTACACTATTTACATTGTTTGGACTGTTGTCCTTATCTTTATTGCCATATTCACCTTCAACATCTGTCTCTATTTCTCAGATGAGGTACTGTAACAATTTACAATGTTTACATTGTTCGGACTGTTGTCCCCATCTTCAGTCTCCCAATCAGAGGCCTTGCTGCCGGATATAGTTTATCGTCATACCCAGGATGATTTTTATCATGTGTATGATATATTTATTTTTTTACTCTGTGATCACAAATATTCAACTGTGCCTGCCCCTCACTTCATAGCAGTTGTAGTCTAAGAGAAGAAAGAGACAGTTCATGGATAGATTTTCAGTGGACAGTGCATTCATATATATAGGCCGAGTAGTTAAAACTTTCCCTTTCTGGCAATGAAATATTGCCATGTACAATTTGTCAGGGACTCATTAGTTTCTTTTTTTATGGTTTATCAACCCTTTGTGGAGTAATTGAAGCCGAAATTTATTTCGGATTGTGAGAGGTTGTTTATTGTATCCGGTGTGCCTAAACGGTCCCCCATTTAAGTATTGACTGGGTTTGACGCTGATTAACTTTGGTGACCGATCGGACACCGATGTTTTCAACGTAGGCGATTTCCCGGTGGCGAGTGGGGGGGGGGGGTGTAATACTAGAAAACGACAACGAATGAAAATGCTTGAAATCCATAACATGTAGAAAGAGCTTCATGAAAACCGTCGATGGTTGAGTGAGTACGAAGTCATACGCCATCGTGATCGAGTTTCTTTTTTTTTAAAATACTGACCTTGTTGAAACTGGTGATCACGCCAGGCTATATATCTTCCCCTAGAAACTGTAATTAAGGCTCCCTCAACATGGATGACGTATAATCCAGAGATAATCTCTCTTGGTGGTGGATAAAAGAGATTGGATATGAGCCGATTGAGATTTTAATTGAGTAGCTTAATGGTAAATATCGTATATACACGCGTATCATACGTCCCTCGAAGACCTCATTTTGAAACTAATTTGACTACAGTAAATGGATATATAGTTTGGACCACGGCGTAACCAAGGCCAGCAGTAGATACGAGCATTTTATATCTCATGTATGATGCAACTCTCTTAAAATTAGCTTCAGAATTAGGTCTTCAAAAGTCGCATGATACGCGAGTATATATGTGACACTATGAGTTGGATATATGCGCACGCGTGTGTGTGTGCGCCCGCATATCTGTGTGTGTGTGTATATATACACCCCCACATCTGTGTGTGCGTGCGCGCGCACACATATGTGCGAGAAGATTAGTTAGATTTGACCTGGGTATCAAACTTCAAGACCCAATGACTAGATTAGGAATCTAGATAAAAACATGTTTTGGACATATGGCCAAAAGGGTAGATGAGTGTTAAGTACTTGTCAAAATACGAAGATAGGAAAAAGACCGGCTCTGGTCAAAACTTAAAAGGGTCTGAATTTAATGTCCCTGAATCGGAGTCAGCTAGGCTAAGAAATATTTTGATGTCCACTTTCTTCAAAGAGAGAAATGGTCATGAAAAAGTTATGGGTTTATTCGTGGGTGTCACTTGTCCGGAAATGATGAAAGAGGTTTCTGCATATATACGGGAGCGCTTTGGGTCACGGCAGTTAGACTTAGTTTAGATTCGAGGAAGGTTGATTTAGGCCGGAGCAAGTAACAACGAAGAGCGACCCATTAGCAGCCGGACATTGTTAGCTAAGAAGATATATATATTTTTTTGCCAGCCGAGAATCAGCCCAGAGTTAATCATCCACAAAAAGGTCATACGCCCTCCCTCTTCTTTTCGTCCTACCCAAGTTTGTAGTTGTGTTTTTCTTTTGCCTGTGAGCCTGCCTCTCGCTCGATCCGCCGCACAGAAATTCTATGACGTGGGGTCATTTGAGCAAGGAGTTGCAGAGGTGGGTAGTCTCACATATACCGTACATGATCATTCTTCGCTCTCTGGGGTTTGAAGGATATTCCTGGTATATATTCTTTAAAATGTTTCACGTAAAATAAACGACGTTATATTTCATATCTCATTGGCAAGAAAACATGAGGAAAATTCAAAATTATTTTTTTGATATTCGCACCAGAAAGATGTTATTTCAAACAAACATCTTTGTAAGAAAAAAAAGAAGAAAAAGAATACGAAACAAAAAATACTTCCCCATAATTCTCTGCTAATTTGGAAACCCGTATTTAGATACCTTTAACAAATGTCGCTATTAGGAAGATATAAAAAATTGCCTTTCGTATCATTCTTTGTTCGTTCAAGCATCAATTATGTATAAGTTTCGTTACAAAAAAAAAGGGAATGTGCTTTTTGTTTTATTTTTTCTAAGGTGCGAAAAATATTTTCTCTAGTTTTTATAAGATGTACGCTTTAATAAAACTACTGGCTTCATGAAGATTGTGTTGAAGCCAACATTGCTTCCAATGTTTCATAACTCAATAGGCAGATGAATCGGCCTTGAATTACTTAAATGTTAGTGGTTTTTTGTGAAGATATTTAACATTTTCTCATTGATTTGATCGTTCCTTTCTTTCTATGATTGGTTCGCTTCTTTTAAGAATGTCTTTGATTGAATGCAAAGCAAAGAGGCCTTTTTTTGGTTCACTGAAAAAAGAAAAGGCTTCGTTATCTTAATAGATTAAATTGTGAACGACGTCAAGAACAAGTCTTTCTAATTTTTATGGGATTAAAAAAAAGTTTCACTAGGCGGAGACGATCGATCTTATTTTTTTTATTAAGTGTTAGAGATTTCATTCTTTTTGTCTTTTTGTAGGAGGAGAAAGATTTTCCCCCCAATAACGCCAGCTTATCATTGGTTTAGATTGAGAGGGAAAAATAAACTTTCCATCACTCTTAAAATGGAAAGGGGCGGTCTTTCAAAAATCATACCTGAATGCAAAAGAGGAATTTATCACTAATTAAACTAGACAAGATGTTGTTAATATGGGCCAGCGATTTATAAAAGGAACAGTGGGAAGTGACGATGCAACCTTGTAAAATAAGGTAATCTATCTATCTATCTATCTATCTATCTATCTATCTATCTATCTATCTATCCCAGTCTTTTCTTCATCTATCTATCTATCTATCTATCTATCTATCCCAGTCTGTTCTTTATCTATCTATCTATCTATCTATCTATCCCAGTCTGTTCTTTCTTTATCTATCTATCTATCTATCTATCTATCTATCTATCTATCTATCTATCCCAGTCTTTTCTTCATCTATCTATCTATCTATCTATCTATCCCAGTCTGTTCTTTATCTATCTATCTATCTATCTATCTATCTATCTATCTATCTATCTATCTATCTATCTATCCCAGTCTGTTCTTTATCTATCTATCTATCTATCTATCTATCTATCTATCTATCTATCTATCCCAGTCTTTTCTTCATCTATCTATCTATCTATCTATCTATCTATCTATCTATCCCAGTCTTTTCTTCATCTATCTATCTATCTATCTATCTATCTATCTATCTATCTATCCCAGTCTGTTCTTTATCTATCTATCTATCTATCTATCTATCTATCTATCTATCTATCTATCTATCTATCTATCTATCTATCTATCCCAGTCTGTTCTTTATCTATCTATCTATCTATCTATCTATCTATCTATCTATCTATCTATCTATCTATCTATCTATCTATCCCAGTCTTTTCTTCATCTATCTATCTATCTATCTATCTATCTATCTATCTATCTATCTATCTATCTATCCCAGTCTGTTCTTTATCTATCTATCTATCTATCTATCTATCTATCTATCTATCTATCTATCCCAGTCTGTTCTTTATCTATCTATCTATCTATCTATCTATCTATCTATCTATCTATATATCTATCTATCTATCCCAGTCTGTTCTTTATCTATCTATCTATCTATCTATCTATCTATCTATCTATCTATCTCCTCTGTTTACATATAGAATATTTATATCACCAGGCTTACGGCCATATCATATTCAAACACCGGTTCTCATACCATCACCCAAGTTAAGCAACATCGAAACTGGTCATTACCTAGAATGGTGACAGCTTGGGAATACCAATGACGTAAGTTTGAATGGCGAGAGTTGCACCGGCTCGGAACATTTTCTGTCATTAAATACCTTTCAAAGGGTTGATAAACCGTAAAATCAAAAATCAATCCACATTCGCCAGAAAAATACCTGCCACAATTAGTAAGTTTGCTAGTCTTTTATGGTACTGGTGATATCAGACGTTTCCTGATAAGGAAACTGTTATGGTCCAGTTTCCTTTTACCACGGTGATGGCCAAGGTGGAACTAATCAAGAAGAACTCGAACACAGGTATGGAATAGCACAGATATATTACATGATTACAGATATATTACATGATTACATATGACTGACTCACACGAAGTTCAGCAACACGCCCACGTGTGACGAATGTGGCACAAGGCCGGTTTAATGTGGGCTCATCGAGCCCGTAGCCTCGGCCAAAAAATGCCCGTAGAACCTGTATAAACGTGATCGGGTTGGTCAACCTCCCCAAACGAAGCTCTGCCCTTCGACGGAGCCTCGTCCGGGTTCCTCTCTGCCCAGAGGCAGAGAGTTCGACCGGCTAGCTGAGTCGTCCAAATAATCACACGATATTCATTAACAGGCCCACGGGTGTCAAATATGGCACAAGGCCGGTTTAATGTGAGCTTTCTGAGCCCGTAGGCTCGGGCAAAAATTACCCGTAGAACCTGTATGAACGGGATCGGGTTGGTCAAACTCCCCGAACGAGGTTCTCCCCTTCGGCAGACCCTCGTCCGTGTTCCTCCCTGCCCAGAGGCAGAGAGTTCTCCTCTGCCTACAGGCAGAGAGTTCGACCGGTTAGCTGAGTCGTCCAAAAAAACTCACTTAAAGACTTGAGTCGTTTTAAAAAAAATAATATAGCGTTCATTAGTTTTTTTAAGAAAAAGCGTTAAGAGGTCATTTGATAAAAATCGCCCGAGACGGTAAGGTCGAAAACAATGCAGCAGATTCAAGTGAACTCCTGATTTTTAAAGTCAAAAGCTCGACATGTTTCTTTTCATTTTATTTTATTTTTCCCACGTCTATTGCGCGCTTTTTAATAATACTGTTTCCTGGTCTGATACAACGCTGGCCATTAACCTTATATATATATATATATATATATATATATATATATATATATATATATATATATATATATATATATATATATATATATATATATATTATTCGTAGAAGTCTTATAAGTATAAGACGCTATACTCGATCGGAAAGCCTTCGGTGTCTTGATTTGCAAATAATCAAACCAATGCCAAAGGGGAAAAAACGGTATAAAAAAAGAATCATGTACGTTAGCCGAAAATAATCGTCTAGCATGCAATTCCAAAACCCAAAGAAAAAACCCTGATACGCGTACACAAAATAAATAAAGTGCTCAATACAATAAGTAGAGCTGACCTAGTTAAACCTAGAGAGCCAGACACACCTACCAAGGTTTCATCTACGCGGATCGTCAGGGAATACTGGCTTTCCATTTAGGTTAGACCTTGGTAGGTTTGTCTGGCTCTCTAGGTTTATCTATATATATATATATATATATATATATATATATATATATATATATATATATATATATATATATATATATATGATATGGATAAAACAACTGAAATGTTGCAAATTAAAAGAAAAAAATTGGGTGCTTTTTTGTGAAAGTATTTATTTATATGTTTTTATATATTTGATATTTCAGACCATCTCGGTCCTTCCTCAGAAATTAATTCAATTTTTTTTTTAAATGAAATTTTTTCTTTTAATTTGCAACTTTTCAGTTGTTTTATCCATATCATATATATATCAAGAAAGTATACATGGCTTCTCATTATGCTATATATATATATATATATATATATATATATATATATATATATATATATATATATATATATATATATATTCCAGTCGAATTACATTCACTTACGTACTAATACCCTTGGATATGGTATTAATCCTCTTCTTCCTCCAGCTAAGGGTAAATAGCAAGAGAGACTGGGTTCTAGTGCCTTGAATGGAAACTGGCCTAGGAGAAGACAACTCTGAATTCAAAAGCTGCGGAGGGACGTTTGAGGACCTTGTGGCACGTAGTGTATCAGGTCTCTGTATTTGGCCCTTCAAAAAGTGCCGATGGTTCTGCACAAAACCTTCATTACTATTATCAACCCTCATACGTAGAATTCGATGGGAGAGACGAGTATATATATATATATATATATATATATATATATATATATATATATATAGTGTGTGTGTGTGTGTGTGTGTGTGTGTGTGTGTGTGTGTGTGTGTGTGTAGATTCCTTGGGGAGGTCCCAGTAAATTGCGGTCTGGAGCATCGAGTCATTACTGACTCTTCGGGTCATGGAATCTTTTCAAGGGTCACCCCTAATTTACAATGACGAATTGTCGCTGATCTGGTGTGACCACATCGAATGCTCTTGACGGAAATATCGCTTCATTGGTAACAAGAAATCTTATTAATGACTTCTTGATCAATGATTTGAGACACGTATAATGAAACTAGAGATTGTAATGGTTGTATTAATTTAATTATAACTTTGGAATACATTTCAATCAAATCACGTCTGGCATAAGGCTTAACAGTAATGATCGAAATGTGATGTTGAAAATATCAGTTTTCATAGACGAAATATTTGGCATTCATTATCGGAACAGTTAGCATAAATATCAGCGGAAAATTACAAAATCTTTTTCTTAAAATAGGTTTTCCTTAAATTAGACTTTCTAAGATGATGGTATCCGGTAAATTTCTCGACAGTAAATTGCTCGAAAAATAATTTCTCGAACTATCAATTGCTAGAGAGGCAGTTTGCTCGAAACCTGTGGTTATAAAAAAAAATTAAAATTAAAAAATAAAATAAAACTACATTGTTTTTAAAATTTACTATAAGATAAAATAATACTATTTTAAAGTTGCTAAAGTTGAGTGTCGTGGCTCCTTTTATATCCAGCTCCGTTGACGTGTCGGGAGACGGCGCAGTTTACGTGGGGCTTCGAGCTTCGAAATTACTTCAAGCAATCTGCCTTTCGAGCAATTGATAGTTCGAGAAATTATTTTACGAGCAATTGATTTCGAGCAATTTACCTAGATCCCTAGATGATACCGACCTTTCTCTTATTTATGGAGGCTTCTTTCAATAACATCTGTTTTTCTCAGTGTGGAAAGTTAACATTATTTTTCCCTTCTAATTACGTATATTAGAAATGCTACCCGTTTTTGCTGTTGCTGCTGTTGGAATTCTTTAACGATTTGATTTTTGCTACTTGATAAAACGCTTCGTTTGTGATCAATCTGTAGGTTTCATGGACGATCCTCTTTCAGACAGAAATTGGAAGCTCAGTCCCGTTGCCGAGCGGTGTGTGCTTGAATTCAGTGGACTGGTTGATTTTTAGCGGCTTATCAACACCTCTATAGGTCACTAATGCCGACATCGATATATTTTGTTTACAATTTTATGGCTTCAACTAAATATACTTTGGACGCTAGTATACGACTCCATCAAGAGATAAAATGTATTGTTGGTCATTTTACTATAAAATGTACTGTTGGTAATTCTATTATATCTGCTATAAAATGTATTGTTGGTCATTTTGCTTTAAATTTGCTATAAGTTAAATCATTTTACTACAAATATGTATTGTTGGTAACTTTTTAATATAAATGTATTGCTGGTATTTTTACTATAAAATGTATTTTGATACCTTCTTGTTTTTGTTAGGAGGTTCACTATTTGTCCATAGATAAGACACCTAACAGGTGCTACCACCCCAGGTTCAGGGTAGACCTGTGAAAAACAGCAATTAAGGGGTGGTTCCACGCTCCTCAAAACCTCCAATCAGAGGCCATGCTGCCGGATGTAGTTTATCGTCATAGCCAGGACTCTTAGAAACGGAGCAGATAATAACTGAGTCGTACTAAATAAGAACTAATTATGGCCAGTGGGAAGAGAACAATCTGCCCTTGTAGATGAAATGAAGGGTCACAAATCGAAATTCTGATGGAAGTCGAAGGGCACAATGATTATAATAATAATAAGTGTAAATAATAGAAACAGTTTTCTTTCTTTTCTTTTCATGTGCTGTCTCCTCTCAGGACGTAGACGATCATGGCTCCCCACCTCCCTCTATCCCTTGTAGCTCTCAACAAGTTCCTTCCCTCCGCTTCCTCCCCCAGATCAAGTGCTTAAGTCCGCCAGGTATGTCACCCGTTGTTTTCCCTTGTCTCTCTTTCTCTCTATTCGACATGTGAGTATCAGATTCTCCAGGCCCTCCTTCCTCATTATGTGTCCCTCAAGCTGCCTCTTTCTGATGTTAACTATAAGCCTTCTCCTTGTTTGCAACCTCATCATTGCTCACACGCTCGGTCCACGAAATCCTCAGCATCCTTCTGTAGAAACACATCTCCACTGCTTCGAGTCTCCATCTTTGAGGAAATCGTCCAGCATTCGCTGCCGTAAAGAAGGACAGATGTCACGTAACAGCTCGGTATTCTTTTCTTTGTTATCAAAGAAATCCTCCTGTCTCGCAATACTCTGCTCAGCTTTTGGAATTTGTCCTTGGCCATCCCAATGTGTCTACGGATCTCAGTTTCGCATTTATCGTCCTCTGTCAAGACGCTTCCCAGATATTTAAACGTCCGCGTCTGCCTGATTCTAGTGTTCCCAACCTGCAATTGGCATTTCGGGCTAATCCTCTTACTGATGACCATGCATTCTGTTATCTTTTAGTTTATACTTAGTCCTTTCTTCTCACTCTCCGTCGCTACCTTCTGTAGGAGATTTTGTAATTTCTTTTCCGTGTCTGCTATCAGTACTGTGTCATCTGCGCATCTTATGTTGTTGAGATTGTGGCCGCCAATGCTAAATCCTGGTAGGATTTCTAATTCTGTCATGATTGCCTCGCTGTATGGGTTCAACAGGTCTGGTGAGAAGACTCATCCTTGCCTTACGCCTCTTTCTAGTTTTGTATATTCACTGAACTCGTTCTCTATGCGCATGCATGCTGTTTGCTGCTAGTATAGGTTCCTGATTATTCTGATATATTTCCCGAATATATAAACGGTTGCTGAGCAGTTCCATCAGATCCTTGTGGCGTACTTTGTCAAATCGTTGTCTTAATTATATAAAACGCTCTTACATATTTCTTGCTTTTTAACGAGTTTTCGTTTATTTAATTTCATTTTAAAATATTTTTGGACTAATTTTTCATTATTTATACTATTTGTGGACACTTCGTCGCCTTCATTTTCTTCTTGGTTTCTCTTCTTCTCTCTGTCTTTCTCATTCTTTTTCTATTTCGGCATCGTGCCTTTTCATCCATCACTTCTTCGTCACTTTTCCGTCCATGTTTCTCCATGTTTTCCTTCTTCTTCATTAATTATTCTAGGCTCATTCACCACGTGGTTGTTTTTCTTCTTCGTTAATCTCTCTTTAATGTTTTCTTTTTTGATAATTGATTAATTTAGTTGAATTTTTGTGATTTTTATTCTTATCTACTGTTATGAAAAATCAAGAGTGGCCTCCCCTTGTTTTATTACACTCCTCTTTGAGAAAGCTATTTCTGTTTACTGGGACTATAAAAGGACACTATACGAGAACTTTGTATTTTCAGTCGACTAAAGCTTTCTTAAAGCCTACACCTGCGTACTTTTGTCATTACATCTACTTCCTCTTATTTTCCCATCTTATTCTTATTTTTTTTTATTTTTACACTTTTTCCTTTTTTCTTATTTATTTTTACCTTTTTTCCCATGATTTTCTTTTTTGTTCTTTTCTCCTTCCTCTTTTTAAATTCTTTTTCTTTTTCTTCTTTTTATATGTTTCCAGATGTAGCAATATCATTCCAGATGTTAGAAAATTATTCCAGATGTTACAATAGCATTCTTATATATGTTATTGCAATGTTTCCGTGATGAGTCTGAAGTTGTGTATTGTAATTAATTGAACCTTCTACTATGTGCCGTGTCCATTAAGGACGTAGGTAATAATGTCTCTTTTCAATTTCTTGCCATTTATATGGTCTATCCTTTTGCTTTTTCTCCTAATCCTACTTCTGACAAGGATTTAAACAAGCCTTTTCTTTTTTATGCCTTGTCTCTTCAGTATGACGCATCACAATCTTCTGTCCAATGTAAATTTCAGTAAACTTTTTTTTTGCTATCCAACCCAATCTTTTCTGTTACGTATTTACACGAGCACAAGCTGTTTTTTTGCCTTCAGTACGTCCTGGGAGTGTCAAATTTTCTAAGTTCTTTGTCCTCACTATATGCACTAGAAATTTCAACTATCTCTTTCTTATGTTAATTATAGGTGTCCTTTTTGTGTCCATTTTCTCTAAAACTCGATCGTTGTACACACGTTCAGTCCATGGTATTCTCAGCATCCTTCTGTAGAACCAAATTTATCTTTCGTCAAGTCCCTTCTTCATCTGTGATGAGATTGTCCGGCACACACTGCCAAATAGGAAGATTGATATTACATAACAGTTCAGTATATTTTTCTTTGTTTCTGTTGCATCAAGTCTCTTTTTCATCTGTGATGAGATTGTCCACCAATATAGGAGGATTGATATTACATATTAGTTCAGTACTCTTTTTGGTTTCTGTTGCTTTAAGTCTCTTCTTCATCTGTGAGGAGATTGTCCAGCATTTACTGTCATATAAGAGAACTGATATTACATAACAGTTCAGTATTCTTTTCTTGGTTTCTGTTGCCTCAAGTCCCTTCTTCATCTGTAAGGAGATTGTCCAGCATTCACTGCCATATAGGAGGACTGATATTACATAAGAGTTCAGTACTATTTTCTTTGTTTCTGTTGCCTCAAGTCCCTTCTTCATCTGTAAGGAGATTGTCCAACATTCACTGCCATATAGGAGGACTGATATTACATAATAGTTGAGTACTCTTTCTTGGTTTCTGTTGCTTCAAGTCTCTTCTTCATCTGTGAGATTGTGATATTACATAATAGTTAAGTATCCTTTTCTCTTGCTTCAAGTCTCCTCTTCAATTGTGAGGAGATTGTCTAGCATTTACTGCCATATAGGAGGAATGATATTACATAACAGTGCAGTACACTTTTCTTGGTTTCTGTTTCTTCAAGTCTCTTCTTCTTCTGTGACGAAATTGCCCTGCATTCACTGCCATAAAGAAGTACTGATATTACATAATATTCGAGAAGACTTTTCTTTATTT
Source organism: Acanthosepion esculentum (assembly GCA_964036315.1). Classification (NCBI taxonomy): domain Eukaryota; kingdom Metazoa; phylum Mollusca; class Cephalopoda; order Sepiida; family Sepiidae; genus Acanthosepion; species Acanthosepion esculentum. The sequence continues at coordinate 65,613,246 of OZ038509.1, read as the reverse complement.
CTAAGGAAATTTTCCTATTTTTATTACTTCACTTACCTTTTGGAAGACATTTTTCCTATTCCAATCTTGTTTCATATTTTGGTGTCACGTTTTACGTCCTCTGTTAAACAAACTTCCCAGATATTTAAATGTTTCTACTTACATGTTGAACTGTTCCTTTTTCTCACAACCATAGACCCTGACTTCTTACAACTAATTTTTAGTCTTTTCTTCCAGCTTTATTGATTTCTGTAGGAATTCCTACCTTCTCTGTTATCAACACTGTGTTACCTGCAGCTCTAATGCTGTTATGACTGTGGCCGCCAATACTGAATCCTGGTAAGTCTTTTAATTCCCTCAAGAATGCTGCACTGTAAAAGTTGAATAATCTGGTTAGAAGACGCATTCTTGCCTTACACTCCTTTATATGTTTTTGTGCATGTCCAGAATTCATTTTCTATCCACACGCAGACTGTTTGCTACCAGTACAAGCTCTGGATTATTCTAATAACCTTCCCAAACATATCAGCCGATCTAAAATTTACATCATTTTCATAGCATAGTAAACTGAACGTTAACATCAATGAGACCCAGCGAAAGCCGACCAGTGAATTCAAATATCCGCGCAGCATATTCACTGAAAACGGCCAAACGAGACAGAGAAATGGAGACCAGATGTCAGAAAGGCAACGCAATCAGTTACCAACTTGCTCCTCTTCTGAAACATCTTAGCATTTCCATGAGCAACAAGGCAAATCTCATCAACGTTATTTTCCTAGGTAGACCAAGAAGACACTCTCAGATTCCACAAGATATCTCTCCTCCAGGCCACTGTGTCTCCCCGCGTCACGTAACAGCACAAGTTGAAAGAAAAACTAAAACAGAGCCCGAGAGGCAGTCAAGGTAGAAATGATTACGGAAGGAAGTGTTCGATAGAAACCATGAAATGGTTGATAGACAACAGTTGAGTAGAAGAGGTTAATATTCTATCTATCTTTTTCTTTCTTTCTTTCTTTCTTTCTTTAAAATCATTTTGTTTAAACATTTTTCATGTTTAACATTTGTACTATTTACTGAAAATCGCACTAAAACCTGCGGCACTTTATAATTTCCGGTCAGCATATTTACTGAAAACGGCAAAACGAGACAGAAAAATGGAGAACAGATGTCAGAAAGGCAACGAAGTCAGTTACCAACTTGCTCCTTTTCTAAAACCTTCTAGCATTTCCATGAGCACCAGGGCAAATCTCATCAACGCCATTTTCCTACCAACGCTGACATACCAGTGCCAGACATGATCCCTAACAAAAACCCTTGAAAGAAAACTGATCACTTGTGAGGACCAGGCGAGACAAGATCAGGAATGAGGCAATAAGTGATATGGTAGGAGCAATCCCAATCATACAACATATCGAACAACAGAGGATCAAGTTGTTCGGACACCTCACTCGTATGCCTATCAACCAGCCAGACTTACGAGGATACACCCTCGGCTACTCTAGGTGGAGAGCGAGAGGCAGACCAAGAAGACGCTGGAGCGACTCAGTGGCAGGCATTCTCAGAGCCCACGACATATCTCTCTTCCAGGCCACTCGCCTTGCCGCTGACAGCACAAAAGAAAGGAAAAACTAAACACTTTGTCAAATGCTTTGACATAATCTCATAATCTATAAAAAGTAGATTTTGCATTTCAATTGTCTTTCTAATAACATTCCAAGCATCATATATATATATATATATATATATATATATATATATATATATATATATATATATATAAACCATAAGTGGTAAGAATAATGCAAATATGTCTTTTTAATATAAAATATAAAAAAAGATAGATCCCTGAAGAGAGTTGAATGTATCAAAATACAGATCAATACGATATACATCAAAAGAAAAGCTCAATACATCATTAAAGAGTTTGTTAATAATTTATTTGAGGCTGAAAACTGCCTCATCAGACCGGAGTTATAAAATTGTCGTTTAAATCAGCTAGAAAAATTATTAAAAATTACAAGAGGCAATGAATAAAAGATTTGACCTACAAAAATTCTTACAAAATTACACAAAAATATCTTGAAATACTAAACAGTAAATTTATTCAATAAAATGGGCATTGGCTTCAACCACAGCCTCCAGACAACTTTGGAATCTCCTGCAACTCTTCTGGACGGTCTCCATGTTTCAATTGGCTAAAATATGTTGACCCAGACAGTATATATATATATATATATATATATATATATATATATAGATATATATATATATATATATATATATATATATATATATACATATATATATATATATATATAGATAGATAGATATATATATATATAGAGAGAGAGAGAGAGAGAGAGATAGATACAACATCAAATCCTTAAGTCGTAAGGATAATCTAAGTAGGTCTTTTTAATAAAAAACATTAAAGAGATATATCTATGAAGAGAGCTCAATGTATCAAAATACAGAGCCATATGATATACATCAAGAAGGAAAAACTCATTAAAGAGTTTGGTCTGTTGGGGCAGTTGTCTGAAAGAAATTATTACCA
>OZ038509.1:65595710-65605710 GCA_964036315.1 Acanthosepion esculentum | reverse complement strand
CATAATTGTTATTTCTCATCTTTTTTCAATGTTGATTGTTGATCTTGGCCGAACTTCAAATTCAAAATTAACTACAATTCGATTAAACATGTAAAATTTTGAACATATTTATTTATATATTGATATATTCCTGTATAAGGCTCCTTTTTTCATTTTACTCTAATTTTATTTCTCTTAATTTATTTGAAATCATTGTCGTTCCATTGATATGTATTTTTATTATTATTTTCATTTTCTTTGATATCTGGCGTCTACACATTTCTTTCCGGGTCCCGCCCAGAGACCTAAGGTTAGAAATGTCATCATGACACTTTCCACAGCGAAAAAAAAAAAAAAATAATTACATAGATAAAGCCCGTCGTAAAGTGTGGGCTGTACTTGTCAGAATAATTTTTTGTATCTCTTTGAGGCATGGACTTCCAGGAATCCCTTCAAGTAGTCTACTGGAATCTTTTCCAACCAGTCCAAGGTTTCCAACTACAACAGGGATTGTTGATGTTCCCATGTGCCACATTTTTGAGATTTCTATTTCAAGGTCTTTGTATTTTGACAGTTTTTCGAATATCTTCAAAGATACATTGCAGTCTGCAGGGACTGCCATATCAATAAGGAGGCACTTATTTTGTTTGTGGTCTTTAATTACAATGTCTGGGCGGTTGGCTTTGATTGTTCTGTCAGTGTGTATTGTGTAGTCCCATAGATAATTATTATTATTATTATTATTATTATTATTATTATTATTATTATTATTATTATTATTGTTATTATAATTTATACTTTATTTTATTTTTGTTTTATTTTATATTCATTTATTTTATAACAGCATACATTGTTCTTGGTATTATTTTAATTGGTTTAGTGATATTATTCTTAAATTACTTTTGGAAATTAGAGTTGTCTCCCCTTTGATTTTCCATACCAGCGTCTCTCTAATTTAGAATTTATGTTTCTTATTTCCAAATTCATTTTCAAACTTAAAGGTTAATCTGGGCCTCTGAATTCAAATTCAAAATTAAACTACATATCATTTAAATATTTTAACTTCAATAATATTCCACCCCAACAATAATATATCTCTCGAAAAAAAGACAGAAACTTAAAAAAAAAACAAACAGTGTCAACGAAAAATATAATCAAAAATAAATATAATTCAAGCACTTAAAAATTGCTTCGGCATAAAACTCTGAGTTGTACAATTAATGTAAGATATGATGTATATTTTTTAATATATATATATATATTAAAGAGCACATTCTGGATTTATTAATATTAATGGATTTATATATATATATATATATATATATATATATATATATATATATATATATATATATATATATACATATATATATATATATATATATATATATATATATATATATATATATATATATATTCATACATGCTTCATTAAATAATATAGATAAGTGTTGTCTATATATTTTATGTAAGTTCTTTTCATATCGTCCGATAAGCTTAATAACATTATCATTAAACAATGAAAGAAAATCACAATATTGATACATATTTTTAATCCAATTTAAGCTTTCGGCTTACATAAGCCATTATCAAAGATGACAATTACACAATATTTTAAGCAATACACGAACAAGAAATTGATGATAGTCTGTTTTTGTTTACATGGATGATTTCCAAGCAACGATAAACACGTGCATATAAGACGCTGAAAGCGAAAATCGCACAACAGCTCATGACGTCACACATGACCACGAGAGAGTGAATGCGATGAGTATTGAGTATGGAAAGCCGTTGGTATGAACCAATGGCTTCTGTTACTAATTATAGGCATTTAAGGATATTTGTGGAGATTTCATAGTTTATCTTGTTCAGGTTAGGTTTCAATATATGTATATTTGTTTATATAGAAAAATAGGAATACATCTGTATAGTTGTGGGTTGTGAAAAAATATATTTGTGTTTGGCCAATATGAATATTGATATGTATGTATAGATACAGGTAGGTATATAGTTAGGATATATAGGTGTATATGTGTATATATATATGTCTGTGTACATGTGTATATGTATGTATATGTAGAGATATGTGTATAAATGTGGGCATGTGTGGATACAGATATGTATGTATGTATATATATATATATATTTATATGGATAGATAGATAGATAGATAGATAGACAGATAGATAGATAGGTGTGTGTATGTGTGTATGAGGGGATGTGTGTGGGTGTGTGGGTGTGTGTATGTAAATATGTGCCTATGTGTGTATATATATGTGTGTATATGTGTTGGGTGTATGTAAAAATGTTTAAAAGAAAAAGACTTACAAGTATTTATTGATTTTTTACCCTACTTACAATACTTACAATATTGTTTTATTAAATGAATTACATTTTAATAATCATTATTAATGATAAAATATTTAGATTTTTGATGATTAAATACTAAAGTCATCACCTAATTTCTTTCTTAGACAAGTTTCTTCAGGAAATTCTAGTTGCACCCCTATATATATACATATATGTAGGTATACGGAAACATCTAAGAAGATATATGAAATTACCCATGTATATCAGTACACGAGTACATGTATAAGTGACTGCAAATGTGAAAGATCGTATGTGTATAAATTTCACATAGATGTGTTTACAATATATGATGGAGCATGATCTCTAATATTGCGTTAAAATGCCACTTCATATTAAATTAATACTAAATTTTAATTAATAGAATTTACCAATGTAAAAATAGTCACTAATCAATCTCATAAATAAAATTCAAACTGATAAAGATATCACCTTAATAATCACTTACTACTAGATGTAAACTTATATTTGAGAAAAAGTTTCTAGTCTTTTAATGTAAACTCTATATTTTTTTAATCGACTATTTCACATTAAATCCCCAAAATGTCCGTAATAAGGTTTTTTTAAAAAAAACTTTAACATATAATTAAATGGCTTAGACTGTTTAAACTGAAAAATTTACGAAATCTCAAAGTAAAGAAAAAAACAACGCCTATTCCAATAGAAGTTAATGACACTTTTTTACAACTTCTTTCTCTTTTTTTCTCTCTTTTTCTTTTTTTCTTTTTTCTTTATATACTTCTTTATCCATCCCACTTCCTATATCAAGATATAACTTCCGTTAACAGATTTAAAGTGTCAATGTCTAGATTTCAGCGAAAATTTAAATTTGAAACAATAGAAATGTTACATCTAACTCAATGCTGTCTCTCTACCCCCCCCCCTACACTGCCTGAGTCCGTGAGTTTCCTTATTATTGCCCGTTATAAATGTGTAAATTTATTTTCATTTTTTCATTTCAACATTTGGAAATAAATCTGATGATCCACTGTCCTTTAAAAGGGCTGTGGTGAAATAATTTATTATATGGAACCTTAAAGCAATCTGTTTTTATTTAATATATATATATATATATGCTCTAGTCAATTTTAAAGGCAAATTCTAGATTTATTAGTATGTATCACACCTTCTTTGCTTTAATTCTTACTACGTTAATGTTCTGAAAAAATGTAACCGATTAATGCATAATGTAAAGCTCTTTAGCTGTGGTAGGTGTGACTATATTTTAAAATCCACCAACCCTAAAATTACTGTTATACAGGCAACAAGTCTTCCCGTCACCACTCACTCTTGTCTCAATAGCAAATGAATAATTTCGATAAAGTTAAACTAGCAGCTGATGACCAGAATGACCTTCAATCTGTTGTTAACTGGGGCAAGGAAAGACTTATAAATTTTAACACCTCCAAAACGAATGTGTTGCCTTTTAGTCATTTTGGAGAATCGTTTTTGTCCTCTGTCAAAACTGGTGACTGTAACCTCCTGAAAAGTAACTCATTGCAACTTCTCAAGCTAACATTTTCCGCTGACATAATATGGAAAGATTATATCGAATCAAATGCTACGTCTACTGCTTGGAAATTTCGTTCATTCTGCCATCTTGAATGTTTATGCATCTACATTTTCTCCTTGCATTGAAGATTAATGCAGGTTGATTTTCACATTTCTTTTAGAAAATAAACATTTCACTGAGTGTGGAAGCTGTAATTTGATGTGATAAGTACTGACATCGGAAGAAACTTTTGAGCATTTTTCATTAAAGATCGTCTGAAAAACTATACAGAAATGGCCTCATTTCCACAGGTAGTTTGCTTAGAAACCGCCTTAAAAAATTTACTATTTCAAGTCAAAATCCAAATAAAGTTGATATTTTTTTTGCATTAGATACATTGAATGCAAAATATTTTATGAAACCAGAATACTATTTATAAATTGCCACAAGCAAAATATGCATTAGTGAAGGAAGTTTGTTTTCAGTTTGTTTTTTACTCAAAGCCACTGGTTAATCGCTTGTCGAAGATCATCGAGAATGATGGACTTTATTTTGAAGAATAAATGTAGGTTTTGATACATAAGATTTTCTTTTTTTCTTTTTGCTTCCAAAGTGAGCCAGGCCTTAATGGGCAAACTTTATGCTTATATATATATATATATATATATATATATATATATATAAATATATATATATATATATATATATATATATACATATATATATATATATATATATATATATATACATATATATATATATACATATATATATATATATATATATACTTATATATATATATATATATATATATATACATATATATATATATATATATATATATATATATATATATATATATATATATACATATATATATTTTAAATAAAAACAAACTACTTTAAGGTTCCATGTAATAAATTATTTCACCACAGCCCTTTTAAAGGACCGCGGATCATCAAACTTTACTTCCAAACGTTGAAACGAAAAATGAAAAGAAATTTACACATTTTTGACGGGCAGTACTAAGTATATGTAAATTAACGAAGTGAGGAAGTGATTACCTAGTTTTTCGTAAACTAAATATATATATGTATATATATATATATATATATATATATATATATATATATATATATATATATATATATATATATATATTCACACTCGATATACATGCATATATATATATATATATATATATATATATATATATGTATGTATGTATGTATGTATGTATGTATGCATATATTTACACTCGAATATATATATATATATATATATATATATATATATATTCAGACTCGGATATACATATATATATTGTGTATATTTCGGCATCAATTTTTCATTAATGCATGTTTCATTAAATAATATAGACAAGTTTTGTTTATTTATTTTAAGTAAGTTCCTTTCATATTGTCTGATAAGCTTAATCACATTCTCGTTGAAAGACAAAAGGAAAACACCATATTGACACATGTTTGAATCCAATCGAAGCTTTCGGCTTACATAAGCCATTATCAAAGATGAAAATTTCAATATATCAAACAACACACAGACGAAACTACAATAATAGTCCGCCCTTGCTGCTTGAATAAGTTTAAAGTAACGACAAACTCTTATTTACCAGACAAGGAAGCGAAAATCGCGTCGCATATCGTGACGTCACACATGACCACGTGAGAGTAAAGAACCAAAAGTATTAGATATGTGAAGCTGTTGGTATAAACCAATGGCATCTGTTATAAATTATAGGCATTTAAGAATGTTTGTGGAGATTTCATAGTTTATTTTGTTTAGGTTAGGTTTCAACTGTTTTATGCACATAGCTTCAATAATTTTTCATTTTTGTTTATTGTTTGCAGGTGGATGCAGTCAATATATCTGTGTTTTCTATTAGTATGTTTCTAATGGAGTACCGGTAAATTTGTGTGCATGTTTAAATGCGTTCTAATCGAGCTGTGGTCAGATAGGTGTAACGTAAGACGTCTGGATAAGCATGTAGTTGTGCAACTGATGTATTTATTTATGACTCCGGTTTGATCAGGAACACAATGTGCTAGCCGTATTCGGAAATTAAAAACATCTCTACAACACACTAAGACATGAACATAACGCACACACTCAATTAAGCTGAAAAATCGAATCATCCTTGATAATGGCTAAAGGTATAGCCGAAAGCGCTCGGAAACATAAAACATTTCGACAGTTCTTACACACCCTTTGTCCAGAAAAAAAAAGCCCTTGTTCGAACACAAGAAAAATTAAATAAAAATCTCAATCGTAGTACCTCGTCTGTCGTTTTTAATGAAACATGCATATATATATATATATATATATATATATATATATATATATATATGTGTGTGTATATATTTGTGTATTTAGGCAGCAATCCTTCTTTCATGCACATTTCATTAAAACATGGCCATATTATCTTGACCGTGTTTTGAAACAAAAAAATGAATCATTTTATAAAACATACATATAACAAACTATTTCTAATTCTAACAGTTGAAATATAATCCTTGAAAATGGCTAAATATATAGCCGAAAGCGCTCGGATAAAAAGAACATTCGGACAGTTCTTATATAATTTATCATCTGAAAAGAAAAACATTATTAGATCGCACGAGAAATTATATAAAAAACTAAATAAAAGCACCTTCTCAGTCGTTTTCAATGAAATGTGCATATATATATATATATATATATATATATATATATATATATATATATATATATATATATATATATATATATTCACGTACGGATATATAACCCAATCACCCTCTTGAAACTGTCTATGTCTTTTATGCAAGTTTATGTTTGCTCACGACCACGATTAATGTTGCTACCTCAAATAAATGTCCTCAGCGTATGATTACTTAAGTGAATTCCAGGCTATTGAAACGGAGGAATTTCTTATAGTAGAAAGATTCCACTTAGAATTAATCAAGCAGATCTTTACACTATCTATTTTGCTAACTTCTGAAGTTTTACGACAACGAACGGGGGCAACAAAGATAATGACGTTCTTTTAATTAATCCATGGAATGGTCACAATAATTAATGTCAAATTTAACGTTAAGCAAAGTTTCAAGAATATCTTACAGATAAACAATGCCAGTTTCATTTCGATGTCCGCTGAGCCGATTAATCAATTATTTGTAGATTTTGTCTCCAGTTAGTAAATGGTGGGATAAGAATTAATGTCGCTAAAGCCGGTAATAAATGTCTGTTCACATTTTCATCGTTTTCATTTGACACCTTTCGCTTGAACGATTATTGGCGCCGTCGGCTGCCACTTTACAGAACTGCCATGAATCAGTGTAGATATTCAATTGGAATTGATTTGAAACAGATGTGGAACGAGTATAAAATTTTCAAGTTTATTTTTAGTATACCTATTCAATGGTAGAAGCTGCAATTTGTTGGCAAAACTTTCCCAAAATATATGAATACTAGTTTAATTGTCTATGCCCCTAGATATATACATATGCATTCAAATCTTCACTTTCTCTCGATTAATATATATGATATAAATTATTAGGAGGATTTGATAATTATAGTTAAGTAATTCATTGAGTCTGAAAGAAACCTCAACAGAATGCAGAAAGCACTGGACGGCCGTTTCATCCTATATTTGGGACTCATCACCAATGCGCATCCATTTCCGAGAATTGAAACCCGGACTGTTAGGTTATCAAGCAAACGTCATACCAACTGTTCAATGGGCCTCGGTGACGAAGAGGTAGCGCTATATTGAGTCTTATTTGCTACCTCTTCGTATTACTTAATTATATATATATATATATATATATATATATATATATATATATATATATATATATATATATATATATATATATATATATATATATATATATATATATATATATATATATATATATATATATATATATATATATATATATATATATATATATATATATATATATATATATATATATATATATATATATATATATATATATATATATATATAATTATTTTTAAAAAAAAATATGTCTCCATCGCGACACAGAAATTACTGTTTCGAAACTGGAAGTTAAATCTCCAAAATTAACTTTAAAAGTTAAATTTAAAATTCGTAGTCCGGTTTCATTCTCAAGTGATGTTAAGAAACCCGATTAGGAATTTTAAATTTAACCTTCAAAGTTAATTTTGGAATTTAAGTTTTGATTTCGAAACATAGTCATTTCTGTGTCACGATGGAGATATATTTTGTTAAAAATAATTATATTTTGCTCGATTTTGTATTGACCACAGTTTTTCTTTAATATAAATTTTTTTATTAAAATCTCTGGATTATAAATCCCACTGTTCATTCTTATTTTTGAATATATATATATATATATATATATATATATATATATATATATATATATATATATATATATATATATATATATAGTTTTAAGGTGTGCTATATTTATGGGACAAAGTGCTCAATATCAAAGATAGAGCGAATGTAAATACAAAAGTGAATACAGAAGACAACACTTAGAGGCGACAGACAATTTCATGCTAGACGCGATCATTAGACCTGATGACTGCGTTTAGCATGAAACAGTCTGTCGCCTCTGTGTGTTGTCTTCAATGTTCACTTTTATATATATATATATATATATAGATTGATAGATAGATATATTATATATATATATATATGTATATTTGATATTTAGATTAGACATTAATTTGATTAAAAAAGACCATATGATGACGAAAAAAGGCCCAAACTTGATAAAAACAAACGTTTATCGTCGAAATGTTTGTTATTATTAAGAGAAAAGACCAAAGTTTATTTTTTTAAATCCTTTTTAGCACATTCGAACTTTTTGTTAAAGATTTTGTTTTTCATGCGTCAGCGATGGCAAAGAATAGTATATGAAAATGTATAGTCTTTTTTGCGCCGAGAAACACCTCGATTTGGAAATTCTTGCAAAAACCAAATAATTGTCTGATCTTAATGAAATTTTCAGGATTTATTCAGAAATTAATTAAATTATTTGTAAAATTTGTTTTGTTTTTTTTTTCGAAATTCTTCTAAAATATTTTTTACATGTTATCCAAAGCTTAAATTCATGAAATTTTGAAAAATTTAATTTTACCTCATTCATTATATTAGTTAAAAGCAGATGCCCTTGGAGAATTAAAATCATCATTTTTTTTTTGTAAAACAGGAACATCAGCTACTGAAAATAAGCTCTGACTCGTAAAATAAAAAAAATGCAATAAAACTAAGATATTATTTAATTTGAAAAGCTCTTAATTGCTTTAAAAATTAAGATATGTTAAGGGCACTCTTGTCTTAAGAATTTTTTTCGGTGAATAATACATTTTTAAAAGAATCTATTTATTTAAAAATTTTAATTAGAATAATTTCACTTAATTAATTTAAGTTTTAAATCATGTAAAATTCTGTATTAATTTCAACTTTTCAGATGGTAGGGTTATTAGATAAAAACTATATTTACTTATAATAAATAGAAAAACTTAATACAAATCATCAAATAGTAATATTTTTAAAAGATTTTTGATTTTTTTCTGTGTCTAAAAGTGCCAATTTTTATAGATACGGGTCATCATATACAACATTACCAACAAATAAGATCGATAATTAGAGTAGATTTAAAGCCAATATTTCTGAGTCCATTAAAATTATATATAAAAGGCGCTCACGTCATATTCAATTATCTTTACGGATAAATTCCCGTAGATAAACGTTAGATAAACTTTAAACAGTCATCAAGCTGTCAAAACATGAACAAATTAAATAGACAACATTTTGCGATATTTTAAACTTAAAGTAAAAACTACTTGTTTTAAATCATATTATTAATACTTGAAATCAGCAAATATTCCTCACTTAAATGTTCCAGAAAAACATATTTATTTTTGGAAGACTTTTTAACAAAGACAATTACATTTCAATAAACTCAGGCTAAAATCATATGTTTCAGCAAAAACCACTCTTTTCAGTCAATTTAAATTAGTTTAAAAATAGAGCAAAATATTTTGCCAAATGGAAATATTAAATTTAATTAATTAACTTGAAATTAAAACAAAAAATCTTCAAAAAGATTTTTCATTTTAAGCCTTAGGTATCGTGAATCTGTATATATATATATATAT
>OZ038509.1:65565710-65593210 GCA_964036315.1 Acanthosepion esculentum | reverse complement strand
CAGCTTAGCTTTATCTCACCTGCCGAAACTTAACTTGGACGTGCTTATTGATTTGAATCTGCAACCGTGGAGAGGTTCTCCCTATATATCCAGCTTTACACTGACACATTTTATAAATTACGGAGCTTATATGATGTGGAGTAAGAACATATGTGAAATAAAATGGTGAAGGATTTATGAACCGATTCCGAGTTTAACAGAAAATACAATAATCAATTGATCAAGAGAGATGCTTCGAATTGAAGATACACTGCAAATCGATGTGATTTCTCATTCTCAGCAACTTTGAAAATTTCAGGACATTCCCAATTTTTTTTATTCGAACTCACAAATGTGCTGCGTTTAGGTCTCCCATGATCTAAACGAAGAATTAGGAGCCCTACCGGGATTTAGCATTGGCGGCCACAACCTTAACAACATAAGAGGCGCAGATGACACAATACTGATAGCAGACACGGAAGAGAGATTACAAAATCTCCTACAGAAGGTAGCGACGGGGAGTGAGAAGAAAGGACTAAGTATAAACTACAATAAGACAGAATGCATGGTCATCAGTAAGAGGATGTACCCAAAATGCCATTTGCAGGTCGGGAACGCTAGAATCAAGCAGACGCACAAGTTTAAATATCTGGGAAGCGTCTTGACAGAGGACGCTAAATGCAACAGAGATCCGTAGACGTATTGGGATGGCCAAGGACACATTCCAAAGGCTGGGCAGAGTAATACCGGACAGTAGGATTTCTTTGGTAACAAAGGAAAGAAGACTGAGCTGTTCTACTTTACGGCAGCGAATGTTGAGAGATTTCCTCAAAGATGAAGAAGAGACTCGAGGCGACGGAGATGCGGTTCTACAGAAGGATGCTGAGGATGTCATGGATCGAGCACTGTGAGCAATGATGAGGTCTTATAGAGATAACAAACAAGGGGAAGGCTTATGCTTAGCATCAGAAAGAGGCAACTGAAGTTTCTGGAATACATAATGAGGAAGGAAGGCCTGGAGAATCTGATACTAACAGGTCAGAGAGAAAGAAAGACAAGAGAAAGCAGCGCGTGACATACCTGACGGGCTTGAAAAGGTGGATGACAGAACGTAGTCTGGGAGAGGAAGCAGAGGGAAGGAACTTGTTGAGAGCTGCAACGGATAGAGGGAGGTGGAGAGCCATGATCGCCTACGTCCTGAAAGGTCATGGCACATAAAAAGAAGAAATGTGCTGATAGAATTTTATTAATAGTAAGATTTTAATGTTTCTTCAATGTTTGTTTTTTTCTTCCAATGTCTGTGGATGTAATCTTTAAATTGGTTCTTAAAGACAAAATTGGTGTCCTGGGTCTGACGATAAACTACATCCAACAGCAAGGCCTCTGATAATACGTTTTTGGAAAAATAATGTCGTCAGTTGTTCAATTTTGGAAAAATATTTACCAGCTATACGTTTTTTGAAAAAATAATATTAGAGCTATATGTTTTGGGAAAAATAATATTACCAGCTATACATTTTTGAAAAATAATAATAATACCAGCTATACATTTTTGAAAAAAATAATATTACCAGCTATACATTTTGGAAAAATAATATTACCAGCTATAAGTTTTGGAAAAATAATATTACCAGCTATACTTTTTTGAAAAAATAATATTATCAGCTATACGTTTTTAAAAAGAAAATTAACAGCTATACATTCTTGAAGAAAAGTATTACCAGAAATAATTTTTTTCGGCATTAAATAACCCATTTGGGGTTGATATGCCGTAAAACAAACCAAACCAAGAAATCTAAAGACAAAATCATTTTTATAATATTTACAGTTTGTTACAAAATCCATTAACTTGCGCTACCAAATTCTGATAATAATATTAATTCCTTCCTTGATTTGGGATTATTGGCGACAACATATATCAATTTGATAAACTATCAAACATCCCCAGCCAATAATTACTGCTTTTCCTCAAACATGTCTCAGTGGGAAAAATCTTTGTATACAACTGGAGACATTTAAGTAGTTTTAAATAAGAATTTACCAACTATTAACGCTTGGCAAGCGGAGAACTCATTACCTTCTTCGACAGAAATAATTTATAACTTTGACTTGAAGGCAAACTACCAATTAATGTAGTTTCTCATTTTCAGCAACTTCGTAACTAACTTTTATCGGCGATCTCTAAAGCTCTGTATCCTGTGTTAAGTGACGAAAGGGCTGTAGGCCTTCCAAGCTCCGCAAATCTTTTACAAGAAATGTCTGAAATTTATTGACTGTTATTTTAATATCGGTGTTTCGATTGGAGGCATTTACAATGTTTTAAATAAGAAAATTGCCAACTTTTAACGCGGTGTTTCTCAAACTTTAAGCAACGGCGCATCTTGGAGCAAATGAAAATATCAGGTCAAACTTAGCATCACTTTTAAGGGGTTATACATTTAAATGGTATGAAATAAACGTTATGAAACAACGAATTTGGAATACAATTATATGAAAAAAAGGTTAATATTCATTTACTTAAGTAATGGAAAATTTGAAAAAGTAAAATTTAAAAAAATAAAAATACTTTTTAAAAAAAGAATATTGAATGAATATGAAAATTAAGTATTTAAAATAACACAATCGAAGAATAGTGAAAAGAATTACATTTTTTAATACTTATTCATTTATTCAAATACTAATGTTGCACCATTAATACTTACACACACTCACATATATATATTTAAAGACATTTTTATGTTTAACATTCTTTTTTATAGATACAAGTATTTAAGTAAATGCTCTGTTTTTAATAAACAGTATTAAATAACATTTACCGACCTGAATTTCCGAAAAATTTTCATAGAAAATATTCGTCATCGACAGGATTAGAACCTGCATCCTAAACGGAACCCTCATATAACCCGACGTGCCTTAACCGTTTCGGCCACTAAGGATCGATCGGTTGACAAAGTCGAATTTACTGCTTATAAACTTCAATCTTCCATGAATCTTTCACGTACATTCATAACTGCTCCATGGCGTATCAAATGTAAACAAATGACGTCACATATTATGAAATGAACAAAGTCCCCAATTATTTAAAGACATTTTTATGTTTAACATTATTTTTATAGGCACTTATAGCTGTAATTTAGAACTATAAATAATATTAAAATTTATTTAAATATTACTGAAAGTAAGCTGGCAATATATATATATATATATATATATATATATATATATATATATATATATATATATATATATATGGTGGATTCTTCCGTCGTATTCAAGCAGGTTCGTTCCCAGGAATCGACAGCTCAGACACCAGCACATATGATTTGATTATAGTGGTGCAGACCCATCCACAGTTTTTGAAGGGCCGAATACAGAGAGCTGGTGTGCTACGTGCCACAAGGTCCCCAAACGACCCTCCCCAGGTTCTGAATTCGATGTTTCATTTGCAACAACTTCGAACATAAACACAGAAAATACACATTACCGAACCTCTTGAAAAATGGTCAAGGCTTTTGGTACAATAGTCACAAAGACAGTTTCTGTACTATCTTAATCCACATGAAAAAAATCTATCCGAAAACTAGAAAAAATGACTAAAAATCTTGTAAACTTTTCTCTATCTGTCATACTGTTGAGTATCCGAAGCGAGTCGAATAAACCCACTCGAGAGTTACATGATGTCAATTAACAACAATTCGAGGCCGAACCATATCATGCTTATTAAGGAGAAAATAGAGTGCTTTTTGTAATATTGAGACCAGTGTAGTAGGTACCTTTGTAGGTTTGTTTGGCTCTCTAGTTTTAACTATATATATATATATATATATATATATATATATATATATATATATATATATATATATATATATATATATATATATATATATATATATATATATATATATATATATATATATATCACAGCAATAAAAGTATTAAGCTTAATATTACTAGACATATTAAAAACGCGCGAAGCAACCGGTTTCGCTCCCGCTCATCAGGCTTGCAACGGGAGATTTTAATTTTAAAAAAAAACAACAGAAAATGTACACTAAAAGGAATTGTGGAGGGGGATAAACAAAATGAAATAAAATAAAAATAATATGAGCGAAAGGAGCTAGAGGCAAATGACAGCGAGCCCCAACAAACACTCACGTTGTTTGCACAAGGAAGGCTTGCGGGACCCGATGTAAAGTGCCTCCAGCACCTTCAGGTGAAATAATGAGTGTGACCGGGACCGGGACAATAAGGTGAACCGGTCAACACTAAAATTAACTGCACACAAACTGCTATTTAATAAGTGCTCACAAATGGCGGACCCGTAGGTGTTTGGGACGAGCCCATTCAGCGGCAAAGTGTGGTTCCTGATTTTGGTAGGCACGTGCTGCTTAATTCTCACGTCCAAGGGTTGTGTTGTCCTTCCTATGTAGTCAGCCCCGCAACTACGATTATATTCGTAAATTATAGAGTTAATTTGATGAGGAGGGAGGACGTCTTTACACACTGGACGAACCATGGGCCGGGTTTGAAAAACAATCCGTACCTCGGCAGAGAAAAAACAGCGACGAACCTTTGATGAAATTTGTCTAACCATTTGGTTCCAACCCAAGGCAATCTTCAAAAATATCTTCAAATATATATATATATATATATATATATATATATATTATACAATTTCTCATGCAATCTAAAAATGTTTTTCTTTTCAGATGATAATAAATTATATAAAAACTGTCCAAATGTTCTTTTAATACGAGCCATTTAGGCAATACATTTTTGAAGGATAAATATTCCTTATTTAACAGTTAAAATATTTAATCATTGAAAATGGCTAAATGTATAGCCGAAAGCGGACAGTTTTATATAATTTATCATGCGAAAAGAAAAAAACTTATTAGATCGCATGAGAAGTTGTATAAAAAAAAATAAATCAAAGCATCTTGTCTGTCGTATTCAATGAAATGTACATGATAAAATGATTGCTGCCTAAATACACACACACACACACACACACACATATATATATATATATATATATATATATATATATATATATATATATATATAGATAGATAGATAGATAGATAGATGTATGTATGTATGTTACCCGTTTACTTTTAGCATTATTTAAATAACTGTAATATTATTGATAGTTTTAGTTTGCACCCATTTAGTTTGAATATTTACAATTATCACCTGCGGAGGCATAGCCTTTACCTTAGAATCGATTTGATTGTCTTACCTTCATACGGGAACTGTACTAATTACGAGAGGATATCCTTAATTGATTGTAGAATAATTAGTTTAAAAAATCAAAATAAATTTTGGAATAAAAAGAAAAGAATTCTTAGGCAAATTCGCAGATATTAATAAGCGGATTTCTCGAAAACTAAACTAGTGGCATTCCATCATCGCCGATCGAACCCATTACCATATATTCCTAACAGGCGCTTTCCCTTGCATTGAGCGCCTATTGGGGCTTAAAATCAAACCAGATTTCAAGTCGAACTTGTACATGCGACCCATCGCTTTAAATTGTAAAGTGACTTTACGGGCATCCTTATGCTATAGTAGCATAGCCTCGTCAATAGTGGCAACGATATCAGAGATCGGTGAGGTCTCATATTTTTAACATAACCCCATAGAAAGTTTAGGCGACTGCTATCTGCTGAAAGGAGAGTACAGTGTATTGGTCCATCTCTTCCAATCCACCCGACTGGTAATGTTAGGGGTTCATTCACATCTGAATGCGAATAACACGACTAGAATTTTAACTTAGTTTTTCTAATCTTCATCCTCATCCTCAGCCATTATACATTAAACCACACCCACAGACGCTTATATATTGAACCGGCTTCTCATGCTCTGGACTGAGCGGCTTGGGGATAGTAGTCGTGGCTCGTGGAGGCACAACTCTATGGGTAAAGAGAAACTCGGATGTGTTCCGCCACGGAATATGTGATCGAGCAGTGCTATATTGAGTCTAATTCGTTACGTCTAAGTAACCGAACCCCGTTAGAACAATTAGTATGACGTTTTCCTCCTACAGTAGCTGTTCGGGTTTCAATTCTCGGTAGTGTATGCGCTCAGCTGATGAGTCCCAAATATAGGACGAAACGGACGTCCAGTTCTTTCTCCATTATGTTGAGTTTTTTTATAGACTCGATGATTTACTTAATTATGATTATTTCGAATCATCCTAATTAATTATTTATTTTTTAATATATATATATATATATATATATATATATATATATATATACTTACAAGTAATTTTTGATATTACGATAAGGGCTTACAATTTAATAGACTATAGTGAGAACCATTTTCTCATTTACTGTCTTTATTTATTACATACAAGGGTCATTCAATAAATAAGTTGAATTTTTCGGTATAAGGACTTCTAATACAGATAGAAGCTTACTTCTTTTTTTTTTTGTTTTACTTCTTTTTCACATGGATTTAATTTCTTTTGCAGATTAAAAAAACTTTGAGAATTTTGGCGATTAATAAAGATGGCTGACCAAGAAGCATGCTCCAGGATTGAACAGCGGTCAGTTATCAAGTTTTTGGTTGCTGAAGGGTGCAAACCAGTTGAAATTCATAGGAGAATGTCAACTGTGTATGGTGCCACATGTTTCAGCCACAAAAAATGTCTACAAGTGGGCTAAATTGTTTAAAGAAGGACGGAGCAGTGTTGAGGATGAAGACAGGCCTGGGAGGCCTTCAGAAATGAGGTCTCCTGAGGTGATCGAATCAGTCAATGACCTCATTCAGTCTGACAGAAGGGTGACAGTGGATTACATTGCAAGGACTTTGAGCTTATCTGTTGGGACAAACGCAGGGGTCATCAGTCAGAAGGAGTCATCTTACATCATGACAACGCAAGGCCTCACACAGCAGCCCAAACGGTGCAGACCATCAACGAGCTGGACTGGGAACTGGTCCCTCATCACCCTTACAGCCCAGAACTTGCCCCTTCAAACTTTTACCTGTTTGGTCCCTTGAAAGCGTTAACGAGAGGCACGAAGTTTAAAAGTGACGATGAAGTCAAAAGCGTTGTGAGTGACTGGCTGAGACATCAGTCCAAAGATTTTTACGCTGAGGGAATACGGAAGCTTGTGCACAGATGGGAAAAGTGTGGGACAGTGCTTGGAGACTACGTTGAAAATTTTTTTTAAAGTAAGCTTCTATCTGTATTAGAAGTCCTTATCCCGAAAAATTCACCTTATTTATTGAATGACCCTCGTATTACCTTTCGAACTCATATGACCCATGGCTAAAGATCCTGGAAAAATGGTCAATATCCCTGGACTGCTTCAGTAATTACCTGACACCTCATGCTATCCTCTACCTTCTCAAGAACTGGATTAGACCAAAAATGGATTACTGTCGCAATATAAAGGCAGGGGTTGCTCATTGTTTGCTCTCTACTCTCGATAGAGTTCAAAAGCTTCTCTGCGTTCTTGTGGCTGACGAATTATTTTCCACCGTACAACCCCTTTTCTCAAAGTCGAAACGCCGCAAACCTCTCGCTAGTCTATCGTTATTCCATGGAAAGTGTCAGACGGAATACACACCCGTCATGCCACGCCCATTGTAGCAAGCCACACTAGTTCCTTTTGTATTCCACTGGGGAGATGGAAGTCCCACACGAGCAGTTTCTTCCCATGAACCGCTGCTTTGTGGAAATAAGGATGCTTTCTCAATCACGAAATTCTTAACCTGTTCATGTCTCGGTTTAACCATCTTCACGACATAATCCGGATAAATTGTGCCTCTTACGCTGTAATACTCTACCTATGTGCTTAGAATTCAATAAACTATATTGAGAACCATTTTCTATTTTACTGTATATATCTATTTCATCTTTCCTTTATAGTATTAAATCCTTTCTATGTCGGAAAATTTACACATAATCGAATAATTTTAGATTAAATTATGTTAGGTACCACCGCGAACTTCCTAAAAGGACGCGAAAAACACATTTTAAATAATTTAAATGTCTTCTTTGAAGTTACATTTTGGTTTTATTTCAAAGATAATAGCCCAAAGCTAATCTGTATGAAAAGAAAATTAATTTCCGTATGTAAAATAAAGATTTTAGGCATTTTCAAAACACGTTTGGCACTCATCACTCATCGACTCCTTCAATAATATCAGTAACAAATTTTTAAAAAATCTCATAAAAATCTAATATTTGTCCTAGAGATGTGTTTCAACGTCAGTAAATGTGAGGATTAATTAACTGAATTTTGTAAAAGTAATGCTTAAACCTAAACAATAAAGAAAATAACATTTATATACGGTAGCCTGCTGTGCCATAGGTGAAAAACAGAAACTGTATAAAAAAATTAAAATATTAAAGAAATACGGAACACCAACAGGACAATAATCAAGAAATTGGCACGTATGTTTAAAAATAAATTGCCTTTAACATTATATAACCAATATATTAAAAATATAATTTTTTATTCTATACTTTTGTTGCAATCATTTCACCCCAAGCAAGGCAGCAAAGCCACTAAGACACAAACAGTTACTGAGTATGAAAGAATAAGAAAGAAAAAAATATTAAGAGGCAATATTAATAATAATAATAATAATAATAATAATAATAATAATAATAATAATAATAATAATAATAATAAAGCAAGGGGATTGCCTCTAAATTGTTGAAGATCAAAGTTGGCTGGATAGCAATAAACCGGAAGTGACTTTTCTAATTGTCTCCCTATTTTCGGTATATCGGGTCCGTACCGGAAGTGACTGTTATCGCATTTTATGAGCGTTCTCAATTTTACAAAAAACACACACACGACATGTTTACTTCTGTTAATAAATAGTTGTGGCTAAATAAAATGCTTACATTTGACGAGATAAACTCCATCAGAGGACGAAACGCGTTGGTCAGGAAGTTTTTCCTATTGTATTTATTCATATTGTCTTTCTACAGATACATTTTTATTTATATCTAAATTTTACACATGCACAACCCCCCCCACACACACACACACAAACGTAAAACCCAGGGTCACAAACTCACATCCATACCACTGAATATATTAGCTCTGATATTGAGCACTTTCCAATAAGTACTGCGCATATAAAATAAGATATAAAATAATATATATATATATATATATTCTAATTAAATTGAATATATATAGATATATATATATTAGTAGTAGTAGTAATCTTATAAGTATAAGTAACTACACTCGTTTCGGAAAACCTTCGGTTTCTTGATTTGCAAAAAATTAAATCAATATCGAAGGAAAAAAAGATATAAAAAAAAGAAAGAGCCGAGAACATGAACGCCTTTCGAAAACAATCGTTCAGCATGCAGGTCCAACGCCCAAAGAAAAAAAAAACGATACGAGTACGCAACTAACTAAATAAAGTGCTCAATACAGTAAGTAGAGCAGACCTAGTTAAACCTAGAGAGCCAGACAAACCTATCAAGTTTTCACCTAAGCTGGCCAGCCTTCCCTGACGATCCGCATAGGTGAAACCTTGGTAGGTTTGTCTGGCTCTCTAGGTTTATATATATATATTCTAATTAAATTAAAATATATATTTTAAAAGAGTTAAAATATATATATATATATATATATATATATATATATATATATATATATATATATATTAATTCAATTTAATTAGAAAACAGACAACCTTAAGGGTCCATTGATTGTAATTTATTTCGCCAAGTAGGTGATTTTTACCTGGTTCATCAAATCACATTTCCAAGGTAGGAGAAATAGTTTTATATTTACTCGTTATTTTTATACAATTTCTAGGGGTAGTTTTAAGTTTGATGTTTGAGAGATGAGGAGGAGAAGTATGATAGATATGGTTGAAATTAGAGAGGGTAGGGAGAGACACGAATAATTTTAAATCTATTTTTAATAAGATACTTAAGAGTAATGGGATTATAATAATAAATTTAAAATTATTCCTAAACGTTTACTCACACCGTTGGTAGGTAGGTAGACACGAAGAAATATATTATAATTTTTCTTGTTCTCTTATTGCTTAGCTAGCACGTGCGTTACGCTCGGCCATTACCTTAGATAAATAATTGATCACTCCGTTTAGGTTGCTAGGAAAGACGGAACAACTAAGACGCTGCTTGATTATTGATTATTTGATTATTGATTGATTTATTCGGTTTGAACGGCTTTTCAGGAGGCACGGTGGTGTAGTGGATAGTGGCTTGAATTGAGGAATCAGAGAACCGAGTTCGATTTCCAATCGAATCCATTACATTCACTTACGTGCTAATGCGTGAAAGGTATGAATACTCTTTTTCTTCCGCCGGCTATGGGTAAATAGCAGGACAGACCGAATGGCAACTGGTCTATCGCAGAAAGAAATGTCAACCTACCTCGGTAAAAAATCTGCCTCGTCAGTCATGTATCTTTCGATACATGATCGCCTAAGCGTGTATCACGCATAGCACATAATTGACTGACGGTTTTTCAGCCCTTAGCAAGTTATTTAAAGCCAGAAAATATTTTTTAAATTCTAAGAAACTTTTAATTTAATTTGATTTAAATCTTTGAAGATTAAATTTTACTGGAAAGTATCGAGCCGGAAGAGAGTTCCAAAATTGGGAAGTGAGAAAAAAGGAATTGCTAGCATAGAACTTACGGTTTTCATCTTACCATTCCAACTGTAAAATGATGAGAATTCATCGCCAATCTAGTACTGCCCTTAAATCCATAAAGTCGAGGTACCATAGCGAAGAGATCATCCGAACAATTACCATGAAAATATTTGTAGAAAAGGCACAAGAAGGCAACTTCACGACAGTAGAAAAGTGGCAGATGTCAAGGCCGAGATGCCAGATCAAAACCAATTATGTTGCTGATTCGTCTTTGGATTTTATCAAGGATCTCTAGATATATAGCAGAAGCAGCGAACCATATGTGGCAGCAAAGGTGTCTCTCAGATTATTAATGGAGAGAAATTTAGTTTTGGAGGGGCGTCAAAATGAGCAATCCCTCCTTTGCCCCAGTTAACAACAAACCGGCCCTCGTTTTTTATATCAGACCCAATAGGACCGAGTAGACTCATTATCGAGACTGAAGTAAATGGTTGTATCATCATCACCATCATAAATACCATCAGGATGGTCGTTAATGGAAATTAAAAAAGAAAATAGGACCCAGGATCGAATCCTGTGGCACACACGCATTCATACAAAAGGATCTAGATGAGTGGCCGTTCAGGATGACTTTCATCTTGCGATTTGATAACGGGTATTCCTAGTTAATTTAATATTGATAAAAAAGTGTACTCAAGGTGTTACAGAGAGCGAAAGCGAGATAAAAGACAAGGGCATACTGGGGAGAGCATAAAAGATGAACGGGATTCAATTAGACAGAAGATGGTAATTGGCGTTCCATTTAATTTTTGAAGATTTTATTTATAATGAAAATAAACGGAAGTGACTTACACAGGCGGGAAATGAAAAAAAAAGAAGCCCTTGGAGTAGAAATGGCGATAGCAGCAGAACTCTATTTTCGGCCTAATCTGGCTCTTGTAAAGCTAGAGTATAGCAGGAGGGGTGAGGTACTTCCTGGAATGGTACAAGGCTCAGACCATTTTACCAGCACCTCCCGACGATGGATCATATGTATGAATTCCAACTGAAGTCTGGCTTCAGTTTAAGTCCAAATAGCCATTCAACGCATTCAGAAATATAACATTTAGAAAATGATTTAGAATATGTTTAAAAATCGTTTCTGCAAACGAAGCAGGAATTTTCTGTAAATAAAGACAGCGCTTAAAAACATCCAGAAAAATCAAAAAGCATTAAGGAAAAATGAAATTGTGATTTTCTTTTATTTATAGAGAACTCGATATATATATATATATATATATATATATATATATATATATATATATTAACGAGAATTTTTAACACTTACTACCAGGTTTGGAGCAATGTCAAGTTCTATATAAAGAAAAGAAAATCATATTTTTTAACATTTTGATATATATATATATATATATATATATATATATATATATATATATATATATATATATATATATATATATATATATATATATATATATATATAAAGAGAGAGAAATATATAGATAGATATAGATTTATGTTACTATGATAAGATTGTAACTATTTGGGGATTTCATTCGTAGTAAATTATAATTTTGTTAAAATTGCAGACCTCATCCTGAGCTGAATTTTCTATTTTTATTTTCGTCCTGAAAAGACAAAAAATAAGATTGATTCCTTCGGAAGGGCAAGGATAAAAATATTTTCATAAGATGTCTTTTCTCTAATTATTTAATCAGAAAAATACTCAGTGAAAAAATGTTGAAAAGTTTATAGATATGATGACATCGGGTAAAGAAACTTTTAGAAGGAGGGAAAGAATGGAAGAGAAAGTAAGTGAAAAAAAGTATAAGAGAAAATGAGAGGGGGGAAGAAGAAAGAAAAATGACGAGGAAATGAAGACAGAAAAGAAAGAGAAAGTGTGTGAGACAGAGTAAGAGAGAGTAAGACAGACAGTGAGAATGAAAGATAATATAGAAGAAAGAAAAAGAATGAGAAAGAATTAGAAAAAGGCAGGAAAAAATTAAAAAGAAAGACCCCATTCTGTTCCTATCTATCTATATATATATATATCTAGCTATCTGATTCTATTCATATCTATCTATCTATCTATCTATCTATCTATCTATCTATCTATCTATCTATCTGATTCTGTTCATATCTGTCTATCTATCTATCTACTGATTCCGTTCATATACATCTATCTATGTATCTATCTATCAATCTATCTGATTCTGTTCATATCTATCTATCTATCTGATTCTGTTCATATCTATCTATCTATCTATCTATGTGATTCTGTTCATATCGATCTATCTATCGATCTGTCTATATATATATATATATATATATATATATGATTCTGTTCATATCTATCTATCTATATATCTATCTATGTGATTCTGCTCATATCTATCTATCTATCTACCTATCTATCTGATTCGGTTCATATCGATCTATCTATCTATCTGTCTCTCTCTCTCTCTCTCTCTCTCTCTATATATATATATATATATATATATATATATATATATATGATTCTGTTCATATCTATCTATCTATATATCTGATTCTGCTCATATCTATCTATCTATCGATCTATCGATCTATCTATCTATCTATCTATCGATCTATCTATCCATCGATCTATCTATCTGATTCTGTTTATATCTATCTATCGATCGATCTATCGATCTATCTATCTATCTGATTCTCTTCATATCTATCTATCTATCTATCTATCCGTAACCGATTTAAAATTTTGAGTTTTCCTTTTGTTACTCATATTTCACTCATTGATTAGAAAACAAAAAGCATATTCATCATTAATTATATATAGACACACACACACACATATGCAGATATCTCTCTCTCTCTCTCTCTCTCTCTCTCTCTCTCTCTCTCTCTCTCTCTCTCTCTCTCGATCACATATTCAGTTGAGTTCCACCACGGAATATGTGAGCGAGTGGCGCTATATTGAGTCTGATTTGCTCTCTTCGTCACCGAGGCCCGTTGGAACAGTTGGTATGGTGTTTGCTTGACAACCTAACTGTCATGGTTTCAATTCTCAGTAGTGGATGCGCACTGCTGATGAGTCCCAATTATAGGACGAAACGGCCGTCCAGTGCTTTCTGTATTCTGTTGAGGTTTCTTTCAGACTCAATGAATTACTTAATTATAATTCTCCAATCCTCTTAATTTCTGATATATAACTTCAGTTAGTGTTAAATATTTTGTGATTTTAAAGTAAAATTGAGAACGCAGTTGAATGGTTCAAATTGAGAGACTTGTACTTTTGTGTCGTCGTCTTTTTCGTCTACTTCTTTGCACCGATTTCCTTTCGAACGTGGGTCTGCCTGACCCTCTGCAAGTTCTTATCCCCTGCAGCTATTCGTAATATTGGTCATTACCATCGATCCCACTTTCTTCTCACCTGTTCGCTTAAGCTCATTTGCACCCGTTGCCCATATTGCCTTCCATACTTGTGAGTCTCAAATTGGCCAAGCCTTCTTTCCTCATTATGAGTCCCAATACTTTAGTTGTCTCCTTCTGATTCTCAGTGAATTTTCTTGATTCCTTTACCTTTAAAACATCCTCTTTGCTTATTCTTCCCAATGAGACCCACAAAATAAAAATAAAAAAACCCTATAAAATAGTCATTGATCTATTGGAGATACAAAGATACATAGCGACAAAAGTTGGAAAACTCAGACAAGTCCTTGCTTCTCAACTGCGGCGTCAACATTGTCGGAAAAAACGAAAGGCTAGGGCAAAAGGGGAAGTTTGACAAACTAAAGGGTGTTCCAGTAACATGGTCTGATTTTAAATGTGAATTAAGTTCAAACGTCTAATTTTCTTTCTTTTTCTTTCAGATTTGGGCGATATTATTTTTCACACATAATTGCCATGACTTAAATAATATGATCCAATACAAAAATACATAAATTTTCACCAATAACACTGATTTATTTACTGCTGACTCTGTTCCGTCTTAATGAAACACCCTTATATATAATCCGTCTTAATGAAACACCCTTTATTACCTGTAATTTAAAAGTCACTGTTCGCATCCACTTAAGATTATGAACGCAGGTTCTTAGCAATGTTTATGATCAAAACGAAATTCTATTTATGACTTTTAACTGGAATTGATATTCTGGTACGTCTTTCGAAAACTATTCAAAGAAAATAATTAAAAAAGTACGATTTGCTTTCATTAAAAGAGTTCGGCGTATACGTTTCATTAAATATGTAATAGTGTATTAAATCAAAATTATAAACAAAATACTACTTGTCTGTTATGTATTCTAAAGTATTTATACATTTTAAACCATATTTTCAAATAGTACCCCCAGTGAGTCGGGTAGGATGAAGGGGTACCCAGGAGAAAAAAAGTTTGAGAGTTTGTCCTTAATCCTGTTATCTCATTGATATTCCGGATTTAGTCACGCTGACTGACACCAGAATAATCTCAGATATCTCCGGAGGAACCATACAAATTTTTCTAGTGAACCCCACAGCTAAATAAGTCAAAAAGAAACCCCAGTCCGACCAGCTTAACCCACCCAATCACCTGTCAATAGAAGGTCTATTATGATGACCCACATATATCACACATTAATTTAATATAGCCGTTCTTTCAATTCAATATGTTTTCAAACGATCTAATAGACATCTTTGAGTAGATATCTGATTGTCTTGATCTTGTCTGGCAAATCAATAACATCCACACAACACAGATAAATTATTCAAAAACCATCGGATGCCAGACGCGTTACTTGCCTAATTGCATTAGAGTGTTACATTCAAGGCTTGCTTCAAATTAATGTTTACAGCAGCGACCGAGAGAAAAAGAGGAGAGTGTTTAAATAAAATTGCATGACCGAGAAGGGTTAAGGAGAAATGGTTTCGTCAATGTGATATGATATAAAATGTATTGGAAAGCAGACATTTACCCGCGCATATATTTTTCTCTTTCTTTTCCTCTCAATCTATCTATCTATCTATATATCTCAGTTTGTTATCTATCTATCTATCTATCTATCTTATATCCATCACAGTTATCTATCTATCTTATATCCATCGCAGTTATCTATCTATCTATCTATCTATCTATCTAACTTATCTGTCTATCTACGTTTGTTCTTATCTATCTATCTATCTATCTATCTATCTATCTATCTATCTATCTATCTATTTATCTATCTATCTATCTATCTGTCTATCTAACTTATTATCTGTGTATCTATCTAAGTTTGTTCCTATCTATCTATCTATCTATCTAGCAGTAAGGGAATCAAAATCAAAGAAAGTGATAATCTGACGACAGGAAACAAGATTTTTTTACAAGCACACACGCAGACATACACACACACACACACACACACACACACACACACACACACACACACACATATATATATATATATATATATATATTATTTGAGGAAATGGATTAAGTGCGGTATATTGCTATTTTTTAATTCATTTTATTTAAATTTATTTACTTTTGATGGATACTTATAATTGACTAGAAACCCTGTTTTTAATCTAACAGTATTTTTTATTCAACTACAGTTGCGGGCCCGAAAATTCGATAAATCTTGTCAGAAAAATATGCATCTTCCGTTAATGGATGTGCCTGACCGTTTGGCCACGTTGGACTTCCGGCCAAATAAATCGAATCCTGCCGGAGGACGAATATTTTTCTCGAACATCTAAAAAGGGCAATGTCCCATAATCTCCAAACTCCATAGTAAACTGAAGGGATCGATGGAGATAATTGGGTTCCTCAAAGAAAATTAGTGGCATCTCTGGCGGAATGAAATACTGAAAAGTTGTCATCACCGTACGTCGTATAAACGTAGAGTTTTCGGATCTTGTCAAACAGAAGTCGCTCATGAATACCTACGAAAATATTGGCCAGTATGGGACCCAAAGGACTACCCATTACAACACCATCTATCTGGGCATACATAATATCGTTGAAACTGAAGTCAAGACGCTTACATTCCAAAAACAAATTTTAGGAATGCTATCTGGGCCTAAATTACCTCTGTAAAGAAAATCAGCACATATATAAATGAACTCTTGAAGAAGCATATTGGAATACAAGATGACGATGTCGAAAGGCACCATTAATTTATTATGTGACTCAGTTACTATATTTCTGATGAAATTTGAAAACCGGAAAGACTCAGAGACATTGTGTGCTGAGAAGACATCAAATACAGACTGGAGCAGTTCAGCCAACCATTTGGCTAACTCATGTTGCACAGATCCCACCATAGATAAGATGGGCCTAAGTGGTACACCATTCTTATGCACGTTTGGTCGTCCATATATTCTGGGACTTTGAAACCTTACCGGTCTGCTCCTATCATATATATCATTGGAGATTAGGTTGTTCTTGTACACTGAAAGCAAACATGTCTGTTCTTTCTTCAGCTTTTATTAGTATTGTCACACGTACTAGCAGGGCCGATCATCTTAAACTTTGAGGACTTATTTAAAATATTGGCCATCTTATCCAAATAATCTTGCCTGTTTAAGATGACAACACCAGAACCCTTATCAGGCTTAGTAATGTGCACATCATTCCTTGACTTTAAAGATTTTATGGTCCTTGCCACGCAAGGAAATACTGCTCAACAGTGAGCGAAACGTATTCATTAGACAGTTCAAGTAGTCTGGCTTTGATCTCAGAACACTTATCAGAAGAGGAAGGAAAATAATGGCGTTATTGAGACTACATGATCTCAAACTCATAAAAGAAATCTGTTCCTTGCAGGTTTTAGAAGGGGGAATTCAGAAATCAAGTTCGCGACAAAGAACCATCACTTCAATATCAGTCAGAGTGACACTAGAAAAACTGAAGATATATTTACTCGAATTTCCATCGTCAACTCCTAACCTTCTAGAGACGAGGCTATTCAAGTATTTATCTCTCTCTTTAACTAATTTCTCTAACCGCAGCTTCTGATTGCTCAATGAGAGATACGAAGGAAATAAAAGAATTACTTCACCTCAAATTTCATTCAAAATAGAACGAAACAAGCGTTCTAACACATGATAAGTCTGCGGTTAATCATTTTGAGCCAGAGAAAAAAGGGAATCCATGCAATGAAATCAACCCACAGAGCTCCAACGAAGTCGTCTTATCACCAGGGAAGATGTTGGCCACATTTTTGAGGGATGCAAAAAGTTCTATTGACTATCTTCTAAAGGGCCACACCATCAATGGAGAGTAGTATACCAACTTGCTAAAGCAATTACAGAAGGCTGTCAAGACCACACGACCTGGGCAACTGTATTCTTAGAACCAGGAAAATGCTCCAGCACGCAAGTCCTCTGTTTCTATGGATGCTGTGCGTGATTATAGCTTTCAACTGGTTGACCACTCATCCTATTTTCCTGATTTGGCATTCATCTGTCCCAGAACACGGAAAGAGACAATTGGCTGACAGCCAGTATCGCAGTGATGACGACGTCATATCTGATTTTGAAGAATCTTTTAAGTCAGATGTCAGTTGAACTGGAAAGAAACAATGCAGTTATTAATAAAAAGAGTTGAAATAAATTCATGTAGCATTTCACAGCTCTAGCATCACTCCTTCATAGTCAGCCTATGAACCTTTCAGCTCACACTCGTACCTGGAAAGAATTAATGCAGTTATCAATAAAAAGAGTTGAAATGAATGCATGTAAGATTTCACTACTCTAGCATCACTCTTTCATAGTCAAACTATGAACTTTTCAGCCCACCCTCGTACCTGGATAGAAACAATGCAGTTATAAATAAGAAGAGTTGAAATGAATGCATGTAAGATTTCACAGTTCTAGCATCACCCATTCAAAATCAGCCTATGAACTTTTCAGCGCAAACCCGTACCTGGAAAGAAACACTGCAGCTATTAATCGGAGGAGTTGAAATTAATGCATGAAGTTTTCACAGCTCTAACATCACGCCTTCTTAGTCAGCCTATCAACTTTTCAGCCTTCATAGTCAGCCTATCAACTTTTCAGCCTTCATAGTCAGCCTATCAACTTTTCAGCCTTCATAGTCAGCCTATCAACTTTTCAGCCTTCATAGTCAGCCTATCAACTTTTCAGCCTTCATAGTCAGCCTATCGACTTTTCAGCCCACTCTCGTTATTAAGTTTCATATTGCAAGAAATGTAGATGCATATTTTAAAATAAATCTCGACTGAAACAACAGTTTTGTTTTTGTCGAGGCACCAATTCCATTTATTTTAATATTGTTTTGTAAATAAAGGTTTAATTTAGTTTGGATTTCCATTTTCCATGAAGAAATGGCCGGTAAATGATAATTTATATTTCCTTTAAAGGCTAGTGGAAATTTGATTCTTTCCTTGTTCAAAAAGGAAACCAATTATAACTGATTCAGAGATGAATGTTTGAAAGAAGGAATTATAGCAACGTTTCTGTCTCTCTTTCTTTCCTTCTTTCTTTCTTTCTTTCTTTCTTTTTCTCTCGTCCTGAGTTCAGTGAACGCAATTCTGTCTCGTTTTGAATAAGTTATGGAGAGTTTTATTTTCGAAAGTTCAGTTGCCTGGTATGTCTTTTGTAAATTATTGGTTTAATTTATCCTTGAAAACTTACGGAGACGTTGAAAAGAATGGAAATAATTTATGGAATTATTTTTTTTCCCCAGGATGCCTTCGTTAACCTCCAATATTTTGCTACTAAACATAAAATTATTGTTAATGATAGTTTTTTTTTTATTAGTATACGAGATTATTTTTCTATTCGCTTTAAAATGTCTCTCCCTGTAGCAACTGCAGATTAAATCACTTTAATAGCCCAGCAATTACCTTAGCATTATTGATAATTTTCGTGACCTCGCCGTTTATAATCTTTTAATTCTCCAGATTTCAGTTTCAGGACAATTTAAAGTGCTCCAATAATGATCGGGACTACTGCCAGCATCATATTTTACAATTTTCCCCAGATTTTCGCTTTGACTTAAAAATCAATTTTTTGTTTGCTGCTACTGTATCAGCTATTATCTTATATTCGTCATTCTTATTCTTATTCTTATTCTTTTTATTATTATTATTATAGTAGTAGTAGTAGTAGTAGTATTAGTAGTAGTAGTAGTAGTAGTAGTGGTGGTGGTGGTATTTGCACAGTTAAGAGAAGAAAGCGTTTTAAGAAAAAGAAAAGAAAAATGCAGTGTTTTTCTTCTTTTTTTTCTTTTTTCTGAAATCGAACTCTGCTCTTAACTGTTTAAAGATAAAAGAACAGGTTATGTCACTCATTTGTCTATTATTCTTTCCTTTGATTTTATACACATTTCCTTGCGGGTCCCAACCAGAAACCTAATTTCAGAAATAACATCATGATCATTTTTTGTAACCCCAGCAAAAGCTCTTCGTAATGTGTGAGTTGTACTTGTGAGTACATTTTTTGTATTTTTTTAGGCCTGGGCTGCCAGGAATCCTTTCAATGAATCCATCGGAACATTTTCCAATCAATACAACTTGATTTATTGATATCCACATGTGTTCATAAATTTCCACTTCAAGATTCTTGGATTTTGACAGTTTTATGAAGATCTTTAATTATTTCCTTCATTCGTGGAATTTCGTTTATTTTAATTCTATATTTACACTTGGTCTTCTTGGTTTTCTTGAAGTCCTTTTAGGTAATTTTATTTTATCAATAGATCCTACAACGCTTTTCATATCGTCTTGTTCTCTGTACCTTTAATTACAGTTTCTCTTTAATTATTTCCATCATTGGTGGAATTTCATTTATTTTAATTTTATATTTACTCTTGGTCTTCTTGGTTTTCTGTGGTGAAACATTTGAATGTCTTGAAATCTCATCGATAACTCACATCCGATTTCCTCAATTTTTCGCTGTAATTTTGCCTTCTAAGTCAGCCCTTTTTGCCCGTTGTTTAATTTTTTTACCTGTCTTTACATGAAGTTTTTTTAGTAGCTGCCAAAGCTGTTGCATATATGACATTATTATTTCTGGGACGTTTTCCAGTGCTCTATCCATAAACAATATTTGAAATGCTGCGTTATATTTACACAATATCTTTATTGGACTTTGTCATATGGATTTTCGTAAACCGTTCGCTTTCTGACATTTGTGTCAGGTTACTTTGCTGATTATTTGAATGATGTGGTTTTTAGATTCAGTGATTTTAATTGTGTTGTTTTCAAGCAATTCTGCTCTAATGTCCTTGTATTTA
Organism: Acanthosepion esculentum; assembly: GCA_964036315.1. Classification (NCBI taxonomy): domain Eukaryota; kingdom Metazoa; phylum Mollusca; class Cephalopoda; order Sepiida; family Sepiidae; genus Acanthosepion; species Acanthosepion esculentum. The sequence goes on along the minus strand of OZ038509.1, from coordinate 65,572,415 downwards.
TCTTCATCAATGACAGAATCGGAATCAGTGCAATTGTTTACGTCGCAGGTAAATTCTTCCGTTTTATTTCCTGAGAGATCATTATTTCGTATCTCATTTATTATAATTTGAACCTCATCATCTGTCATATTATCTATTTCCACTCTGGCCACATTATTTTTTGGTGGTGGTGGTCGTCGTCGTAGGGGTATAACTGATTGTACTTTGTCTTAGAGTTAGTTTTATCTTATCTATTTCTTCATTTAAGAGTTCTTTATTTCGTATGATGTCTCTGCGGGCATTGTCAAGCATATTTGGATCGTATTTCAATTCCTACCAAATGTCTCCATATTTGTTATGTCTTATCTGTGATGTTTTTTCTTATATATACACACACACACACACACACACACACACACACACACACACACACACACACACATACACACACACATATATATATATATATATATATATATATATATATGCCGGTATGTAGAAAAATAGGAAAGAACACGTTAGGTAAATAATCCAGAGTTCTTTAGTATTTTGTTTTCATTTTTTTAAAAACAGTGCTCCATACAGAAGTAGAGCTTAAATTATAAATTATTTCTTCGCTACATAAGAGTTCTCATGTTTCAAAAACGACAGCCGAAAACCTCAATACAATTATTAAAATTAAATTGTATTAAGGTATCAAGCCCTGTTTCATCCTCAAGCGAAAATTTAGGAATAACCAATCTTGAAATTTACGCATCCATATAAGCATGTTCATTCGCAAAATTATTTACTGTGGAAACGGTTGGGGCGGACATTTTGGTTAGGTGGTCTAACAGTTAATTTTTATCCACATAACAGTCACCTTCCGAAATAGGCCAAGCCGATGCAGGGCCGGGGTATCCATTTCAAAACGAATGATGGCATTCATGTACGCACATCGTCTGGTCAGTTACAGCGAAAGATAGCTTTTGGCGTCATGATATGTCGTGAAGTGTCTAGAGAATTTTGTTTTATTTTATTTTATTTATTTATTTATTTTTCATCCAAATGGCTGTTTCATATATAAACACGTCGTACTGAACTACAATTTGTTTCTTGACGACTTCATCAAGGGTTTTTCTATTTAATGATTGGGTTAAGCTTTCAAGCCTTTTAATAAAACTATGAAATTTTTTTATGCTAATTATTTAATGCGAAAATTTGTTGATGTCGGCAAAAAACCGTTAACTCATGTCTGTGGTTTAATAAATTTTCATTATTTAGAAACTTAATAATGCGTAGTTTTTCATGTAGACATAAAGGGCATGGGTCATCCCAGGTTCTACACGTTCTTGTTCTATTTATTATTTTCCATTTTACTTTTGGTGTTTTATTCATTTCTTTTAAATGCCAAAAATATTTGGATAGAAATGTCTGATTTCTATTTCTAATATTATTGAAGGAGCTTTTGTGTTGTCTCCATCTAATTTTAAATTCATTTTTGGTGGAACCTATGTATATGGTTTCAGTATTAGGACTCTCAATGAATGAGATAGTGCATTGATATACCATAGATTTTATGAGGCATTTAATTTCCAACAGGCAGTCTTCAGGGTTTCTACAATCACATAATTTTTCATTATTTTTGTCTAATTTTCTCGGCGTCAGAAAAATAATTAGACTCTTCGGCACAATCGCTTCGGCGTCAGACTCTTTCGAAGTCACTTGTCTTTGACCGGAGGCACCCTGCCAAAAAAAAAAGGATAAAAGCATTGAAACCACCCAAATTTCAATATGCCTTTTTATTCATTTACGGAATTAAGGATCCTATTAAAACACTAATGGAATAATGTAAATCAAAAATCCTTCATATATGATCTCATTTTCCATGGATCTTTCTGTATCTGTCTATATTTCTGAGAGGAGGTATTATGTACACTATTTACATTATTCGGACTATTGTCCTCATCTTTGTTACCATATTTATTACAACGTTTCGGCCGTTGTACTCTCCAGCCTTCTTCAGGTGGTTGGAATGTCGAACTTAACCCTTTATTTCGCACACTGGGGTAGACTGTTCTAGTTCCACGTGCCATGTCTAATGGATGGCAGTTATCTCCTGTTAATTCATCTCTGAAATAAATGATAACAGCAGAAATTGCAATATGAGCACTGGTAAAAATGGTTGCTGAAGACATTAGGTTTATAATACCCAAAAATTCATACACAGATGTCCTCAAGGACACATGGCACAGGCGTTAGTTAGGTCCAGTGACAGGACCCAAAGAGTAGGCAGTAGAGAACTTTCAGAGGGGAAACGTTGTGATAAACATGGCGACAAAGATGAGGACAATAGTCCGAATAATGTAAATAATGGCTGTTTCTCTGCACATCGCCAAAACTTTAATTCAGGATCTCTCTTGCTCGTTGAGTCAACAATAAAAGAAAAATGACTCCACCTACTCTTTTTTCTATTCGAGCATATAAAGACGAAATACGAATCTGACTACTAAACGAGAGAGAAAGAGCAAATTCGACTATAACAACGAAGTAGTAATCTGACTCCTAATCGTTCCTCTGCCGAAAAATTCTTTTGTCGAATGGTCCACGACGAATCAGTGATGCCAGTGCGTGTGTGTGTGTGTGTGTGTGTGTGTGTGTGTGCGCGCGCGCACGCGCGCGCACTCGCGCGACTATCTATTACTTCACTGCTGGTTAGATTGGTTAGTCTGCTTTAGATAGTACATACGATAATGTTTAAATATATATCTTCAGTATATATACATATATATATCTATGTGTGTATGTGTGTGCGTGTGTATCTGTGTGTATGTGTGTGAGTGTGTTTGAGTCAGTGACTATAAACTCTCTAGTACTTCAATGATGTTTCCATTAGAGTGGTCTGTACATACATACAGTACATACGATAAAGTTTAAATATATATCTTCATGATATATATATATATATATATATATATATATATATATATATATATATATATATATATATATATTATAAATTAACTGATTTAAAAATGTGCTTCCTTCGCTACATAGGAATTACCATGTTTCAAAAATCGAAGCTAAAAACTTCAAATGTAATTATATAATTATATAGTTTTTAGCTTCGGTTTTTGAAACATGGTAATTCCTGTGTAGCGAAGGAACCATATTTTTAAATGATTTAATTTATAATATTTATGCTCTGTATATTTACATTGAAAACTGTTTTGTAAAAATCAATAAGAACACCGGATTATATATCTTACTGTTCTTTCTTTTTTTTAGTATAATATAACTGGTCTAAGAGAAGGACAACTATGAATGCAAAACCTGCGCATGGTCGTTTAGGGACCCTGTGACACGTAGTACACCAGGTCTTTGTATTCGGCCTTCAAAAAGTGTGGATGGTTCTGCACAAAATCTTCACCACATAATCAAATCTCATGTGCTGTTGTCGAGCTGTCGGTTCCTTGGAACTGATCTGCTTGACCCTCATACGTCGAATTCGACGGGAGAGTCGAGTATATATATATGTATGTATATTATGTTAATATCCATACACGGCTGGTGTAAAAGAAAAAGCCCAGTTATACAATTTTCAGATAAAAATATAATGAAACAAAGTAGTATCTGGGGAAAAAATCTGAGTAAAAAAGGAAAGACTAAAAACATCCGAGTAGACGGAAATAATTGACTAGTGTCGTAATTTCTATTCCAAAGAGAAAAAACCATTCGAGTAAAATAAGAAAAAAACATAAAGTGCTCAATACACTAAGAAGAGCAGATCATAAAAAATCTTAGTGAGCCAGATACTACCTACCTAGGTTTCACCTAAATGGATCTCCAAGGCGAACTGGCAGAAGAGGATAGGACAAAGCGACATATATTGGGAAAAACAAAGACTAAAAACAAAATTAGCATAAAACCATACGACGTTAAAGAAAGGAAATATTAAGAAATAATTATTCTTTTATTCCAGTAACCATGCTTTCTTGTGCTTACATCTGTTAATGATTTCTGTTCTTTGGTAAAGTAAGATATTAGATTTCCTACAAATAGCTATGGCTAGCTTTTCCTCCATACATAGGAGGCAATATCTATTGCTGGTTTTATATGTACAACATTTTTTATTATTTCCAACTTTAAAATCGGATCGATTCGTTCTTCTTGTTTTATATTCCATCTGTGGTTAGATAGGCTAGTGCCATGTCTATAACTTTCGTGTTTGAAACAGATTATGGTATCTTTTTTTAAATATTTGGGTAGACCCAATATAATCTTTTTTGTTCTCACTACGAATGCTAGGTCTATTTCTGTATACTTCCACGTTGTAAACTATGCATTCTTGCTTACACTTGCACTTAAGTGGGCAGATTACATTATTTTTGCAGTTACATGTAGGGCGATTGGAATTTTGTTTATTTTTATTTTTTTTAAATAGTATAACTACACAAGCACATGTTTACGTGTGTCTTTCAGTTTATCGCAGTTACAATAACGTAATTGTCTTTGTAATTTACCCCTGAAAATGATCTTAGAAATAGTCGAAAGTATTTGGCTTAAAAAAAAAAAACTACGCAACAATTCTTCATGGATTCCATCCCAATACTAAGAAACTAATTAGACAACATGAAATAAGCAATATAAAAATAAGTAAACACAAAATACTTCCCATATATATATATATATATATATATATATATATATATATATATACATATATATATATATATATATATATATGGGAAATATTTTGTGTTTACTTCTTTATATATATATATATATATATATATATATATGTGTGTGTGTGTGTGTGTGTGTGTGTGTGTGTGTGTGTGTGTGTGTGTGTGTGTGTGTAACGGACTCTCCCGTCGGTTTCGACGTATGAGGATCTGACAATTTAATTGAACCAGTTATGAAATTTTGTGTGATAATCTTAAGTGGCTCTTAAGACCCACTAGTGATTTACCAAGGAGGCCACATATGGAGCAAGAGTGAGGATTGTGGGATGAGATCATTGTTAGATTGACTGACCTTTTAGATCTTGCTCTTGCTTCTTGAAGACCGTTCAGACAAGCTGACTGAAAACTGCGGAGTCCACTAAAACACGTTGATCTCCATTCTACCCGCTCCAAGGCTAAGCGCTCAAGGATGTTATGAGGTATATTGACTGCTGAGAAGTTGCTCTTCAGCTTGTCTTTGTATCTTAGCCATGGGTGTCCTACATTCCTGAAGCCATGATCTAACTGGCTGTACATTAGGATCTTGGATATCCTGTCATTAGACATTCTCAAGACATGACCAGTCCACCGTAACTGAGACTGGATAAGAAAAGTCTCGATTCCTCCAATATTACACTTGTTAAACATGTCTTGAAGGTTAACTCCACAGATGACACGCAGACAGCTTTTATGGAAAACATCCAGCTGGCGTATATGGTACCTGTATGGAGTCCACGATTCTGAGTCATACAAAAGGATGACAAATACAACAGCTCTGTAAACCCGAATTTTCGTATCCAGTCGAATACCCCGCTCATTCCACAAGCGATGGCGAAGTTTGCCGAAAGCACTGGTAGCCTTAGCAATCCGATGCATGATTTCATCATCTAAAGTTCCACTGTAATTGACTTTGCTACCAAGATAGGTGAAAGACTTTACATAGTTCAGGGTTTTGTCTTCTACTTTCAATGATCTCTCTGGAAATTTGTAGACTGGTGGTTTTTGTTTCTCACCACGCAATTTCTTCGGAGTAGGACAAGGTTGGTGCACAACTTCAGTTTTCTTTATGCTAAGTGTAAGACCAAATGCTTTACATGCAGCAGAGAAACGATTTATTAGATGTTGGGCCTCCTCAAAGGATGTCGCAACAAGACCAGAATCATCAGCAAACAACAAATCACGAATAATTTGCGTACGAAAGGGGGTCTTGGCTTTGAAGCGCTGATGATTGAAGAGACCACCAGTTGTTCGAAACTGAAACTTGACGCCACTCTCTGTGTCTGCAAATGCATATTTCAGCATCACCGAGAAAAGGACAGGGGCCATGACACACCCTTGCATGGTGCCGTTCATGACATCAAAGGATTCTGACATCATACCATCAGACACGATATTAGCTTTCATTCCTTCATGAAAGGCGATGATGACCTTTAGCATGTTTTCTGGGATTCCGAGTTTCTTGAAGACTTGCCAAAGAGACTTTCAATTCATAGTGTCAAAGACCTGAGTCGAGTCCACAAACACCATGTGCAATTCCTGGTTTTTCTCGAGTACCTTCTCTGCAACGACACGACCGAAAACCACCCTGTGATTCAGGATAGATCTCATCAACAAGGTGTATAATGATTCTGTTTAGAATCCGTCTAGCTAGGATTTTGCCTGCAATTGAAAGTAGTGATATCCCCCGATGATTATCACAGGCACACCTGGAACCCTTGTTTTTGTAGAGGTGTTTGATAGAGGCGTCTTTATAATCCTGTGGGACACAGCCTGCCTTCCATATCTCCGCGAAAAGGAGATGTAACTTTTCTAACAACTTTTGGCCACCATGTTTATACACTTCAAGAAAAATAGGATACTTAGGAGTAGTTGATTTTCCAGATGAGATTTGCTTGATCGAGTCACTTACCTCTTGATAGGTACGTTCAAAAGACAACTCCGGAATTTCTGGATTTTGCTCAATTGATGTGATTGCTTCCTCATCAGTAACCGAAGTGGTGTTTAAAACAGTTTCGAAATGCTC
>OZ038509.1:65525710-65560710 GCA_964036315.1 Acanthosepion esculentum | reverse complement strand
TTGTTCTCTTTCTTAAACCCTGTTCCACCATTCATTTGCTCAAGATCGCTAGGCAGGGGTTAGGCGTTGTTTTTCTCCTCTGTCCATACCCTTCAATCATATCACGCCCAAAGAAATAAAACATTAATAATTGTGACACGCCATTTATTTCTCGCTGCAGTGATCTTAAAAGCTTTGCGAATTGTTCAGTGAGACAAAAGAAGCCTTTTCCAATTTCCCAAGGCTTTCCGTAAGACCGCGTATACAAATATGTTATAGAAAGTAAATAGAATCATACTGAACAAACATAACATGTAAGAGGAGAATTTATAAAAGACAGAGGCACGTGCAGATCTTTGAGAAATATATGAATTCCACTGGCAAACTATAATGGTGCAGGAACAACATTTCGAATGGCAGGACAAAGTGGGGCCAAATCAAGTGTAATATAAGAATCGAATAATTCCTTGAAGAAAGGCAGACAGTTGACCATTGCATAGGATCGACATGCGTGAACAGACACGAATTTCTTTTTTTTACATTGACATAAGATGCATTAATGGCAGTTCGTTGTCGCTAGCGCAAACCCCGACGTATGTCATAGGAAACCGAACACTAAAGAGTATACGAGGAAATCAATATCTAGTGATATTAAGCCGTAAAATTGATTGACCTCTACACAAAACAAGCAATACAAGATCCTGAAATGAAAAACAAGGAATGCTACGATGAGATGTTTTAGTATTTATTACTTTAATAGATTCCTTATATTATGTTAATGTTTGATATAAACATAAGATATTTTGAATATATCGAGATTTTTACATTGAGTGCTGCTTCGACGGGACATTGACAATTATTTTTTCCATCATAATTCTCTTTCAACGTATTTCTCTGTCTACCTCAATGTGTTCCTATGCATGTATATTTTACACACTAGTCGTCTAGATGTGTTCATATCTATCTATGTATCAGTCTGTTCCTACTCCCTCTAAATCTATTCATATCTATCTGAGCCTGCTTATATATATATATATATATATATATATATATATATATATATATATATATATATATATATATATATATATAAAATAAAATAATAAATATATAACATAAAAATAAAAATAAAATTAAATAAAAACAAGCAAAATAATTTGACACAAATAAATAAATAAACAAATAAACGACTTCTGTGAAATATCCGCCAAAATAGACTACCCACAATGCACCACTGACCCAATGCACCACTAAATAGCCGAGAAAAATAACAGCACTTGTGGCCTGACGATTGCATCTAGCATGAAACAGACTGTCGCCTCTAAGTGTTGACTTCTATGTTTACTTTTATATTTATATATATATATATATATATATATATATATATATATATATATATATATATATATATATGTACATTTCATTGAATACGACAGACAAGGTGCTTTGATTTAGTTTTTTATACAATTCCTCACATGATCTAATCATTTTTTATCTTTTCAGGTGATAAATTATATAAAAAACTGTCCAATTGTTCTTTTTCCACGAGCGCTTTCGGCTATACATTTAGTCATTTTTAAGGTTGAAACATGTTAACTGTTAAGAAGAAATAAATTGTATTTAAACAATGTTTTCATTTTCAAAACACGGTCAAGATATTCTGTTCATGTTCATAGTTGTTATTATCAAGTATTGGATATTTTGTTTTTATTAATAAAGGTTCCATTATTTTTAGCATTTTTGCATGTAGATGATGCTATTATATCAGTGTTGTCAACAAGTATGTTACGAATAGGGTCTAGTAGGTCTCCAAGAATATTTAAATGAGATGTAATTGAGCTATGACCAGAAAAGTATAGAGTGGGTCTGCGTGTCAAACATGTTGTTGTGTGGCCTATATAATTATTTATGAATTTTGATTGATCAGGAATAAAATTACTTAATGGATATTTAAATTCGTAGATAATATTTTTCCTATTAAATTTTGTTCTAAGAGGTGAATTATTATTTTTACTTATAGGGTTAGAGGTTTTAAATTTTTGTAATACATGATTAATCTATTTTTTTGAGATTAACTGGTGTTGTACATATTTTTTATAACATAATAAAAATTTTTAAAAAGATTTCTGTCAACTTTACATCTGATTAAGCTACCCCTCCTTTTAACGCAAGTTCGAAAAATTGAACATGCCATATTTATCAAGAATCACAATATATTTGTCACTGATATATTTTCCACAATCGTCAATGATGATCTGTCTATGTTCCAGTTTATCATGGCATGAAAAAATTACTCACTGACGACCAACCTCTGCCCTTTGATTTTCTATTTAGTGTAGATCTGATATTTAATTCGTTAATCAAGGCAGTCTATTTATGTCCCCACACCTTTAAATTTCGGAAAAGAGGTAACAGTTTGTTTTTAAATTTCCTTAAAAGTCATTTAATCACCAGTTACTTACCATCGCCTGAAGAAGTACAATCATAGTATGAAAGCTTTTGTGTAGCGATTTCAAAATGTTTTTATTATAAACTCTTATAATATAAATAATAATAATATATAACTCTACTTTGTACTGAGCAATTGTTTGAAAAGAAAATGCTACGAACTGTGGGTTTTTAGTCCATCTGTTCTTGCTCTCATTTGGACATACACACACACACACACACACACACACACACACACACACACACAGACACGTGTATTCACCTTTAGGAGAGCCTTTCGGCCCACACTTTAGCAAAAGGTGAACGTTGGTGAACAGAATCAATGGCAAACTTGTGAATAGCGAATGAGGAAGTGAAATTGGAACACGTTTCAAATAAATTTTAATTGTAAACAAATTGACGACTAAAAGCAAAATAAAAGGTTACAAAAAGTATAAAATAGAAAGATTTTACTGATATTCTCTCGATCAAACAAACGGATGCACGCACACACACACATAAACACACACACAGACACATAGTTATATATATATATATATATATATATATATATATTATATATATATATGTATCTTAGTCTGTACCTATTTCATTCTAAATATATCCATATTTAACTCTGTATCTGAGTCTATTGATGTATATTCGTATTCATATCTATCTATCTATCTATGTCTATTTATCTCTCTCTCTCTCTCTCTCTCTCTCTCTCTCTATATATATATATATATATATATATATATATATATATATATATATATATATATGCGGCTGTTCATATCTATCTATCTATCTCACTGCCACTCAATATCTATCTATCTATCTATGTCTGTTCATATCTATCTATCTATCTGCAGCTGTTCATATCTATTTATCTACCTATCTCACAGCCACTCAATATCTATCTATCTATCTATCTATCTATCTATCTATCTATCTATAGATTTCGCTGTCTGATATGTACCTATCTATCTATGAATCTATCTATAGGTCTATCTCAGTCTATTCATATCTATCCATTCATCTCTGTTCCGTCTGTTTGACACTGTGTTGATGACGAATTCGGAAACAAATCAACAGGCTTTCCAAGACAGGGTGGTAGAAGAAAGCAAGAAAAAAAGACTAACCATCAAATGCAAGAAGACAAAATTGTATGGTCATCAACAAGAGAAAACGCCCAAGCTATGAGATTTTGAATTGAAGATCTATACACCAAACAGGCGCATAATTTCCAATATCTGCGAACCGTTAGCACAAAGGATAGAAAACACTGCATCGAGGTCCGAACACGCGTTCTATTCTTGAAAGAAAAATTTCAAAGGGTAAACAATGCATTTTCATCTTAATTGTCTTGCTTTTCCAACAACTATTAAAAGTCTTAATTTTTCAGAATTTCTTAGATGAAGCCTTATCAATTATTATTCATTTTTCAGTAGTATTTCTTTCATCTTATTTCTCTTGCTTTTCCACCAAGTAGTAATAGTCTTAAGTTGTCTGAATTTCTTAGATGAAGCCTTGTCAATTATTATTCATTTTTCACTAGTATTTCTTTCATCTTATTTCTCTTGCTTTTCCACCAAGTATTAAGGCAAGGCAATTATTATTCATTTTTCATTAGTATTTCTTTCATCTTATCTTTCTTGCTTTTCAACCAAGTAGCAATAGTCTTAAGTTGTCTGAATTTCATAGATGAAGCCTTGTCAATTATTATTCATTTTTCACTAGTATTTCTTTCATCTTATTTCTCTTGCTTTTCCACCAAGTATTAAGGCAAGGCAATTATTATTCATTTTTCATTAGTATTTCTTTCATCTTATCTCTCTTGCTTTTCCACCAAGTAGTAATAGTCTTAAGTTGTGTGAATTTCTTAGATGAAGCCTTGTCAATTATTATTCATTTTTCACTAGTATTTCTTTCATCTTATTTCTCTTGCTTTTCCACCAAGTAGTAATAGTCTTAAGTTGTCTGAATTTCTTAGATGAAGCCGTGGCAATTATTATTCATTTTTCACTAGTATTTCTTTAATTTTATTTCTCTTGCTTTTCCACCAAGTAGTAATAGTCTTAAGTTGTCTGAATTTCTTAGATGAAACATTAGCAATTATTATCATTTTTACTAGTATTTATTTCATCTTCATTTTCTTGTTTTTCAATCGTCTTTAGAATTTCTTTGATGACCCTTTGTCATTTATTATTAATTCATTTATTTCATGAATTACTTTGGTATTGCGCATATGGTCCCTATTTATTTTTGTGAAGACAACAATCTACAAAGATGACGCGAATCAATTTATCGAAATATATACCATGAAAGTTAACGATGATGATTTTAATTCCCGGAAGTTCTGTTGTGTAATCAAAATCTAATCTGGCGGTACTAATCACTTCTAAATAAAATACAATTCTAAACATTATTTCTTGTTTTTAATGAAAGGTAAGCTATTACCTTGACTTTTTCGATTTAATATAGAAAGAGATTATTATTTCTCCTTGCCATTCAGTTTCCTCATCATTTAGTTTTGATGAGAACCAAAAACATCCATATATGATGATCAGAAATTTGAATTTAAAATAAAAATTTATATTCTTTTTTCCCTTGACCTTTCGTAGCTGGTGCAGTTATAGAGTCAGTTTTGAGAGGAGTATATCTACCAAAGGAATTTGTTAACAAAACATGAGAAGAAGAAGAAGAATTAGCTCGATTAAATGGATGGCAGAACTAGGTTTGGGAGAGATAAGAGAAAGATAAAATTTTATGAAGAGCTACAAAGGCAGGAAATTGTGGAGAGCCATAATCGCCAACGTCCTGAAGGAACACGGCACATAGAAGAAGAAGAATGAGCTTCGCGTAAATGGATGTCAGAACAAGATTTAGGAGAGATAAGAAAAAGACAGCATTTTTAAGAGCTACAAAGGACAGGAAATTGTGGAGAGCCATGAATGCCAACGTCCTGAAGGGACACGGCACATAGAAAAAGAATGAGCTTGAGTAAATGGATAGCAGAACAAGGTTCAGGCGAGATAAGAGGAAGAGAAAATTTATGAAGAGCTACAAATGACAGGAAATCGTGGAGAGCCGTGATCGCTAACGTCCTGAAGAGACATGACACCTAGAAAAGGAAGAAGAGCTTGAGTAAATGCATGGTGGTACAACGTTTAGGAGAGATAAGGAAGACAAAATTTATTAAGAACTTGACAGGAAATTGTGGAGGACCATGATCGATATCATCCGCAAGAGACACGGCACCTACTAGAAGAAGAATGAGCTTGAGTAAATGAATGGCAGAACAAGATTTAGGCGAGATAAGAAAAAGACAAAATTTATGAAGAGCTACAAAGACAGGACATTGTGGAGAGCCATAATCGCCAACATCCTGAAGGAACATGGCACATAGAAGAAAAATCAAAACTATAGCAGATAGAATAAAATGACGCCTGCTGTAAGCCGACTTCATATTCGTTACTGTTAAAGTAAATAATATGAATAAGCATTTGTTGCGAGATCGCCGGTTAAAAACCCAAGCAGTCGCGTTCAGTTTCTTTGCGCGCCGTCAATGCTTGCGAGGTTAACCGTTCCACCTTGTTATTTGGGAGTCCAGAGAATGAAAGTTTACAATGACATGGCCTGAAATTAAAAAATGGCTGAAGCAGGAAATTCAATTAACAAAGGTATATATCTGGAGAGGTGAAAACAAATGATTATTCTATGAAAACATTTTTATTGTGGCTTACGCTAGAGTTTTTGATAAATGAAACCATCTAATTTTCAACCCTGAACTATTGGTAATTACGTAGGAAAACAAATAAATATATGAAAAAGGCTACGAAAATAACGAAAATAAAGTCATGCTTCGCATTAATATGATCATTGCTCACCGCTGGGCAGCTCGACGTGCAGAAAGATTTGTGTAAATTATCTGCCTAATTGCATTAGAGAAGAAGTCATTAGAGGCCGGGCTTCTGTATAATATATAGGGACTGCGTTGAAAGAATAACAAACCAAGGTTATATGTAATAATTATCTTCGATATTTTGGGCATGAAATAAACTGATTAGAGGCTAATGTACAAACAGACACTTGATTTTGTCATTGGTCGCTATCTCTCTCACCGCTTAACCAGCTTAGTTAACTGTTTTAAACAGATTTGTAGAGTATGGATACAAATATATGTGCCATTGAGTAGATGAGAAAATTCGACAAAATCAGTATAGTGTGATTTGATAGGAAGCAATGAAATATTATGAGATTATTTCAGACAAGAAGTTAATGAAAGCATATCGGTGACTTCATTTGGATGGGCTAAACAAACCATATATAAATTTCGTTAATGATATATTATCAACTTAAATGACACTAATCATCGTAGGGAGGGATTGTCATTATTAACCTTGATGCAAATAGCAGTAACTCGTAATTAGATAACACTTCTTTCTTTCTCTTGCTATATCTATATAAATCCTAACATTCTATTACACACACACACACACACACACACACACACATATATATATATATATATATATATATATATATACAGTGACACGCATAAGTATTGGATACATGTTATTTTCTGTTATAACAACTTTACGAGATATTACTTACCAAATATCAGGCAAAATGGCGAACATAAACGAGAGTTATAACAGAAAATAACATGTATCCAATACTTATGCGTGTCACTGTATATATATATATATATATATATATATATATGTGTGTGTGTGTGTGTGTGTATGTGTGTGTGCGTGTGTGTGTGTGTGTGTGTGTGTGTGTGTGCATACATACATACATATATATATATACACACACACAGAGGCTGGGCTAGTATCTTACTTAAGAAAGCACAAATGAAATATGTCTTTCCCTTACCTGATTTTCTCCACAATGCCCCCCTGCTAGCATGCACAAGTGTAAAATGCTAACCCTCATTTATCGTTCACGATAGGAGAGTCAACATATATATATATATATATATATATATTATAATATTTTTATTACATAGAATATATATATATATATATATATATATATATATATATATATATATATATATCTGCGAGAGCGTACATACCAACAGCAAACCCACAATACTTCCTTTGTTCAACGATTTTAAGGTTCTGACCTCCTCAACTGATAAGGCTGAGTGCTTTGCTCGGGAATTCTTATCCAACTCAACGTTCTACTCATCCGGTGTAACTACACCCGATTTCCACCCCCAATAACTGAGGCTCTATTGAGCGAGTTGCTCATAACCCCTTCGTTGGTCTTGGTCATCATCTCTAAATTAAACTCTCATAAGGCTAGCGGTGGAGACGGGATACCAGCCATTGTCCTGAAGAAATGTGCTTCTGAACTCCCCCCTGCCCTCTCCAAATAATATAACTATTGCCTCAATGGATCTTGTTTTCTAGTGAGTTGCAAGACCTCATATATTGTTTGTCTTTAAGAAATCTGGCGACCCTTCTGACCCATCTAACTACAGTCTTATCAGTCTCCTACCACTCTTCGGCAAAGTCTTTGAAGCTTTAATCAACGCCGAAGTAGTTAAGCACCTTATATCCCATGATCTGCTCTCTGACAAGCAATATGGTTTCCGCTTTGCCCGTTCTACCGCTGATGTTTTTACGGCCATAACTGGAATTGTTTACCAAGTACTTCCCAATAACGTGGCTCTAGATATCTCTAAAGCGTTTAATAGGGTTTGGCATGCCGGCCTCCGTCGTAAGCTTCAGGGATACGTAATTTCAGGTCGATTATTTGACTTAATACGATCATTCCAGTCAAACCATGTAATGAAGATCATTCTTAAAAGATTCTCCTCCAGTTTTTCCTACGAATGCAGGTTTTCCCCAAGGCTCTATCCTGAGCCCTACTCTATTCCTTATCTTCATTAACGATCTTCCTGATGTCATAGGTTCCCAAGTAGGCATATATGCAGACGACTCTACTATTTACTCCTACCTCAAAAGCAAATCTGGCATCACTGACAAAACTAACTTGGCCGTTTGTCTCGAAAAGGACCTCCAATCGGTTGTAGACTAGGGCAGAAGCTGGCTGGTTAACTTTAATACCCCAAAAACAAAATTTATCTCTATTACACACCACAGGGACCATCGCTGCCTCCCATTAGAATGTCTCTATGCTCAACTAGAGAACCTCTTTCCGACTGCTTGGTCTCAAACTGTCCGCTGACCTGAGATGGAACGAATACATTGAGCTAATGGCTTCCTCTACCGTAAGGTTGGTTCTCTGTGTCCCGCCAGAAAGTTTTTCTCTCTCGAGCCATCTTTCAAATCAATAAATCAAACATTCGCCCTTGCATAGTATACTGCTGAAATATATGGTCTGGTGCTCCTGCTGTTCGTCTTAAGGTGCTCCACAAAATCCAGAGACGGATATGCAATGTGATTGGCCCTGATCTGGCATCTCGTCTACAGTCTCTCTCTCTCTCTCTCTCTCTCTCTCACACACACACACACACACACACACACACACACACGTGTCGTCGCGTCACTCTGTCTTTATACAGATACTTCCACGGTAACTCTTCAGACAAGCTACTTTTGCTAGTTGCCAGATTGCATGAATTTAAGCGTCACGGTCACACTCCTTCAATGTAGAAACAGTTAAATGTGTCAGTCTCTTCTACTCCAATAGCTTCATGTTTCGCAAATTCTGTCTGTGGATTTCCCTTCCTATTAATTGTTTTCCTGACAGCTTTTGTTTCCAACTATTCAAATGTAATGTCAATCGACATCTCCAGATGCCCTGATCTATCCCCTAACCGTCTCTTCATCATTTCCTCTTTCACGCCTGTTTACTCTCGTTCTCACTCTCTGTCCTTGCTTGCAGTAAAATGCTGATATATATATATATATATATATATATATATATATATATATATATATATATATATATATATTACAGAATATATATGTATTATTAATATATTTGTATTATATATATATGTATATACATAATATTAATATATATATATATATACATAATATATATATATATACATAATATTAATATATTTGTATTATATATATATACATAATTTAGCTCTTGAAAATAGATTTCAATTGAGCACTGTTGAGTGATAAGCTAATTCTATAAACAACAGCCACCTGCACTAATGCAAAGCTCTTCAGTAAAATGAATGGAGCACTTTGGGTGTTTGGCATTTGTTTACATGTGTAAAAACAATACGCTAGATTTAGTTGTGTAACTCTACCGAGTGAAGATAGCTCTGGCTGACACCAAATTAGTTGTGTTTCAATCCTGGCTTGAGGTATTCGGAAGTCTAGTCACACTGAGGAGCTGTGATACAGCGAAACAGTACTGTCTGTGAATGACATATATATATATATATTACAGAATATATATGTATTATTAATATATTTGTATTATATATATATATATATATATATATATATATATATAAATATATAGGCATATATATATATATATTTATATATATATATATATATATTTATATATATATATACATATATATATATTTATATATTTTATATATATATATATATATATATATATATATATATATATATATATATATATACAGAGAGAGAGAGAGAGAAATAATTAATACAAATAAAAGGTTTGTCACTTAGCTGATTAAAGTTAACTTCATCAAACCGACTGCAGAGTTTCGTAGATGAATTCTCCGGGAATCACACCGTCCACTCGTCAGTGGGTATTGACTACTAGTAGTTCTCGACACAGGGACGGCTTGCGGGACCCGATATAAAGTGCCTCCAGCAGCTTGAGATGAAATAACGAGTGCGACCGGGACAGAACAGTGAACCAGTCAGCACTAAAATTAGCTGCACCCCCTCTGTTATTTAAGAGGTGCTTACATATGGCGGAACCATAGGTATTTGGGACACGCTTATTCAAAGATAAGGTGATAAGTAATCGGATATCTATCCACACTGATAAACTTTGATACAACGAAACAGTTTGTTTGTGGATGACTATATATATATATATATATATATATATATATATATATATATATATACACAGAGAGAGAGAGAGTGAGAGAATATTAGTCCTCAATATATATATATATATATGTGTGTAAAGAAAGAGAGAGAGAGAGAGAGAGAGTATCTCAAGTGCCACTCGTTTGTTGTTGACTTGTTGTTTTTGGTATCTGGAAAGATCTCGAATTCCATTGATATAAGTAGGTTGATTAAGAAAAGCAGTCCTTCACCACCCCTCTTGCCCCGCCCATCATCTCTCGTCCCAAGTGAGAGATGCTTTCGGCCATGGAAATCAGAATAATTTACATCAAAGTCGCGTAATTATATCAATACACCATTGAAATGATGTCAGTCCATAAAGTATCAAATCTAAATATTGGAAAGAATCAATTGATGCGCCTCCTGTAGGATTTTATAAACAGAGCCCTACTTCCTAATATACTAGAATGCCAGTTAAACATTGCATGGTCAAAAGTTTTATGGCCGCTGACTGATTCTCCAAATTAGTTATCTGAATGTTCATCCCTCAAAATAACTGGTAACCAGAACCAGAACTGATTAAGTTTCTTTCTTTTTCGTACGTCTTTTTTTTCTGTACTTTTTTTTTGTATTTATGTGTATTCATTGTTTACACTATCATCCTCATCTGTGTTGGCATATTTATCACAACGTCTCGGCCGTTGTACGCTCCGGCTCCAACTGAACCCTATATTTCGCTCGCTGAGCTAGACTGTTCTAGTTCTACGTGCCATGCCTAATTGATGTCAGTTCATCTCTCCAAGTTCTTCATTGTCTTAACCAGGTTTACAAATTTAACCAAAACCTCCATTAAGAAATATTCATTCATCAAACATTATGTACTAAACACACACAGACACACAGACACACACACACACACACACATATATATATATATATATATATATATATATATATATATATATATATATATATATATATATATACCCAAGTCTAGGATTGGTATATACGGAATAAATTCCAATAACCAACAATTATTATTCTTAAAAGAGTGCTCAATACAGAGTAGAGCAGATATAATTATTTATTAAAAAATTATAATATGAATATGTTATAAAATCACTACAAAATAGCCATTTTGTTTCAACAACTCCGGTGTCTTATCAAGTGATGACGTTGAATATGGATTTGAAACTTTTAAAACCATTTATTCTACATTCAACATCATCACTTGATAAGACACCGGAGGTGTTGAAACAAAATGGCTATTTTGTAGTGATTTTATAACATATTTATGTTATAATTTTGAAATAAATAATTATATATATATGTGTGTGTGTGTGTGTGTGTGATAAAATATAGTTTTAAATTATGCTATATTAATGGTAAATGTACCCAATATCAGCGATAGAATTTATGTAAAAATAAAAGTCACATGCTTAAACGCAATCTTCAGGCCGTGTATAAATAATCAAGACAAAACAAAGCACACGTGACCGGAAGATTGCTTTTAAACATGAAACAGACTATCACCACTGGTTGTTGAACTTAGATTGACTTTAACTTTTAAACTTTAAAGTATGTACTACAGTTTTAGGTTTATATATATATATATATATATATATATATATATATTTAAAGACATTTTTATGTTTAACATTCTTTTTTATAGATACAAGTATTTAAGTAAATGCTCTGTTTATAACAAACAGTATTAAATTAAATAACATTTACCGGTCTGAATATGTATACTGTTTGCATTATTCGGACTATTGTCCTTATCTTTGTCGCCATATTTATTACAACGTTTCGGCCGTTGTACACTCCGGCCTTCTTCAGGTGGCTGGAATGTCGAACTGAACCCTTTATTTCGCTCACTGGGGTAAACTTTTCTAGTTCCACGTGCCACATCTAATGGATATCAGTTATCTCCTGTTAATTCCCCTCTCCAAGTTCTCTACTGGCTTAACCAGGTATTGAACTCACACTCTTTGGGTCCTGTAACTGGATCTAACTAACGCCTTTATCCACGGTGCTATGTGTCCTGTACATAATACCACATCTCAGAAATATAGTCAGATTCTATGTGTTCGTTGT
Source organism: Acanthosepion esculentum (assembly GCA_964036315.1). Classification (NCBI taxonomy): domain Eukaryota; kingdom Metazoa; phylum Mollusca; class Cephalopoda; order Sepiida; family Sepiidae; genus Acanthosepion; species Acanthosepion esculentum. Next base: position 65,548,198 of record OZ038509.1, on the reverse strand, counting down.
TTGTTTTTGTTTTTGTTTTTTTTAATAGCAGTAGATAGTCTTTCCTATTGCTCGGTCCATATTCTTTTAAACACGTGTAGACGTTCAAAACGTGTTTCCTGTTTAGGAAAGTGTTTCCGTTTCCTTTTCTCAAACCTTAATACTGATGCTGCTATGATATATTTTGTGATGTGTGTAGATGGTGACTACGTCTGTTTATACTGAGGATACCGGGTTGGCATTTTCCAGGTTGTTGTTCCCCACTGTCAGTTAGGAGTCGGAACATTTGAGTAGCGTCTTGAGATGCTACTCTAAGCAACAGTCGCATAATATCGGGGTTCTTGCAGTGCCATGTCGCGCATGTAAGAGTGTCCCTGCAAGCACCTCCGGTGGACAACCGCGGCGCCTCATTATGTGGCAGTCTTCGCCACTTTCCTTCCTGCACATGCTACTAATGCCCTAGACATTTCTTTACCAAAACAACAAAGATGAGGATATAAGATACGACAGATATAAATCTAAACCAGTTCAACAAAAAGCAAATCCCTCAAACGTTCTTTTTTCCGATTTTCGTATTATTCGTACCAAACTTTGCATTGTGGAATCGTCCGTCTTCGAAAAGTCTCCAGACATCCTCCTAGCTCTTTGTAAAACTAAAAAATTCTTCAATCCCCTCCTCTGATTTCTCAATTCCTGGCTTCTTTCCTCTCATTAGGAAGGACTCTAATGTCCACATGCATGTCGGGGAACATTTCCTACTGGGTAGAGGACTCTCTTTTGAAACCCCACGCTACACTTGCATCTGTCTCCGTCTCTCTCTCTCTCTCTCTCCCCTCTCTCTCTCTCTCTATTTAACTTAGTCAGTTATCTCTTCTTTCTCTGCTGTTTCCCTCCTAACTGTTGCGTGCAAATATATTTGTATTAGTGATATTAATACCCAGCATGCTATGCGGCTAAAACTCTCTGTCACTGACCCCGCTGGAATCCAAACCCTTAATTTTTCAATCACTCAATCTTTTAATCAAGCGGTGGACTTCCCCACGCATTTTCCCAGTAACCCTGATGGACAACACTTCTCTTCTCAAATCTCATTTTTTACCTCTATCCCGGACTCATGTCGTACTATGCAGCTCTGCCCTCTTGGCAACTCTGATCATGCGGAAGTGCCTGTAAAAATATTTTTCCACTCCCCTACCAACCAAGAACATTCTACCAATAGAATATCTGTCTCTTATCAACGATCGGATTAGGACTCGTTTCGTAACATCCCTTGGAATGCAGTTTTTAATGATCCTGTTCAAAAATGCGCGTCTAAGGTATCTTCCTGGGTACAAGCCGGCCTCGGTGCTTTCATTCCATCAAGGAAATATCAAATTAAACCACATTCAAATCCTTGGGTCTCACCTGCATGCTCGGCCGCTATAGATCACAAGAATCACTTCTTCCGGCTGTACCAGAATGACAGGTTAGATTACAATAAACGTCACTTTGTCTATGCTCGTAACGAATACAAGCGTGTCCCCAATGAAACGTAGTTGCTGTTTGCTGGTAGAATGGAACAACTTATAGTACCTTGCAAGTCGGTTCTACAGATTATTAACAGAGTGTACTGAACGACAGTAAAACCTCAATTCCTCCTCTATTCGATCAATTCGATCTTCTGACATCTGCAGCAAAGGTTGAATGAATTGCTCGGAAATTCTCTTCCAACCCAACACTCGCTCGGAGTGTCCACACCTGTTTTCCCAAGAATAGAGGCTCTACCGAGTGACATGCACATAAAGCCGTCACTGGCCTCGGAAATTATTAGACTTTTATAAGCCAAGCGGAGTTGACGGGATCCCAGGTGTCGTCCTAAGGAAATGTACTCCCGAGATGGTTTCAGTTCTCTCCAAACTCTAAAACTATTACCCCACTGCTTTCTGCTTTCCATCTCGTTGAAAGTCCTCCTCTGTGGTTCCTCTTTTGAAGAACTCTGGAGAACCTTCTGATCCTTCTAACTATCGCTATATTAGTCTCCTACCGATTTTTGGCAAAGAATTCGAGGCTTTAATCAATACTGAAGTGGTTAAGCATCTTACCTCTCACAACCTACTCTCTGATAAACAATATGGATTACGTTTTACCAGATCTACCGTTGATGTGCTAACGGACATCACTGAATATGTGTCTCAAGCTCTTGATAACAACGGCGAAGCTTGAGCTGTTGCTTTAGATATATCGAAGGCGTTTGACAGGGTTTGGCACGCCGACCTTTTAAGTAAACTCCAGGGCTCCAGGGTATGACTCTACAATTGTTTGATTTAATCCAATCGTTCCTTTAAAATCGTAAAATGAAGGTTGTTTTGAATGGGCTCCCTTCCATAGACTTTCACACACGCTCGGGTGTCCCTCAAGGCTCTCTCCTTGGTCCTATGGTATTTCTGATCTTCATCAATGATTTTCATGATTTCGCCAGTTCCCAAGTAGGCATTGATGCTGATGACACTACTATTTACTCCTGTCTAAATAGCAACTCCATCTGTGCTGATAAAGTTAACCTGGCCATTGCTCTTGAATAGGTCCCCCAGTCTGTAGTTAACTGGGACAGGAAATGGCTCGTAAACTTTAATGGCTCCAAAATGAAACTGCTCTCATTTAACCACTAAAGAGATACTTTCCTGTCCGCCACCATTATGGCTGATGCTAAACTCAGGGTGAGTGACACACTACGCCTTCTTGGCCTCACGTTTTTAACTGACTTGAAGTGGAACGACTAAAACGAAATCAATAGCTGCATCTACTGCAAGGAATGTTGGGTCACATTTGCCGTGCCAGACGGTTTTCCTCGTCAGAGTCCATCTTGCACGTTTACAAATCTCCAGTGTAAATCAGTGAATTGAATAATATTGCCATATCTGGCCAGGTGCTTTTGATAATCATGAAAGAAAGATCTGAAATATAAGCGATTCCGATTTGGTATCTTGACTTCAGTCACTTTCTCACTTACCTGATGTGGCTTCCCTCTCTCTTTTCTACCAATATTTTCATAGCTACTGTTTTAACGAGCTTTTTTCTCTGTTTTTAAGCGTGCTACTAGACTGGCATCGAGGTCCCACCATTTTACTGTTTAATTAGTTAAATACAACCGTCACTTCTATTACAACAGTTACTTTTCTCGCACTTCCCTCTTGTGGAACTCCCTCCCGTGTTCTTTCTTCCCTGATAACTACAATTCTCAAAAATTGAAATGCATCGTCAATCAGATTCTTATAGATTCTTGAACCTCGTTCAGCTTTTATTCTTTCCTCGGTCTCCTCTATACCCATTCTTTTCTCCCACCTTCGCTTTTTGTAAACCCCTGCGTAATAGTGGCATTCAAACCTTGCTTGGAGTAAAATGATATATATATATATATATATATATATATATATATATATATATAATTCAAAAATACGCTTTTAAGCAGGCGCTCGAGGGGGTCGTCAGTGATGTTTTGACTTGGTTCATCAGGGAGTTTCGGGTCTTTCAACATCATACTCCCCAACACCAAATCGACCAAATCAGGGGAGATCTTACCCTGATTCCCCCTCACGTTTAAAACGCTAACAGTTACTCTGGCCTTTTTAAAGAATTCTACGAAGAAAGACCACGTATTCCGCACATCCGATTGGCTGTTTGTACAACCAATCAGCTGCGCGAACTATTTTTAAATGGCCCGCAGTGGGGACTAGCTTTTTTTTTTTTCTTTGGTGGATAGCAGCTTCAATGGATAACCGAGGAGGTAATCTTAATATTCCTAAGTATAATCCCTTCCCTAAGTGTTGCATCGTTTAAATATTGCCGGTATATATATATATATATATATATATATATATATCATCATCATCATCATCATCGACTCTCCCATCGAATTCGACGTATGAGGGTAAAGCAGATCAGTTCCTAGAAACTGAGAGCCCGACGCCGACACATGAGATTTGATTATAGTGGTGAAGGTTTCGTGCAGGACCAGCCACACTTTTTTGAAGGGACGAATACAGAGACCTGGTGCACTGAGTGCCACAAGGTCCCCAAACGACCCTCCGCAGGTTTTGAATTCAGAGTTGTCCTTCTCCTCGACCAGTTGCCATCCAAGGCTATAGACTCAGTCTGTCCTGCTATTTACCCATAGCTGGAGGCAGAAGAAGAGGATATACATATATATATAAATGATTTGCTATAAAATATTTCTCTTTGTCTTTTGTTTTGTCTCTTTGTCTATATTTGAACTAAAAATCGTTTTAATTAGGAATTATGATACTGTTTAAATTCCAAGAGCGTTCCATTGTCAAGAAATTCGTTTGGTTCATGGGATCGTTTTTTACGGCTTATCAACCCTTTGTGGTTCATTCAAAGCAGAAAATATTTTTAGATCGTAAGAATTTTTTCAATGATTTAGTGATACAAGTCTTACTAATTAACTCAGAGATGGGGAGAAGTAAGTGATAAGCAAACTACACCCCAAGCAAGGCGGGGAGCCACTAGCACGCAAGCGGTTACAGAGAGTTGGAGCGAGAGCAAATAGGAGTGATAGAGGAAAGGATGAAGAGAAGGATAGGGGATAGATCAAGGCAAGGGGTTACAGAGAGTTGGAGCGAGAGCAAATAGGAGTGATAGAGGAAAGGATGAAGAGAAGGCTAGGGGATAGATCAAGGCAAGGGGTTACAGAGAGTTGGAGCGTGAGCAAATAGGATTGATAGAGGAAAGGATGAGGAGAAGGATAGGGGATAGATCAGGGCATCTGGAGACGTTGATTGACATTACATTTGAATAGTTGGAGATTATAGCTATTAGGGAAACAGGTAAAGAGGAGGCAGTTCCACAGGCGAGAGGTGCGAGACATGAAGCTATTGAAGTACAAGAGACGGCTACATTTAACAGTTTCGACAGTGAAAGAGTGAGAGCGAGATGCCAGCCTAGTTGAACGCTTAAATTCATGAAGTCTGGGAACCAGCGAAAGCAGCTCATCGGAGCAGTTACCATGAAAGTATTTGTAAAAAAAGACAGAGGGAGGCAACGGCACGTCTGTGAGAGAGCCGCTGCAGACGAGATGCCAGATCAGGGCCAAGTACATTGCATATCTGTCTTTGGATTTTATCGAGGACCTTGAGACAAACAGAAGAGGCCTCAGACTATATATGGCAGCAATACTCCATGCAAGGGCGAATGGTTGATTTGTAGATTTGAAGAATCGAATCGGGCGAGAAACATTTCCTGGCGCGGCATAGGGAGCCAACTTTCCTAGCGGTGGACGAAGCTATTGACTCAATGTATTCGTTCCATTTCAGGTCAGCAGTCAATGTGAGACCGTGCAGTCGCAAAGAGGTGCTCTCATGGAGTTGAGCGTCACACATTCTAATGGGGGGCAGGGATGGTTCTCTCGGGTGAGTAATAGAGGGCAGTTTTGTTTTTGAGGCATTAAAGTTAACAAGCCAATACCTGCCCCAGTCCACAACCGATCGGGGGTCCTTTTCAAGACAAACGGCCAGGTTAGTTTTATCGACGACACTAGATTTGTTTTTGAGGCAGGAGTAAATAGTAGTGTCATCCACATAGATGCCTACTTGACATCAGGAAGATCGTTAATGAAGATAAGGAACGAAGTAAGGCCTAGGATGAAGCCTTGGGGAGCATCTGCGTTCGTGGGATAGGAGCTGGAGGAGAATCCGTTGAGAACGACCTTCAATGCACGGTTTCACAGGAATGATTGTATTAAGTCGAACAATCAACCTGAAATTCCATAACCCTGGAGCTTGCGAAGAAGGCCGGCATGCCAAACCCTATCAAACGCTTTGGAGATACCTAGAGCCACGGCACGAGCTTCTCCATTTATTATGAAGTGCTTGGTAAACAATTTCAGTTTTGACCGTAAACACATCAGCTGTAGAACGGGCAAAGCGGAAACCATATTGCTTGTCGGAGAGCAGATTGTGGGATGTAAGGTGCATAACCACTTCGGCGTTGATTTAAGCTTCAAAGACTTTACCGAATAGGGGTAGGAGACTGATAGGACGGTAATTAGAAGGGTCAGAAGGGTCTCCAGATGAGGACTTCCACAGAGTGGAAAACAAGATTCATTATATAATTTCGAGAGGGCATGGGCCAGTTCAGGTGCACATTTCTTGAGGACAATGGCTGGTATCCCGTCTCCACCACTAGCCTTGTGGGGATATAATTTAGAGATGATGCCCAGAACCGATGACGGGGTTATGTGCAAGTGGCTCTAGTAAGCCTCCGTTCGAAGGGGGAAATCGGGTCTGGGTACACCGGAAGAGTCGAGCGTTGAATGAGAATATCCGAGCAAAGCATTCAGCCTTGTTGGCAGAAGAGGTCAGAACCTTAAACTGGTTGAACAAAGGCGGTATAGAGGGTTTGCTGTTGTTAAGTAAGCTCTTGCAGAGATGCCAACAATCCTTGGAGCCAAACTTGCGAGATGCAATACGTTCTTTCATTCGAGTAGCAAATAGTGACTTTGCAACATTGAGGACACACTTACACTCGTTACTGACAGAGACAAAGAGACGTCTATTGCAATCAGAAATGTCGCTACGATATACGTGGAAGAAGTGATTCCTATGGGCAATGGCAGCTGAGCAAGCAGCGGAGAACCAAGGGGAGGAGCGCGGTTTGACCTTATATTTCCTTGACGGTATGAAAGCCTCAATTCCAGCTTTAACCCAGGAGGAAACCTCGGAAGCACATTCTTGAACGGGGAGCGTGAAGACAACGTCCCAGGGAACATCGCGAAGGAAATCTCGGAACGAGTCCCAGTCTGCTCGTTGATAGCAGAACGGTGTTCTAGTGGTAAGAGGTTCTTTGCAGGGGGTGGAGTTGAAGGAGATGCTGACAGACATTACAGCATGATCTGAGTTGCCAAGAGGGCAGAGCTGCGTGGCGCTACTGGACTCGAGGATGGAGGTAAAACATAGATCAAGAAGAGAAGCCTTACCGTTCAGGTTGTAGGGAAAATGTGGGGAAGTTAACTATTTGCGTGAGGGATTGAGAAATTTAAAAATTAAGGGTTTCAATGTCTGCAAGGTCTGTAGTAGCGTTTTTAAACCAGTTGGTATGATGGGCGTAAAAATCATCAAACATGAGTATGCGAGCAAATGGAGAGAGAGAGAGAGAGAGAGAGAGAGAGAGAGAGAGAGAGAGAGAGAGAGAGAGAGAGAGCCTTGTCAATGCTGTCAGAAATGCATTCGAATACACCACAATCTTGAGAGGATGGAGAGCGATAAAGGAAGAAGAGGTAGCTTACAGCATTGAGAAGGGATAGCCGGAGACACATATACGAATGGTCTGGAGATTCAAGAGACAGCTCTCTAGCCAGCGGGAGATGGTCCTTGTCGTAAACACCGAGGCCATGCATATGGGTTTGAGAGTCTTTTCTAAGGAGAGGAAGGTAGCCGGGGATTGAGAGGTCAGGGGAGGGGATAGACGTGTTGGTCTCACAGAGAGCCAGTATATCCGGGCAGTTCGCAACGAGGAAGGATTCCACACTGCAGAAGTTAGTTCTAATGCCAGGAATGTTAGAAAATGAAATGTTAAAGGGTTTAGGTGATTTTTTAAAGGCTGGTTTAGGATTTCTTTTTGGATCGTTGTTAGTTGTCATGTGTAATTAGGGTAGTAAAAAAGAGAGAGAGAGAAAGCCTGAAGTAGAAGAAGCAGACGGTTATCGACCGCGACGCGGGCAGAGAGAATTTGGCGCAGGATGCAACATAATGTGGCCTCGGGGTTGCCCATCGGATGTGAATGCATCTACACATATCCATGCGCGACATGGCACTACAGATACTCCGGTATTATACAACTGTTGATCAGAGCAGCCACTCGAGTCGCTACGAAGAGTTAGGGCTCCTAACTACCAGTCGGAAACAGCAACCAGAAAACTGGCAACTGTGTCCCCTCAGAAAAAAAAACAATAAGAAGACTTAAAATATTCAATCAAACGTGTATAAAGGTGGCCATTTTGTTTTTTCTCCGCATATCAACTGCCGACCTCTGATACCGGAGATATGACCAGAAGAACTACTGAACTAAGCACGGCTACTTTTTCAGAATATTCACTGCCAACCTCTGATATGGAAGACCTTAAGAATTACTGAACAGCTACTATCAGATATTGGTGTTGTTTCATTGAACTAATTACTTACTACGTTGGATTCTACATTCAGACTACGGTGAACATGTATAACGGTCCAGACCCGGAAAAAGCCACGGCAATAAAAAAAATAGCCGTCCTCCAAAAAAAAAAAAAAGAAAAACAAGGCAGCACTATTACAGAGGCAAGAGAGAGGAGGGGAGAGTTCTGGGAACCCCTTCCTAAAAAAGAAACAAGGTGTGAGCCTCTACTCTTGTCCAAGAGAAGGGGGAGGAGTATTGACCGGACGGCAGAAAAGCCTATCTACTCCTATTACACACACACACACACACACACACACACACACACACACACACACACACACACACGCAAAGGCCCCAGCTAACAAGAAGTCAGAGCTGACAGTTGTAGACATACTTACAAAGGGATGGGGATCCTCCATGTAAACAAAAACAGACTATCATTATTGTTTTGTCCGTGTAGTGTTTAATATATTGTACTGTAATTGTCATCTTTGATAATGGCTTATGTAAGCCGAAAGCTTATATCGAATTAAAAAATATGTATACATTTTGTGATTTTCTTTCTTCTTTTAATGATAATGCTATTAAGCTTATCAGACGATATGAAAAGAATTTACATAAAAAAGACAAAACTTGTCTATATTATTTAATGAAACATGCATCATTATATATATATATATATATATATATATATATATATATATATATATATATATATGTGTGTGTATATATATATATATATATATATATATATATGAACTCTACTTCAATGACCTTCCTATGCTTAACTATGAGTAATTAATGATGAACATGTCATTTTCGGTTATGATCGATTTCATCACGATTCTTGTTAAGCTTGGAGAGAAATTATACGTTCTTATTGCTCAAAACAGAGTCCAATAATGTTATAAGAACCTTGGAGAATTCCAGTAAGATAGCTTTAATCATTTCTAAGATACAACACTTCAAATCTTAATCTAACAACGTGATATATTTTTCTCTGCGTGGGACACCTGTATATGTGTATTTGTATAATTTTATGTACGAGGTATAGCATTATAAACGCGTCTCTGTGAGAACAAATCACGTTTGTCCTTCTTTTTCCATCCAGCTATTCTGTTCCGTCCGTAAAACCCTTAACGGAGGAAAAAGAAATGAGAGAATCAACCTTCCTTCCATTGTTCTCTCTCTTCGCTGTCTTCATAGATATACGTTATAGTTGTTGTGTATGGATCGTATCGATATTATCTCTTTTGTGTTGTCGGCTTAGGGACAGCGTGGCGAGCTGGACATCCAGGGGAGATTGCGTTTCGAGAATAAGAGTAAAAATTTTGAAGTATTCTCCGTCAAGGAGACCGAGGAAAATATCGCAGACATCTCCAGGTAATGAAGATGTTATTTTCAGAAGTTTAAATATTCCTCGAGGCTTCTGAAGCCGATGAAACCATTTTGAACTTTTAAAGTCCCCAGTGTTCCAAGTAGGTTGCAACCATTTGACTGGATGGCATCAGTTGCAAAAAATTATCAACTTCAAATTAAACATTCCTGAAAAGGGAAAGAAAATAAAATGATTCAGTTGTATGTGTGGATTTGCTTTTTTATCAGTCATGAGCAAACTGCGACCCGTTTGGCTTTCAAATCCGAATTATTATGGAGGTTGTAAAAAAATTTTCTTACGTTTTAATATTGTATTAAATATTTTTTAGAGATACAGTCATTTTTCAGATACAATCCTATTATTTAATCCATATCTAGGGAGATGGACTCATAAGTAATAATCGGTATGTAAAGTAAGCGAATGAGATTCGAACTCGGCTCTTCGAGTTTTCATTCTGAGCCACTATTATAACAGCCGAACATCTTTGGCACGCCTAAACACCATGGAGAAAATATTGTTTATTAACCCTAGAACACTAACCATGGGTATATATATTAAGCAGCGCAAATTTTCCTATTTTTAATTACAATTTTCAGTACCTGATTTTCTTACCTAAATAAGATGTTTTTCAATTCCTATTTATGTTAACTCAAAGTACAAAGTTTGAAGTGCCTGCATGTAAAATATTTCAAATAAAGATTCATATTTAATTTTTTTTTTTTTGTTGATATTTTCAAAATCGGGTATGACATTCCCATGGATAGTAGTGTTGTAACTTTAACCCTAGAACACTAACCATGGGTATATAGTACCTAGCACAAATTTTCCTATTTTTAATTACAAATTCCATTACCTGATTTTCTGACCTAAATATGTTTTTCAGTTCCTATTAATGTTAACTAGGTATGTCCAATATTTCGCTAAAAAGTGGTATACCTTGACGACAAAAGGTCCCCAAATTGATAAAACAATTTTTAACGTTTAAATATATATGTTGTTATTAAAGAGGAAAGACCAAAGTATTTTCTGAATATTTTTTCAGATTTTTTAATCCTTCCTATAAATGTTAAAAATTTTATTAAAAAATCTTGTTTTTTTTCGAGTCAAAACATTTCGTAAAATCGAACTTATCGACATTTCTGTCGGAAAGATCATAGTTTGTTAGTTAAAAAATCATGAAAAATCAATTACACCTTTTTCTTTTGTTATCTTAGGAAATTTAGAATAATTAAAGTATACTTAATGTAATTTGAAAGAAACATTACTTACATTTTTAGCAGAAAATTTTTTAAGAGAGATATTTCCAACCAGGGTGGTCTATTTTGACATGCGTTGATTGATGTATGTCAATATATTCACAACTTACGGCACGGAAATTTATTGGACGGTAGCGCAGAAGTGATATAATTCGTTCTAATTTTAAGTGAATCTGGTTACTAGATTTTTTTTAAAAAAATTGACTTTCAAATTTTTTTTTTTTTTTACCTTACGTTTGAGGAAGAATTCTGCACTGAAAATAACATTTAAATTATGAAAGAAAATCAAATTTTACAAGTAAAAATAAAACAGTAAAAACAATTCATTTTTTTAAATTGAGGTTTATTATTTCAGTCATGAAATATTTTTCTGAGAATATAAAAATTACATGAAACACCATTAATTGAAACGCGTTAACTTAATGAAATGAGATTTTATTTCTTTTTTATTAAGGCAGATTTTTTTCTATTTATTAATAATTATATGGCAGTAATTTTAATATGAGTTTTATTTTATTTATTAATAAAATTAACATGCTATGTTGGTTTTGTTTTGACTCAACAAGTATTTTTTAGTTTGAGTAGTAGCGAGCTAACTCCAGAAAATTTAAACTCCAAAAATCGTTTTAATTGATAATTTGTCGTGTGGATAATAATTCCAAAGTAATGTACAATGAATTTATGCATTCGATTTCAAACTTGAAAATTTGGGTGGACTTCCAAGGGCGTTTTTTTTTTTTGTAATTGTAAATAGTCGATATTTTCTTTTATCCCACTATTCGATTATATTTGAATAGAAAAAGAAAAAAATTGAAAATAATACGACGATATTCAGAAAACTTGACAAGCGTTGTTTTGTTGGTACTGAACGAATCAAAGCCATTTCTGAAGTAAAAAAAAACTTGCTTCTATCAAAGGAAACTACTCATGTGACATTATTTCAACAATGTGCATCCGTACTTTCGTTGTAGACGATTTTAAATACAATTTTGGAATATTAAAAATTATTTTTAAAATAATTATGGTTGTCAGATTTTAATAAGCTTTCAAATTTATGATCTTTAAAAAGTAGAGAACATAATATATCATTTCCATAAGGTTGCAGAAAGAACTTAATGTATAAATATATAACAACCTTTTGTCATATTGTGTATTTAAAATTGAAAAAAAAAAGAAAATTAATGTAAAAATTCATTGTTCATCAAAAAAATTTCTTTCTTTCAGATAATAATTACCTTCGTATATATTATTCAGAAAAGCCATTAAAAACTTTCTCAATTAAATATTGTCTTAGTTTTATTGGGTTTTGTATTTTTACAATTGAGGTAAAAGTTTCGGACATTTTTTTAACAAAAGAATCGATGATTTAGATTTTTCAGAGTTTTGTGCATTTAATTAAAAAGAAAGATTCAGGTTGCAAATAATTTTTTTTTTGTGTCTTCATAAAATTAAGTTCGAGGGGGGTAACAGATATAAAAAAAAATACTTATACCATGACTTTCAAAGAGACAAACATTTCTAAAATAAGTTCATTCATTTCTGAATAAGTTCTGAAGTTTTCATTAAAATCCAACAAGTAGTTAATTTTTACAAGAATTTCGAAATTAATGTGTCTTTCAACTGACAAAAAAACAACTAAAAAAAAACGCTAAAATGGTCAAAATTGGACATACCTAATGTTAACTCAAAGTACAAAGTTCAAAATGCCTGCATGTAAAATACTTCAAATAAAGATTTATATTTAATATTTTTTTTATATTTTCAAAATCGGGTATGATATAACATTCGTAAGTATTGGTGTAACTTTAATTGATGGTTAGTGTTCTTGGGTTACCATTCTGTTTGTTCATTATCACTCACATTCAAGCACTTATAAAGACATATCTAACAATGTTCAACGAAAATATGTATCAAATTATTCAATCTTTTGTGGAAGGTAACTTTTTAAACGATTGCTGATTTTTGCTAAGGAAGATCATACGTGCAAATATCTTTTCTTTAGAAACAGAACATGATTTTTTTCTCCGTAGAAGAAAGAGTTTTCTTTTAAAAACCTAATAGTCAAATTAACATATTAGAAAGGAATCACAAGCAGTAATTTGTATTTTAATCGGTCCATCACCAGTGATGATATTGTTGCAGACTGGTGAATATAGTTTTAGTTATCAGAAGGATTTATGATGTCGGTGTTCTTAAACATTCGTCCACAACAAATTAAGAGATAAAAGGAATATTGAAAACAAATCATGAAAGAAAATTCAGAGTGAAGACAAACATAATTAAAAGTGTAACAATAACATTGATTTATATACAATTGACATATACAATTAGGTTGAATATTTTTGGATAAACGAAGATGGTTGAATTAGATTGTGTAGAGTATTTTTGTGAAGTTTCAGCGTGTGTGAAGCTGTTATTAAGATTTGTTCGTAAAATTTAATAAGTATTTGGTTATGTACAAAAATGTCCTTTGTGCGAGTTCAATCTATAGTGTGTGTGCGTAAGTCTGTTTACGTTATTCTTTAGAATTAGTAGGATTTGTGTACCTTTAGTTGTTCGTATGTTTGATTGATTGTTTACGAATACTTATTTAGTAGTGAGTAAATATCACTTTTTAAGTATTGTAAGTAATTGCTAGAAATTGTTCCTGAGAGAGCGTGGTTGTTGTTTGCCAATGAGAAGTCTAGATAGATAGATAGATAGATAGATAGATAGATAGATAGATAGATAGATAGTGAAAAACTCTGACATCTAGCTAGCTAGCAAGTTAGATATTTAAACAGGCTGAGATAGATAGATAGATAGATAGATAGATAGATAGATAGATAGATAGATAGATAGATATAAATAGAGTAAGATATGAACAGATTGACATAGGAATGTGTTGACATAAATTTGAACGGATTGAGATAGATATTGTTGTGGATTCCGGGAATGGAATCCTGCACAAATAAATAAACAAAGCCAGTAATTGAGATAGAAAAATAAGTGTATTAAACGTAAGAATACAGGCGTATTGAAGATTAGAAGTCCAGGAATGCGGGTTAGTAGAAAGTATATGTACAAGTCTCTGTAAGTGAAGCCGTAATTATCTCTCTCGCTGGACTCTCGTATAACTCTCTGTGAACACCCTGTGTACTGTCTCCGTATCTCTCACCCTGACTCAAACGTATCTCCACCAGTAGGTATTCTCTTTGTCAGTATAAGTATACTTTGGACGAGTCCATCTTGTGTACAAGGGTCTGCCCCACAACAGATATGAAGAGATTGTGATAGATAGATAGATAGATAGATAGATAGATAGATAGTGAACAACCCTGACAGTTAGCTAGCTAGCAAGGTAGATAGATTTAAACAGGCTTAGATAGATAGATAGATAGATAGATAGATAGATAGATAGATAGATAGTGTTGAATCTCGCCTAATGCATGGAATAATAATGCAACACAAAATGTACTTAGAACAAAAATGTATTATAACAAGAAAGTGTACACAATAAGTACATATAGTATTTCTATATATTTCTGGGAAGACGTTCCTGGAGAATGTGTTGACTAGTCGCAGTCGATCAGAGTCTCTAGTTGGATCTCGTGATTCCTCTCTCCGTCTACCGGTACCAACCATTATTTATATAGTTGGTAGTCACCTATGCAGATTAGGTGGATCCTACCACAACACCCCCTCCCAAGCCTTGGAATCCTTTTGGATTTCAAACTGGCTTCTATATGGGATGATGATTATGGTTATTTCTTTGTAGATCCCCTTTGCATAGTTTATATGTATATCTGTTTTTTTTTTCCAATATCTTTTTCGTTTTGGATTCACGTCCAATGGGTCCGTGAACTTTCGTTTCCTACCGGATCTTCTCGGTTCAGGAGCACTCTGCGGAGGTTCTACTTGAAAAGTATCATACATTACATCAATGGGATCTTCCTCCTCATCCGGTATACTCTCTTCATGCTCTAGCACGTAGCATTTTTTGAGTTGGTTCTGGTGCCTTTTATGAGTATTCTTCGGCCCTTTTATTATGTAAATCAGGTCACCGATTCTCTTATCCACTATGCCTCGCTCCCAGAACTCAATGTTGTTTCTATAGCACTTGAAAAAGACCTTCTCTCCGGGGGTGTATCTTTTTCTAGCTGTATACATAGTGTTCTTTATTCTATTTCTTCCTGGCAAAAGCTTGTCAAACACTGACTTAACTTTCCTAGCGAACATTAGTTCAGCTGGTGCCATGTTTGATGGTGTTCTCTGGTTAGGCGTGATTCTGTATACTTGTAGGAATTGCTGAAGCGCCTTTTCCGTTGGAACTCCTGAGGCTTTCTTCAGAGCGCGCTTTAACGTATCTACATATCTTTCTGCGAGTCCATTGGATCTCGGATGATACGGCGGCGTCGTTATGTGGTTAATTTGATATAACTCACAAAATTCCTAAAATTCGTCAGAAGTGAATTGTGTACCATTGTCACTCACAATACACTCTGGCACACCGAACCGTGCAAATAGTTCATGCAAAAAAGTTGTTGTGGTATTGGACGTAGGCTTTTTGCAGCGTAGTACTTCCGGCCATTTTGTAAAGCTATCTACCACTATTAAGTAGTAATAATCTTCTACTGGACCAGCGAAATCAATGTGTAATCTTTCCCACGGATGATCCGTCTTTGGCCATGGTTTGTGTACTATAGGTGGTGCCTTAGCTGCTAACGCACACCCTTTACATCGATGAACCATGTTTTCGATATCCACATCCATTCCTTTCCAATATACAAAGCTTCGCATTAAGCTTTTTGTTCTATTAATCCACGGGTGACCCATATGAAAGTCCCGTAGGATTCTTTTCTGCAACTTTTTTGGTACTACTACTTTCTCTACACTTGCGAAAGGCACGTTACGTTTCTTTTTAAATATAGGCATAGTATTTTCTTTTAATTCAAATTTAGCTTCAAACTTGTTACATCTTCCAAGACCAGGTGTGAAGGTTTCCGGAAACTTTTTCTTTAATTCATCTTTAATGTCCTGTCTTGATTGCGTATTACTTTCTACTTTTCTGCAGAATGAGTTTAACGGTTTATCCCACAATTCGAATGTTTCAATAAAATCTGTACCCAACAAGTTTTCTCCATTTCTCAGAATGAAAACTTTTATTTTTTTAACGATCCCATTCAATTTCATTGGAAGTACAACCTCGCCTTCGAAGTTAATTTGCTTTCCAGTTACCGTTCGAGCGAGTTTCGTTGACTTCATTATTGTAGGCCTTTTTAAAATTTTCCATGTTTTATCGTTCATTATTGTTAAATCTGACCCCGAATCGAATTGAAATTTGATATTCTTTTTGAATATTTCAGTCGTCACATATTTCCTCAAATCTCTATCTGATTTGATATTCGAATTTGTTTGTCTAATTCGGCTCTTGAATTTTTTCGTTTTACAACACGATCCTTTGTGACCATTCTTTTGGCACACGAAACATTTCTTATTTCTATATGGGCAATTTATCTCCCAATGTCTTTCGTTACAACGTCTGCAATTATATGGTGGGACATTTTTATTTTCGTTCTTTTTATTTTCTTGTCTATTATTATAATACGCTGAATTTTTTCTCCAATTTTTCTCTGATGGGTAATTTGACTGCTTTTTTATTTTTTTAATATAAGCAATACCAGCTTTTTCGATTTTTTGCGACTCTTTCTTTAAACTTACGGCCCGTTGACACTCCTCTGCTAACATTTGCAGGGTAAGGCCTTGTTCATATTCGAGTTTAGACAAAACTACGTCTTATTTCGGCACTCTTACTGGATACCAGTCCTTGAGCAAAAATTAAGCACTTGAATTCTTCAACCGTAATCTCTGCCAATCTGAAATTGTCACAATGTCTATTCCCTATAGATGCATATGTTAAGTAATCCTGATCGTCGACTTGGATCATAACTAAAATGATGGCCGGGAAACAGGCCGGGAACAACACTTACTCATATTAACTAGGTACACTTAAGCTTGTCTAACCTAACCGAGGGGAGGGTTCCACAGGAAACCACCCCGATGTGACTTTGGTTGACCTAGAAAAGAAAATCAAGGCTAACCCCGTTCAAACGAACCAAGCTCGCCTCTTTTACCCACCTTTCGCTGAAGACTGTCGAATGCAATCGTTTTCTATCAGTTCTAATCTTCATCTTGAGCTGATGCTCAAAGAATCGGATTAGATCCTGATGCGAAAGACTATTGCCTCGCAAGACTTCCTCCATTCGCGTCGTCCATATCACCATTCGAGCCGTGGCTAGCAGCGTTAGAAACACCATTCGTTTCACCCCGGAATACGGGGGCGACACATTGTCACACGCGTATGCGCGATCAATGGACACGAGTTCTTCGGGAGCGAGACGAGCCGTCAGCTCGCCGACATGGTCCCATAAGGGGCGGACCCGGGGGCAATGGTAGAAGGCGTGCGAAGCCGTTTCCTCTAATCCAAGGCCCCACCGTTCACAGTCTGGCAAATCCGCCAAGCCCCATATGAAAGCCATGTCGTTGAGAGGCAGCCGATTCCGAGCCAATCGCCAGGTAAGCGAAAACTCAGGGTTACTGAGATAATCCGCCGCTGGCGCCCAAGACCAGTAGGAGCGATACTACTCCTCCGAACAGTCGAGCGTATCACGTAGAGGATCCTTCGCGCGACCCTCCACTAATTCCCGATAGAAGACCTTCCTAGGCCGTGAAAGGTCACTGGACCGCGGAATAGCCCTCAAGGCTGACCGACACTCGCTGAGTAAAAGCGATTCATCTCGAGACTTACAATGGCGCTCAGCCTTCGAGATGGGGGGGATTGATGGTAAGGCTAGGGAAGGCGTCCCTAACAATCCCCTCCAGAATCGAATCTCCTCTAGTCAATGCGCGGCGTAGTAAAGCCAAGCGAGAGGCACGGATGTGACTCTCCAAGTGTGGCATTCCCAGCCCCCCATGACACGGACGTTTGGTGCAGACTCGTCTGTCAACCCTGTTCGCGCGTCCCCTCCATAAAATGGAGGATAGCGCTTGCTCGAGCGCCTTCATCTGGGCCTCACAGAGAGGAAGTACTGACAATCGATAAAGAATCAGGGGGAAAATGTATGTAACACACACCTCCGCCCTGCCCTTTACGGACAACCTCCGTCGATTCCAAGTCTTACCGGCAGAAACGACCTTTGCTAGTACTTCAGACCAATTTTTCTTCAGCTGGAGGTCGGGTCCAAACCACACTCCAAGAATGCGGACAGGACCGTCCGTCCAACCGAAGCGGCCTGGAAGATCACGCCCCTTCCAGGCACCTAACCACAAGCCGGAAGACTTGTCGCGGTTTATCTTGGCCCCTGTCACCTTCTCGTACCGATCAAGCGCCTTCTGCACCGCCTCAATGTCGTTAAGGGACGACACGAAAGCAGATACGTCATCGGCGTACGCGGAAACCCTGGCTCGAGACCCTCCAGGAACGGCGATCCCGCGTAGGGCCGGACTGCACGCCTCGTCCTTCAGCCGGTGCAGGAGAGGCTCCAACGCCAAAGCGTAAAGGAGAGGCGACAGCGGACAACCCTGACGAACCGACCTGGACAGAACAAAAGCGCCCGACAACTTTCCGTTCACCTGTACCACAGCACTGGGGGAGCGATACAGGAGGCTAATCCAGCGGCAGAAGTCGGGTGCGAATCCGGGGGCCTGCAGGACAGTAGCAAGGTAGCGATGGTCGACCCTATCAAATGCCTTGGACTGATCCAAATTGATCAGCGCGGCTTCTTCGTCGTCTTTTACGCCCTCTAGGATCGTGCGGATCAAATGCAGGTTGCTCTGAATTGTTCGGCCCCTCACAGAACAAGTCTGCTCAGGTCCCAACAGAGACTCGGCAACTGACTGCAAACGCTCCTGCAGGATCTTGGCCATAATCTTTAACTCTGTGTTTAGCAGAGTTATGGGCCTATAATCATCTAGTTTCCCCCCAACACCCTTGCCCTTTTTCAACAGAGTGATCACACCCCTGGAAATGCGATTGGGGATGGACCCCGACCGAAACCAGTTGTTGAACACTGCTGTCAAAATCGGAACAAAGATGTGCGACAGCCTCAAGTACAATTCATAGGGCAAACCATCCAGACCGGGCGACTTGCCTCTGCCGACCCTCTTCAGTGCCTCATAGACTTCGCCCTCCGTGATCTCTCCCTCGCAGCTAGCCGCTTCAGTCGGCGCAAGCCGAGGAAAGTCAGCCAAATAGCTGCGAAACTCCTCCTCACGGAGACCAGGCTCCTTGGTAAAGCGGCTCTCGAAATGCCGCCGAAACGCCTCGCACATGTCGTCAGTCGACCGCAGAGTACGCCCCTCCGGGGTTGTGACTTGACGAACGTAACGATCACCACCTGGACGGATTTCTTCCCGACGCAGATCTGCGCCCAGGTTCACAGCTTCGTTAGACATCTTACTTAACTTATGCCTAATTACCTGACCCATGTAACGATCGCTATTCAACCGCTGCAGGGCCTCCCTAGCTAGGGCTATCTCTAGGGGATCCCCCCCAGCCTCCGCCCGGGAAAAATTAGCCTTAAGTGTCTTCACCTTCTCAGCCTTATCTAGAGCGAGCCGTTTGCTGAAATCGGTGGTGAAAGACCTAATTCTATCTTTCAGTTTTTCCCACCACCTATTCCCGATAACCGCCCCCACTAGCTCCCGCTGCACTAATTTAATTAGCTGCTCCCGGAAGTCCCGCCTGTCCAGTAAGGACAGATTGAACTTCCAGTAACCAGCCATTCTAGGCCTATGTTCTAACGCCACACGGTCA
Source organism: Acanthosepion esculentum (assembly GCA_964036315.1). Taxonomy (NCBI): domain Eukaryota; kingdom Metazoa; phylum Mollusca; class Cephalopoda; order Sepiida; family Sepiidae; genus Acanthosepion; species Acanthosepion esculentum. The sequence continues at coordinate 65,528,646 of OZ038509.1, read as the reverse complement.
CAAACGAGTTTGTGGTCCGTGTAGCTAACCCAGTGGAACGTGGGACAATCTAACAGGTCTATGTCGGCCCTACGAACTAACATTCTGTCAAGGTAGCTAACTACCTTGTCAGACGGCCAATTATGCGCCCACGTCCACATTTTCCCGCTGGGATGATCGACCCGGTATCTATCGACGAGACCATAATCGCCGATCAGATCGACCAGGCTGCGATCGCCCCTTCTCCCGCTAGCGCCCCGCCCCCTGTCTAACTTGGGGTCCAGGATGGCATTCCAGTCCCCCATTAGAACTAGGCGCGAAGAATCGACTAGGAACGGCCCTAACTGCCGAAAAAAGTCACACCGCTCCCCCTGGTCGTTGGGCGCATAAACCGCAACGACCCGAAACGAACCACTTTTCACGGCAATATCGGCCACGATTAACCTGCCCTCGGCATCGGTATGCACAAGGTCCACCTTCGCATCAAGAGTACGTTTGACTAACAAAGAAACTCCTCTGGCCAACCGGTCCCCATATGCTGAATAGACGACAAAGTCATCCTCCAGCACACACGCATCGGAAGTGCAAACAAAGTGGGTCTCTTCGATCACGGCAACATCTACACCGAAGGACAGGAGATCCCGACGCAGGCGGGCAGCCTTACCCCGATTTCTCAAGCCCTTCACATTCAAACTGGCTATCTTTATTTCCATTTTCTAGGCCTGCAAATATAAAAAAGAATTAGTGCAAAAACCTTAAACACATACGGGGCGGAAATCTGAGCTGGACAGGACCCCGACGGATTGCCCCAGGCTTCCTACTCCCAACTCTGACGTAATGCGTCCATCCAGGGCAATACCGCCAACGTCCATGGGGTATATTAGTTTGATCGCTCTATATAATGAGGGATGGATCAAAACGGGGACCCTCCCTGCACAAAATTGTCGCAATCTTCTTATACTGGGGTCCTCCATATCGAACATTCTGATGTTCGGGAAGGCCTCTTTAGCTTCAAACAAATGACTCCACACACGCAAGTAAGCCCCCGTATCCCTTACGCAGGTTATCACTCCTGGCGCCTTAGGAAAGTTACGAGGGTCTTCTGTTGACTTCCCGTCAACCTCGTTCATTTGGAAAAGGAGCCCCGACAGTGCTTTTCTTTGCTTGGTGAGGCCGTTCTTGTAGACTTCTTTGTCTACATGACAAATTGATTCGGGCCCTTCGAAAAGTTTCTTTTTCTTCTTTTTCTTCTCCCTTGAAGGATGGGGAGGGGAAGAAGTGAATGTATGGGGTGGTGTATTTAGAGAACTGGGGGAAGAAATAGAGGGAGAGGGGGATGGAGTACGTGTATGGGAGGAAGGGAGACTCCTATCTCTAGGGGAAACAGTTTGTCTTATGGGCGATGCAGGGGAGGAGTGTCGCCTGGTTCTGTCCATGCTACAATCTGCCCTGCTACGTCCAAACTACCTTTTTCTTGCTCTTCAGAGTCTTCCTCCCTACTTCTTTTTAAAGAGGAAGCTCGTGGTGGAGGCATACTTTCTACCTCCATTGGTGCTTCCTGCTGCTGCTCCATCTGTGGATGCTCTTGCTGCTTCTTGGTTTTCTGCTGTGACCGCTGCTGTTGAGGCTGCTGTTGCTTCTTCTGTCGTTGCTGTTGAGGTTGTTCAGGTTGCTTCTGCTGTTGAGGCTGCTGTTCTATTTGCTTCTGTTGCAGTTTAGGTTGATCGTCGGGCCGCTTGTTTTGGCCTTCTTTGGGTTGCTTTTTAAATCCCCCTTCCGTCTGCCTTTTGGGGGGAATCTCCTTCTGGGGTGGAGCCGGCGCACTTTGGGGCTTCCGCCTTTTAGTGACTTCCTTCCACTCGCCTTCCGGATTTCCTTCTCTGGGGTACTGGTTTTTGCTGCAGGTGCTGGAGGTGGTGGGGCTGGTGTCTTCTCTTTCTTAGGGCACGCCTTTGCCATGTGTCCTGCCTCTCCGCATGACCAACAGAACGGCTTTCTGCCATCCACCACTACCAACATCCTTCTGTTGCGGCAGATTAATACGTTTGGGATGTTCTGGAATCCTTCTCTGTCCAATGTGATGTGGATTTCGAAATCTCCCGTCTCGATTCCTGCCTTACTGCTGATGGCCTTCACTTCGTTAACTACTCCGAATTCGGCGAAGAAGGCCCCGAGTCTGTCACCGGAAATGTCTATGGGCACCCCATGAACCATCACCTTTGTTCGACGGGTGCCCATATACTCGGTTTGTAGTCTTAAAGATTTTGTATTTAAGACACAGCCGGCTAATCTCTTTGCTTGTTCTTCTGTCTGTAGGAGGAGGTCCCATAGAGCATTTGTTCTTCTTGCTAAAATTTTTGGACAAATGCTTAACGCCTTCAGGGCTTCCTCCATACCCTCCCTGCTCACTCCAACCAGCTTATGAGTCCTGACATCCGAGGTGAGCAAAGAAATGGTACGAGGTTTCACCTCCTCGAATGCCTCGGTGATTGTCAAGAATTCATTGCCACTGAAAGTTTCTTGGAATCGAATTCTTTCGTTTGCGTAAAATACGACATCCTTTTTTAGCGGCCTATTTTGGCTCCAGGCCGTTTTTTCAGCGGACACCGGTATTGTTAACGGTGTAGCTGGAGTGTCAATGTTTTTCTCAGCCATTTTTGGCGAACAAAGTCCAGTAAACGAAAAAGAACAGAATCAAATAAAAGTCGGGGAGGGTAACAGCAAAATAAAAGAAATAAAAAACTAAACAAATGTCAAACTGAAAAAAGAAAGGGTTCAAAAAAGGAAAGAAAGGGTTCAAAAATGCGTACAAATTAAAAAAAAAAAACGGAAAGAAAAGGTTCAAAAAATGCGTGCAAATTTAAAAAAATGTAACTTTCCAAACAACTTAGCTTATAGCTGGTCCAAAAAACACGTAAGACGAACAGAAAATCTCGTGTTTCCTCTCTCCGTCTTCC
>OZ038509.1:65453210-65520710 GCA_964036315.1 Acanthosepion esculentum | reverse complement strand
AGATAGATATGAGGAGATTGAGATAGATAGATAGATAGATAGATAGATAGATAGATAGATAGATAGATAGATAGGTAGATATAAGGAGACTGAGATAGATAGATATGAAGAGACTGAGATAGATAGATAGATAGATAGATAGATAGATAGATAGATAGATAGATAGATAGATATGAGGAGATTAAGATAGATAGATAGATAGATAGATAGATAGATAGATAGATAGATATAAGGAGACTGAGATAATAGATAGATATGAAGAGACTAAGATAGATAGATAGATAGATAGATAGATAGATAGATATGAGGAGACTGAGATAGATAGATAGATAGATAGATAGATAGATAGATAGATAGATAGATAGATATAAGGAGACTGAGATAGATAGATAGATAGATAGATAGATAGATAGATAGATAGATAGATATGAAGAGACTGAGATAGATAGATAGATAGATAGATATATAAATAGATAGATAGATAGATAGATATGAGGAGACTGAGATAGATAGATAGATAGATAGATAGATAGATAGATAGATAGATAGATAGATAGATAGATAGATAGATATGACCAGACTTTTTTTTCAGATAATCAACAAATCTCAATTAACCTATATATTCATTAAGAAAAAAAACTTTATAAAACGAATTACACCCCCTTCCAGCGATTTTTCATCAATCTGGAATAAAAAATATTAATTACAAATGACAATGTGAACCCTTACAAAATTAATTGCAAAAGCAAGTAGACATCTAGTTCAGCAAGCCCAGTCGAATCCTGCTGTGACCTTTGCGGTTCTCCAAGGATCTCTGGCAAATGTGGAAATCAATGTGCATACATCTACAGTGGGATAAAATTCAGAATGATGCCGGTCTTCACGGCAGAATTAAAGTCCAACCCCTCCTCAACGTGGCAGGGAGGTGGCAACGTGGTAGTGCCAGAGCTATGCCGTCGGGAACTTCTGTTCCTAGTAGGGCCACCCAAGACGGATTGGTCTGGCACCCAGCAGTATTAGGGCCGAAACCGGGCTAAAAGGGGCTCTAGTGGAAAACCAGGAGGTGTCTGTTCCGGTAACCGGCGGCCTCGGGTCGCTCTGTAAATGCGCCTGTGGGATATCTGCGGCAAACAGACCCTTCCCTTAATCAAATCCGAATGAATCTTCCTTTATGAGCGTACTTGCTCGGGAGGAAGCCGGTTCAACACGACCAGGGTGAAAACCGATACAAGTCATGTCACGTCAGAATTCCTAGAAAAAAGCCACTGCTGGCGGCAAAGCACAAACAAGCTCTGTTGTACTATGCCAAAGCTCATATTAATAAGCTAGAAACGGTGTGGTAAAATATTTTATCCTCACATGAGACCAAGCTAATGCTTTTTGGGAGGAGCGATATGTACCCTTGATTAGGTTGATTGGATCTACAGGCCCAACAAACCTTTGTGTACCACCATGTACCTTCTAGATAATGATCTGCAAACCTTGCTGTAAACAAATATTGTTGGCAGATCGAGGAGGTAGGTTGGTATAGTTGGCATGCTTCAAGCTGCTATGATGATCTTCCATAAAGTTCACATAATACGACCCCAACATGCGCTCATACAAACCACTTTCCTAAGACTGCATATTAGTTGGCACATCAGCGACTACCGCGTCGGAGATCTTGGTTGATTTGATCATGTTTAAGACATTCGTCCTTAAAGGCGCATCATCCATCGCGTAGAATGTGTCTCCATTCTACGGTTTAAAGTAGGTCATTTTCGCATTGTCCTTCAAATTATCATTAATCTCCTTTCTAGTATTGTGTTGTGGACGTTTCCCTGTCTTCAGTTCTCTATAAAAAAATATTTGGGAATCGTTTTATCCACCATCCGTGTCCTGAGCATCGCCTCTGTTTGAATATTATTATTAATATTTCTTCCAAGCCATGAGAAAATGTCTACAACCTCCAGTGTTGTATTTTCCATAAGGATTTGTCTTAGTCTATGATTATAGAATCCAGCGCAGTACGTAATCTGTTCAATGAAACAACGTTAAAGATTAACACTCACGAGTCAGACACTCTACTGAATCTGACTATATCGCCAATACCACTAGCAGCAGCTGTTCCGTAATTCTTCAGTCTTCGATATCAGAGGTTGGCAGTGGATATTCGAAAAAAAAAACATGGCCGCATTTATACAGGTTGTATTTAATATTTTGAGACTTCTATTGGTGAACTATAAAATGAGTCAGCTCATTTTGGCTGGCTCACTAGTACACCAGGGTACCCAAAAACTCCAACAGGATTGTTTGCTCTTTAAAGGACATGCCAGGTGGAGGGGTGAATGTCAATTTGTCTTCCGCAGATTGAGCCTCAGACGAAAACCATGACAAGAGGCAGAAAAGCGATCAATTATGAGTTGCAAATCTTCCTCTTAGTGTGCTATAAAGTCCGCTTCATCAACATACAGCAAATCTTGGATCAAGCACATAAAGTTCGTAGATTTGGTGTTGAACATTCCGGGATCGAACACTCTTCCTGATGTTCTCAAGAAGATTCCTGTCTCACAGTCCGTAAATGCCTGTGATAAAAGTAATGGAAAGTCGACTTAGAAAAATGTTCGTGCAAGAATGTCACCTTGCTTTACCAAAAATTGTCCACTGCCATCTTATATGCAAGTGAACCGTTGAATGTCATAAACCTGTTCCAGGAGGAAGGTTATCTTGATTCTTGTTGTTATGGTCACCTTTCAAAATAGTTTGCATAACCATAGCCCGACAACAGCAAGGGCTCAAGCACACTAGCGGGCAAATCAGAATGAGTGCCTGTTCGAAGATTACGCTTGATCATACCATGACCGAAACATTCCTCCTCAAAGGCGTGGCATCCCTTCCCTTACAAAACGTCTTCACTCTATACGTTTTAAAGTCACTTCTACCCAGTGCTGCACATCCATGTTCAATGCATTCAGATTATCCTTCAAATTACCTTTAAACCTCTGTTCTACGGGGGTAGACGGTTGTGTTCTTCGGGAAGTGCGTCCTTGCACTCAGTAGAAACGGGCGAGCAGTAACTGAACAGTACTAAATAAAAATAAGAACCAGACGAGATATCCCTAGACATGAGCAGTGGAACGAGAACAGTCTACGCCCCTAGATTAAATAAAGGATTAAGTTCAGAATCCCTTGTAGGTTACTTAGATCAATATACACCTGGAGGATACAACAGCCGAAACGTTGTGATAACAACACTGAGGATAAGGACAATATAGGGTTATTAAACTATATATATACGTAAATTGCCAAAAATTACCACCCCTCCTCTTCCTTCGTAAAACATAATTACAGCTTCTTTCTCTTTACTTCCCTCTTCTTTCTTTCTTTCTTTTTTTTTATTTTTCTCTCTTCTCGCCCTTCCCTTTCAATATATCACTTCCGTTAAGTTAACCGATTAAATAGGTCAATGTCTGGTCCCTCCTCCCCTAATACTAAGTATGATAGATAGAAATATTAAAATAAACTCTCTCTAAACTCGATCATGTCTCTCACACCACTCCTCACTACCCTCTCTGTTTAATTACATAAACTTAATACTACCCGTCAAAAGCGTAAATGTTCATTTCATTTTTCTTTTCACCTTTTGGAAGTGTAATCTGATTTAAGACTATATTTCTTTATATATATATATATATATATATATATATATATATATATATATATATATATATATATATTTATATATAGTAAAGTTAATAAATCTGTTGGTATATAATCCAAGTGGATCCTAGTAATATAAAATATTAAAACTGATCCACAAAAAGAGCTGAATGTATTTATTATAACAGAGCCAATAAATAATATTACACAACAAAATCCAAAATTAAATTAATCAAAAATATAGATTTTAATTTGTTATTTTATTATTCTGTAATTCTTCAAATGTCGAATATGTAACTAATTCTAATTTCTAGATTTCCATTTTTTCAACATATTTTTATTTTTAAATATATATATATATATATATATATATATATATATATATATATATATATATATATATATATATATATATATATTTAGGCATTTAAAACAACATGCCTGGTCGCATACACAATTCCGGAAAATCCTCGTCGAAAACACAACTATACTTAAACATGAAAACAATAAACAAAAACTAAAAATTCTTGAAGCTATATACATAAAACAGTTGAGACCTAATCTGAACAAAATAAATTATGAAATCTCCGCAAATATCCTTAAATGCCTATAATTAGTAACAGAAGTCATTGGTTCATACCAACGGCTTTCCATACTCAATACTCATCGGATTCACTCTGGCGTGGTCATGTGTGACGTCATGAGCTGTTGTGCGATTTTCGCTTTCAGCGTTTTATATGCACGTGTTTATCGTTGCTTGGAAATCATCCACGTAAACAAAAACAGACTATCATCAATTTCTTGTTCGTGTATTGCTTAATATATTGTGTAATTGTCATCTTTGATAATGGCTTATGTAAGCCGAAAGCTTAGATTGGATTAAAAAATATGTATCAATAATGTGATTTTCTTTCTTCTTCTTTTAATGATAATGTTATTAAGCTTATCAGACGATATGAAAAGAACTTACATAAAATATATAGACAACACTTATCTATATTATTTAATGAAACATGTATGATATATATATATATGTATATATATGTATATATATATATATATATATATATATATATATATATATATATATATATATATATATACTCTTTTAAAAATTCATTATTCAACAAGAGAATTTATAAGACAATATTGTTCATATTTTTATGCATAAAATCTATTATTATTATGTGTTTTACTTTTATTACATTTTTATTGCATTTCGATATACACCTGAAGAATGCTGGAAGGCGATCAAAAACTGAATACTAAATAAAAACAAGAACTAGACGAGATATCCCGAGACATGAGCAGTGGAACGAGAACAGTCTATGCCTGTAGATTAAATAAAGGGTTCAATTCAGAATCCCTTGTAGGTTACCCAGATCGATATACACCTGAAAAAGGTCGGAAGGCACAATGGCCGAAATATTGTGATAGAAATAAGAAAGGTGAGACAAATAGTAATAGTAGGGTAAATAATTATAGCTCTTCATCCTATAAATTCAAACAGAAAAAGTGTTGAAATTTCCTCCTATAATGTTGGATAGTTTTTTCAGCAATGAAGACGAGCCTTGATGAAATAGAAATGTAGTTCTACAGAAGGATTCTGTGAATATCATGGGTGGAGTATATAAGCAATAAGAAGTTTTAAAGAGGATTGGAAGGAAAAGGACGCGGGTATTTAGAATTAGAAATAAGACGTTGGTAATTTGGCATCAGAGATATTGCAGACAGAGAGAAAGAGCGCATAAGCTTCCTAACGAGGGCTTTATAAATTGTTGTTAGAACATAGTTTAGTAGATACGAGGACTGATGAAAAAGAAGGAAAGTGTGTAGCGTGTGGTCGTCTCGCTACACCACATACATTCCATAAAGTGACCACCGGCTTGTGCAGCTGTTTTGAGCCCAACACAACATTTCCCAGGCTCGGCAAGCACCATATTCCTTTGCATTTTTTCCGCTTTAAAAATCAAATCTCACTTGAAAGGAAATAGATTTCAAGATGTCGGGGAAATCAAAGCAAATGCCAATAAGTGACTGCTCCCTATCGCCGAAAAAGGAGTTCCGGGAATGCTTCCATCAATGTAAATGATGCTGGATAATGTCCGTGGCTTCAGAACGGGACTAATTTGAAGAAGATGAAATGTGGAATTGATATCTGTTATAGTTTTATTTTTATAGTACCAGTTCTGATACTTTTTGATCATACCTTATATATATGCTCTAATGGGTTTTCCTTTTTGGTTGTGGGGGCTAAGAAAAGATTTTTGTTCTTGGCCCATGAAGACTTTTGAAGGAACTGGAAACAGAATCCTAAACAGAAAAGAAGGGATAAACCCCTACTTCTGTTCAAATGACCGGTGAAGAGTGTGAACTGGTTGATAGGCAAGCCTATCTACTTCTATTTGAATACTTTTGTTATTTTAAATCTTTTCACCCCAAACAAGGCAATAAAGGAGTTACTGATCATGAAAGAATAAGAAAAGGAAAAAAACATTATTAAGGAGTGAGAACAATTAAAGAAGACAAGAGTACTCCACTTGGTGCAGATTGTTTTGGGATTATGTCAACCATACACACTAAGTTTTGAGATTCTCGCTCAATTCTGTTGTTTATAGCAGTGTTTGGAATGAAAGTGTGTAGAGTGTGGTCATCTCATCACACCACACGGGTTCCACCCATGACTGTAGGTCTGACAGCCACCATATTCCACAGATCTTGCCCATTGCAACATTTTTCCTTTTTAAAAATCAAATCCAATTTGAAAGGAACAACGTTTCAAGACATCTAAGAAATCCAAGAGAATCTAGCAAAGCAACTGCTCCCTATTCCAAAAAAGGAGTTCCAGAAATGCTTCCATCAATGGAAATGATTCTGGATAAAGTCTGTGGCTTCAAAAAGGGACTATTTTGAAGGAGATGAAATGTGGAATTGATATGTGTTATAGTTTTATTTTTATAGCACCAGTCCGGAGACTTTTTGATCAGATCTTGTATATATACTCTAATGCAGAGGTTCTCAACCAGGGGTAAATTTACCCCTGGGGGGGGTAAAAAATTATATAGTAGGGGGTAAATAATTGAAGTACCTGATAATTTAAAAAAAAATAATTCAATTAAATTTAATTTTGTAAAATGAGAGAGAGAGAGAGATAAAGAGAGAGAGAGAATGCAAAGAAAGTGTGTGGGGGAGAGAGGCAGGAAGGGAGATTGTCTGTCAATCTTGTTCAGTCCTGTTTGGGCATGCTCACTGTTCACCCCCCAGTAACACCACTGTTCCGAATTCCAGTTGATCTCTGGCAGTGACCTGGAGCAGATTCGATTCTCTCATTGCTGTATATTACTGCTGCTATGTAAGTATATTAGTATTATATGTTCTGAGAGTAAGACTATAAGTTTGTAGGCATTTATTATGATATTTCATTAAATTCAAAGTAAACATTGAGAGCTTTGGTGAGAACTAGCCTTGCATTGATCAAATCCACAGAGAGTGTTACGGTTAACTGAAGAATCAGTCATGAGTGGCAATATTCTGGATATGTTTTCCATGAATGGAGAATTAGTCACATGACTAATTCATAATTATTTCTTTTCAGATTGTGTCATGTCCAAGAAACGTACATACCTGGATTCATAAGTACAATATGGTTTTGACTTTGTTGTTGTGGATGGTGTGGAGAAGCCTCAGTGTCTGCTGTGCTTAAAAGTTCTTGGAAATGGGTCACTGTAACCTTCGATACTGAAACAGCATCTGGAAGCTTCACATCCTGTCCATGCATCCGATGACCGTGCTACATATGAGTCAAAGAGAGCTAAGTTTAGGGCTGCAGGAACACTGCCCAAACTTGGCTTTGTATCCGAGAAGAAACCAATGCTTGAAGCTTCCTATAATGTAGCGCTGCGAATAGCAAAGGCCAAGAAACCTCATGACATTGCCGAGAAGCGGATTAAACCTTGTGCCTTAGACATGGTTGAGTCACGAAATTGTACATCCATGATTTATGGTGGCTATAAATTTTTTGTATGGGAGTAGGGGGTAAATAGAGAAAAACATAAAGCCGAGGGGGTCATTGATGGAGGAAAGGTTGAGAATGGCTGCTCTAATGGACTTTATCAAGGCAAATGTAAGGATTTTGCAACAAGTATTTAGAAACAATTAAAAATGTTAGTATTTCATATATAAATATCACTGGCTTTATCTTGTATCCAAGAATTTAATTTTTTTTCTTTATGATGATAGCATTGATGACTAAACGATGTCAAATAAAGTGTGTGGTTCCAGAAGAGGTCTACTATGAAGGAGATTAAATACCGAATGGATATGTGTTGTACTTTTCTTCAGACGTCGTATAGCAAAAAGAGAAACTTTACTAAGAAGCACAAAGGACAGGAGGTCGTGGAGAGCTATGATCGCCCACGTTCTGAAGGGACACAACACACAGAAGAGTGCCTCTCACTTTCAGTGTACATTTTGTGTGCTAGAGGACCGTTAACTACGCAAGAAAATTCGTCCTCCCTTTCACACATAATTGTTTTTAATCCCCCGGGGTGTCTAGCCACCCTCCTCACCAAAGCGGGGTATAATTGAAACTTTTTAGTTGCTGATATACACACATACATACCGTAACGCATATGCTATATTTGCTTTTCATTTCACCTTCTGGATATTTTATTAAACGTATCAAATAAAAGGTCGGTGTTTACTACAATGAAACAGAATTAATGAAAAACGCACCTATTTGAATTTTGTTTTCTATCTACATAAGTAATTCTAAAAAACCGTGAGGCCTTAGACAATTAGCGGCCATAAAATAAGTTTATTTATTCCTTACAACCAATATTGGCTTTGTGGCTTTGGGAGTAGAGTCGCATTAATAGCGCCATTAAGACCATTGAATTATTTAAGTCTTATTTTGAAAAAGTTTTCGGATAAAGTCTCTTCAAAATTTCTTACTTTCACTATAGAATGCTTGCCAATAGAATTAACACTGTCTCCGCTATATATATATATATATATATATATATATATATATATATATATATATATATATATATGTGTGTGTGTGTGTGTGTGTGTGTGTGTGTGTGTGTGTGTATGTGTGTGTGTGTGTGTGTGTGTGTTTGTTTATGAAAAAATAAATACGTAAAAATTCGCATTTCTCTCTGCCGGGCGTCGATAGCCTAGGGGTTAGAATCTCTGATTGATGCCAAATCGGTCGGATTTCAGTCCCGGCTTGAACCGATCGGATGCCTCGCCACACTGATGAGCTGTGAAACCGCGAAACAGTCTGTTTTGGATGACGTTATATATATATCTATCTATATATATATATATATATATATATATATATATATATATATATATATAACAATGAATCATTCATACAGAAAACAGATATAGAAGTTAATGATAAAAATGGCGAGAATACATCTTCCCGACAATTTAGTAAAAGACATTAACCCCGAACCTGTAAATGAATGTTATGATCCCTGTTTATACATTCCAGTTGAATAAGGTCTTTTTTGATATATTTACCAGCTTTCATCTGTTCCTACAGATATCTCCAGGTAAGAAAAATATTTGTTGTTTTATAATTCCAGGTAATAACAGGACATCGAAAGAGTAGTTTATAATCCGAAATTTGTTCTTAGAAATGTGTTATTGTTACTTGTAAGAGAGTTTTTTGAGCGTGGGCTCACAACGCTGAGGTCGAATTAGTTTAAATTTTAAAATTGTGCGGTTTGTACTTATATGGCAATGGAGAATTCTTTTGTACTGGTAGGTTTTTCTAAACAGGGATCATAACATTCATTTACAGGTTCGGGGTTAATGTCTTTTAGTAAATTGTTTGCGAAGATATATTCTCGCCATTTTTATCATTAACTTCTATATCTGTTTTCTGTATGAATGATTCATTGTTATATATATATAATGTATATAAAGATGTATTCTCGCCATTTTTATAAAACTGTTCAAATGTTTTATTAAGAGCACTTTCGGCTATACCTTTAGCCATTATCAAGGATGATTCGATTTTTTTCGAAAGCGCTCGGAACTATAAAACATTTGGACAGTTTTTACACACTCTTTGTCCAGAAATGAAAGCTGTTGTTCAAACACAAGAAAAATTAAAGAAATAGCTTAACCGTAGTACCTTGTCTGTCGTTTTTAATGAAACATGCATAAACGAAGGATTGATGCCTAAATATACATACATATATATATATATATATATATATATATATATATATATATATATATATATGAATAAAAATACAAGAGAAAAAAAACTATTCTTAGCAGACGCGTTGCGTCATTTGAGGGACTTGTACACGTCAAATGTAAATATTTATTTTCTTGCACGTGTTTATTTACAAGGGCAAGGATGTTATTGGTTTATCAAGGCTTTGAAATTTGAGAATGTTCATGAATATTCATTGGTTAGTAGAAAGGTCAGTCAAAAATGTGGAGGCCACAAACTGTCATTATTCAAAGACTAGTAAAGCAAAAACGAGTAATATTCAACAACTTTGTTTTAAAGATAAATATTATTTAAATTGTGATTAGATTATTATTTCGTTTGGAATGGCCACATGTGCTGTAAATGTTGAAAAACCTGAGAAAATAGATTTAAAATTCTTCTTTTGAATCCACTTCAGTTATGGATTAATTAGTAAAACTTATACCACTAAACCATTTTCCGGCTTTAATTCACCGGCAAAAAGTTGATAAGCCGTAAAAAAACGAATCAATAAATAATCCTGTTTTCAATCTGTCCAGTGAGTATCAAATTTTCCAAACCCAGTTTGCTCTTTATGCGCCCTAACAATTTCAACTCTCTCTTTCTGATGTTAAGCATAAGTGTTTGCAGTTTCTCTAAAGCTTCGTCATTGCTCACATGTTCGGTCCATTGCATTCTCAGCATCCTTCTGTAGAACCACATATCCGTTGCTTCGATTCAGTTCTTCATCTCTGAGGTGGTTTTCCAGCATTCACTGCCATATAGAAGAACTGATAATATATAAAAGTTCAGTACTCTTTTCTTTGTTACTCTCTAATTGTATCTGTCTATTACGGTGGAGTAATTGATAGCAGCTCGGGTTGAGAAATCGGAGAGCCGAGTTCGAATTGCAGTCAAATCCATTACATACAATTATATGCCAATACCCGGTATAAATCCTCTTCTCCACCCACCCACCCCCGGCCCAGCAAAGGATAAATAGCAGGACAGACCGGGTTCTATAGCCTTGGATGGCAACTGGTCTGCCGCAGAAAGAGATGACAACCTACTGAGGGAGAAAAATCTGCCTCGTCAGTCATGTATCGAAAGATACATGATCGCCTAACCGTGTATCACGCATGGCACATAACTGAATACTTTGCTTATATATTGGAAGACATCTTTCACTAGCGGAAATAAAAAATATAAAATGAGATGAAAACATTTATGAGCACCTCTTTTATCCTACGTAATTCTTTTTCTTAATTATGCCGTCAAAAAGGGCAAAGGTGTGGAGCATGCAGTGAATATCGAACTCACTATTCAGTCGTAATTGATCTTGCAAGGAAAGATTGCTAACCATTACACCACGTCGAAGGGCCCAAATGACTTTATAAGCGTAGCTTAAGTGTGGCACAAGGATGAAAGTGTGGAGCACCCAGTGAGAATCGAACTCACTACTCAGTTCTTATTGATCTTGAGAGACACGTTTTCTAAACAATACACCAGGCCGAAGTGCCCCATGGTGACTTTGGCATAAGGCACGAATCGATGGGGCCCCCAGTGAGTATCGAATTCCCTACTCAGTTGCGAGTGATCTAGCATGACAAGTTTAGTAACCATTATACTATGTCAAGGTACCCTATGGTGCTTTTTTACACAAGGCCGAATGTCTGGAGTACCCAGTAACGATCGAACACACTAAGTCGTAATTGATCTAGCAAGACAAGTTTACTAACCATTGCACAACATCGAAGTGTCCATAAAAACGAATCTGTTTCAGCTTCGAGGGAAGTCTTGGTGTCGCAAGGGATGTCCAAAAATGTCTACAGGGGCCATGATTATTTTATTACTGTGTCATGCTGTTTCGTTGTTCTTTCAAAGATATTGCAATAAGTAAACTTGTGCGTCTTTAGCGGATACGATATTTGTTTTCTTTATAAAGATTTCTGTAAAAACGAGGAAATTTAGAAAATTTCTATGACAGCATTTGAAAGTTTCCGGGTCAGATTTGACCCCAGAGACCCGGACAGGATAATGAGAAAATGATAAACTTCTGGCGTGAAGCGATTAGTGGCAATAAAACCTAATAAAGACCGATAAAAATCAATCTATCACTCGAAGTTCAAGAAAGGATTGTATGTAAGGGAATCAATGTAAATTGTAAAATAGCTTTAGACGATGGCGATAAACAAGAAAAAGGTAGCTGCTCAGGATCGTCCTCCTTCTGGTTTTGTATTGTGCAAAAACTTTGCTTCTCGTTCGATAATCGAATTTAAACTGTAATGGGAGAAAACTAGGGAATATAGATTTTTTCCCCATTTGTGCTGTCCCCGTTAGGGAGAATAGTATATCCGTGACATAATAATTCCGTAGTTCACAGACAGAAAGGGATAGCTTAAAGAAAAAGGAATCAGAGAGATATTTATACTATATATATATACAACTGCTACCACCCATATATATATATATATATATATATATATACTATATTATATATATATATATGTGTGTGTGTGTGTGTGTGTGTATATAAAGAGAGAGAGAGAAAGAGAGCAAAGCAAAGTGTAAAGAGAAACAAAAGGAAGTGTCTTACATGTAATATGGAGAGCCATGGCACGTAGAACTAGAACAATCTAGGCCAGTGGACGAAATAAAGAGTTCGATTCGAAGTTCCAAATCTCCTGAGGGAGGCCGGAGCATACAACGGCCGAAACGTTGTGAAAATGGCAATGAAGATTGAGGATAAATGTCCGAATAATGTAAATAATGTAAGTAATCATAATACCTCATCTCAGAGATATAGACAGATATATAGAGACATAGACGTAAAGGCCAGAGCGTACAACGGCCGAAACGTTGTGAATATGGCAATGAAGATGAGGATAACAGTCCGAATAATGTAAATAACGTAAATAATCTTAATACCTCATCCCTGTTTAACAAATCCATTGCATTTTATATTTATTACGCCCAAGAAATTAACTTTGTTGTTTCAAATGAACGGATACATTAGACAAAAAAAAAGAAAACAACATAAAAAAAGACAGTTACAATATTTTCTGACTTACAAGATGCACATTTCTCCGAAAAAATACCCTGAAAAATACGTGTGCGACTTCCAAGGCGAATGTAAGGCAACGGCGATATGCTTGGACGATCCCCTAAAAGGCTTGACTGATAGGGACATGGATTTGTATGTTGAGTCATTAAACTATAATGTTAGCAATCTATCTTTATTCAGTTTTTATATGATATAACCAAAGTACTTAGCTATTACAAGTATTTCCAAGGCTATAAACCTTCCTGGAGCCGAGCCACAACCTTAAAAATGCACTGTTTACTGTGCGGCGGGGCCTTTTTCTGTTCTTGACTAGTATTTCATTGTCATTCTAACAAAATCGGACGAGTGATTAATATGGTAATTAAATCTGTAAATTAGCTGAGGTCAGAATGATTTTGAATCATTACCTTGAATTTAATTCAAGGCAATGTTTAAAAAGCATTTCAAATCATTCGAAATAGAAATGCTACAATACTATATTGATAAAATGCTAAATAGATATCCCAGTTATTTCCCTTTAACTCAACACCCAAGTGTCCTTGAGAAAGAGGCTTGGCACGTGGAACTAGAACAATCATAAAATGCTAAACAGTTAGTTATATAGGAATACCCTCACATTGAATAGTTTCGAGTTCAATGGAAGACACTACCTACAAGTAAAAGGATGTGCCATGGGCAACATGGCAGCTCCCTCATATGCCGCGATCTTTATGGGCAAATCTGAAGAGACCCATATTTATCCTTCAATCGATAATAACTGCGCGTTCTAGGCAAGATAGATCAATTATATCTTCTTCATACGCACGGGTAGTAAGGAAAAACTAACTGAATTCCTTATAACCCTAAACACAGTACACAACTCCATTAAGTTTGACCACAAAAAATCAACAAGATCGGTGACATTTTCAGATATCTTATCGACACTGATAAAAAAAGAGAACTACAAACGACACTACACATTAAATCACTGATACCCACAGCTACACTTTATGTAATACAAACTAACCAAACCATTCACACCTGTAGTTCACTGCTACTAACAAACATTATTTTTCTCCTGATAACGACCATATATATATATATATTATATATATATATATATATAGCACACGCATATATAGATAACATCAGAATGAAATAATAAATGCATATATATATATATATATGTTTATATACCCTCATACACACAAATACACACACACACACACACATATATATATATATATATATATATATATATATATCACTGTTTTGTAAACCTATGATCCTGCGTCATAAACCAATGAACATTTGTTTAAATGTAATGAAAAATTCATTAATTTGTTTTAATTTTGAAAAAGATCACTCCAAAACCGAAAATTTGATTTTACCATATACGCAATAAGAGGAACAATTGAAAATATTTCAGAAGCTTTATTTTTTGATTCGCTAATCATGCAATTGAATAAGACTTCTGTATTTTAATGCATTTAACAGTTTATAAGTATAGCATAACAAACAAATCAACAAAAACTGCTAACTTGCATATACAATCAAAAACTTCAATGTAAGAAGAGTTTTATAAAGAAAAAGAACGTGGAATATTAAACATAATTAATGCATAATATAAAATTAGTTTGTTAGAAAAATAAATGTAAGCTAAACTTTCTTCTTTTTGCAGAGGTCTTAAAGATGCGCAAGGTGCGCACTGATTTCTTCTGGGAATGTCCAGTCTCTCTTGTTCAGAATTCCAAGTCTTTTTAACAGTGTCCAATGCATTCTCATCAGCCTAAAAGCTGCTATGTAGCTTCGGATAAACATCTGCACTGTAGATTTGATCAGCAAATCAATGACCCTCCCTAGAGTAAGAAATGATTCTACATATTTTACGTAGTTTCTTTTTTCTGGTAGAAGAAAAAATACCAAAAGAGTTAGTATTTCTCTAAAATTTCATCTTTCATTACGTAAGTAAGAAATTTCATTCCATGACGCCATTCTGCAGTTTCTAGTAAAGATCTTCTTTACCATTCTTCTTGAGCTGTTTGTAGTTATTTACAAGTTCACAGATGAACGGATATTCGATACTGGGCCAAATGTTGTATTCTCAACATTCATCATCCATTACTACGCAATGCACATGGTCAAGAACATGTTATTGACAGCCAATGAATTGTGGGTTTGCTAGTTTCTTTTGAGCAAATAAACTTTGTAACTGAATGAAAATCCCATTTCTGTTTTCAGTGTTCACATTCGTAGTGTCCACAGCAGCCATCTTGATGCGCTTCTATGAATTGAATTCATCCAGAACAGCTGTTCTTCCTTTGACAAAAGTATCCGCTTTTCCCTTTTGGTACATGGAATACTTTTAATTTATCTTCTCTTCTTTCATTCTTCAAAACAAGTACTTTATATTCTTGGCCACCAATTTGTTTACCATCAAAATGCAATGACCAATTTTCTAAGTGTAGTGTCCTCTTCATTTCTTCTTTAGGTTCAACAGCTTCTTTAAGAGTGGATTTGTAAATAACAGATTGAGAAGGTGTCTCAACGTCAATACTTTTCTGGCTGATAAATTTGAAGTTGTTACTAATTAGGTTGTAGTTTTGCTATGAAAGAAAAATTTTAAATGAACATTTTATTCATAAATTGATTTGTTATAGGAAAGGCAAGTTTTACAAAGAGATGTCAACTTATTGAAGGCCAAGGAAAATGCAAATTTCAAACCATTTTCTGCACTATATAAGAAGATATTCCTAAACAGAACTATTTTTCATATGAAGATCGATACAAATCTTGAATAAAAGAACAGTAATGAAAAACAGATAATTAATAAAATGAAAATTTTTTAAAATCAATATGCAAATTGTTAAACCGGAAGAGTGATATTGTCTAGGAGTAGATACTATATAATACTGATAATGATCCCTCAGCGCGAAAATTCCTCCTTGGAGGGGTGTATGCGCTCAGATACTTATCGGTCACAGGGCTCTGTCCCTGTGCTGGTGGTATCACGGCTACGACTAGCTTTGACCGGCTCTGACCAGTTTGGACCAGCTATGACAAGACATGCTATGACTAGCTTAGACCAGCTTGGACCAGCTAAGACCAGCTTAGACCAGCGGCCCGAGTGAAAACACTCGGGTCCCCACGTAAAAGACTGACCTTGTGTCACAACCTGACTCAGTGGGGGGTCAAGTAAATACCGCGTAAATTCCTCCTTGGAGGGATGTACGCATTCAGATACTGATCGGTCACTGGGCTCTGTCCCTGTGCTGGTGGTATCACGGCTCTGACTAGCTTGGACCGGCTCTGACCAGTTTGAACCAGCTATGACAAGCCAAAACCAGCTTTGACCAGCTTGGACAAGCTATGACCAGCTAAGACCAGCGGCTCGAGTGAAAACTGACCTTGTGTCACAACCTGACTCAGTGGGTTGGTCAAGTAAATACCGTGCGTAAATTCCAATTTCGGAGGAATTTCGAACGCATGGCTTATCATCTCTCAGTTGCGCGTCTATGTCTTTCGGCAGAGTGCGCTCAGGGGCTTCTATGACAAAGGACAGAGGGAATACTGAGACATTTATACTGAGAGGTGCCGCACCGAGGCCAGCGCAACCGACGGTTGCGAGGGCTGTGGGGAATTTTTGCTCCTGTCCCGGGCGTACGCGCTCGGGTCCCCACCAAAAATAGACCTTGTGTCACATCTCGTCCAAGTGGGGGACAAAGTAAATACTTGCGCAAATTCCTGCTTGCAGGGATTTCACATGGCTTATCATCTCACAGTTGCATTTCTGTCTTTGGGCAGAGTGCGCGCAGGGGCTACTCTGTCAAAGGACAGAGAGGCAACTGTGAAAATTATAGTGAGAGGTGCCCAGCCCTGGGGAACAGCTGCCCGAGGCCGCGCGCTTCCATTGCAATGGAGGGAAAGATCGGTGCTCGCACGGAGGCCAGCGCAACCGACGGTTGCGGGTGCTGTGGGCAAATTCTGTCCCTTGCTGGTTATACGTTCTTGGGTCCGCACCTAAATAAAATACGCTCTGTCACATATCGTCCTAGTGGGGGTACAGAATAAATACCGCGTGTGAATTCCTCTTTGGAAGAGATTCTAGCACGTTTCATTATTATCTCTCAGTTGTGTCTCTGTCTTTGCGCAGAGTGTGCTGTCAAAGGACAGAGTTGCAACTGAAGAAAATTATACTGAGAGGTGCCGAACAGCTGCCCGAGGCTGCGTCTCCTCATTGCACCAGAGGGAGAGAGAGAGAGAGAGAGACAAACGGTGCTTGCAACGAGGCTAGCGATACCGACTGTTGCGAGGGCTATGGGTATTCGCGCTCGGGTCCCCACCTTAAAAAAGACTTTGTGTGACATCTCGTCTCAGTGGGGAGAACAGAATTAAGGAATCGCCTAATATTACCAAGCATATATACATATATATATATATATATATATATATATATGTGTGTGTGTGTGTGTGTGTGTGTGTGCGTGTGTGTGTGTGTGTGTTTGTGTGTGTATCCGTGTGTGTGTCTGTGTGTGTGCCTGAAATTAAATCGATAAAATGATTGAAACGAATTCAAAGAGGCAAACATACAATCAATCAAAAAGATGAAAAAAAGAAGTAAAAAAGATAATGAAGAGGAAAAAGAAGAAAATTAACAGGAAAAAGAAAAAGAAGAAGAAAAATAAGATAAGGAAGATGACGGAAATGGACAATGATATAGAAAAAAATATCAACCAAGAATAAGAAAATAGACACGTAGAAAAAAGAAGAGAAAGAAGACAAGGAAGATGAAAAAGAAGAAGAAAAGGTAGAAGAAAAGAAAAAAGAAGAAAAAAAAAGAAAAAACAAGAATAAGAAAAGGGGGCGAAGAAGGAAAAGAAAAAAGGAAAAGAAGAAGAAAATAAGTAGAAAATCAAGAAGAAATAGAAGGTAAAGAGAAGAAAGGAAAAACGAAAAACGAAAAAGACGAAAAAAAAGAAGTAAAAAAGATAATAAAGAGGAAAAAGAAGAAAATTAACAGGAAAAAGAAAAAGAAGAAAAAGAAAAAGCAGATAATAACGAGGAAAAAGAAGGAAAAGGTGTAAAGGAAGAAAAAAGTAAAAGAAAGAGAAAAAGAAGAAGAAAAATAAGATAATGGAGACAAAAATGAAAAAGGAATAAACGAAGAAGAAAAGAAAAAAAGGGGCAAAAAATGAAAAATCAGATAATGAAGTAGAAAAAAGGAGAAGAAGAAGTAGTAAAGGAAAAGAAAAATAGGAAGAAAAAGAAAATAATATAAAGAAGAAAAAGAATAAGAAAAAGAAGGTAAAAAGAAAAAGGAAAAGAAGTAGAAAAGAAATAATAGAAGATAAAGAGAAAAAGAAAAGAAGAAAAAGAAATCAAATAATAATAATAATAAGAAGAAGAAGAAGAAGAGGAGGTAGAAGAAGAAAAAGAAAAAGAAGAAGAGAAGAAAAGTAAGACTGATAATAAAATAATAGTCAGTGCGTAAATCTATATAATAAACCCCTTATACAACTCCGTATTTCTTTTTCTCCTTCACATAATAGACTCAAGTAGCATAAAAAACTACCAGAGCCATTAAATGAAAAAAAAAAAATGAAAAAAAATATTTATTTTCACGGAAGTATTTCGGGGAGTAGAAACGAACATTCGCTGGTTGACTGATTCCGGACAGAATGGTTTCTGCAGACTACTATTACGAGGAGAAATACGAGTGAATATTAAAGAGAAAATCTGCAAGAAGTCAAAAATGTTGCTTAGCTCGGTTTAATACGCCATAAATACGGAAGGTCGGTGGTAAGTTGTTGGTGGGAAGAGACATAAATCTTGTCAGAATGTTACACTGCATATATCTCTTAGTAGCTTTCAATTAATATATATATATATATATATATATGAATAAAAACATATATCAGAATCGTAAGCAATTTAATGACATGATAGAAACCTAAATACTGTCGAGTTTCACTCTAAGAAGGAACTTCTTGAGACTAATAATGGTTTTATTGATGGAATCAATCTCATATATGAAAAAATTGGAGGGAAAAACAACATATATCGGTTAAAAAATAATTCAAAACGTTAACGACAAGGGGACGCTCAGCATTTAAATTTTAACATGCAATGTACAGTATATTTTTCTTCATCATTTCCCAAACTGGTATCTTTGCTGATAATTATTATTGGTTCCTGTCTTAATAGTAATAGTGACCGGTTCGAAAAGGTCAAATTTGTAGCTCTGATCTAAGAAAACAACCGATATCTGTTGTTAACAGGGGCAAGAAATGGCTTGTTAATTTTAACGCCTCCAAAACAGCCCTCTTTTAATCATCTGAGAGAACTTTTCTTGCCTTTCATTAGTATGGCTGATGCTAACCTCCAGGTGAATAACTCTGTGCGCGTTCTCCGGCTAACGTTTTCCGCCGACATGAAATGAAAAATTATATAGAATCCGTTGGTAGGTCTACTGCTAAGAAGGTTATTTCACTTTACCGGGCTAGGCTATTTCTTCCCGCCAATATCTATTTTATACATTTATATATCTACTATTCCACATGCACTTAATATTATTATGAGATCTAGGCAGGTGATTCTACTATGTATTTAGATAATCTGCAGTGTTATTGGTCCTGAACTGGCATCTCGGCATCAGACAATTTCCCACTGCCATAACGTAGCTTCTCTCTGCCTTTTCTATCAATATTCTTATCGTAATTGTTTTGATGACATTTCCTCTTTTTCTTAAAAGATTTAAATGCAATGCCAATTCTTTTCTTTTATCTTAACTCCTGATTCTTTTACTGTTCTTTCTCCTTAATAATGTTTTCTTTCTCTCGTATTCTTGCATACTGAATTACCCATCTGAATGGCTTTATTGCTTTGCCTGAGGTGTAATGATTAAAAAAACATTTATGGTTTACAGAAAATAGTCAGAAAACAAAAAAGTTCTATAGTGTATAAATACAGTGGATGGGAATCGCTTGTTGGTAAAAGCGGTAGGAGGAGAAAAGCCCACACTGGTTCAAGCTTATAGAAAGACAACAATATCTCAAATAACCACTGTTTACAACGAAGGTAAGCAGAGGAAATCAAACTTTTTAATCCAATCTATCGCTGGACCTCATACATTAATTCACCTATTTAAATTGTCCGAATTTGTTTTTGTTTTGTTTTTACAACTCAATGGGTCATTTAATGCCGACATCGTTTTTTTTTTCCTGGTAATATTTTTGTTTTGTCAAAAATCCATTTCTGGTAATATTTTTTCCACAAAAATGTATAGCTGCTAATATTATTTTTAAAAATGTATTGCTGGTAATATTTTTTTCAAATCGTATTGCTGGTAATAGTTTTTTTTCTCCAAAAATTTATTTCTGGTAATAATTTTTTACAAAATATTTCTGGTATTAAAACCTATTTTACACTTTTATAATGCTTTTTACCTCAGTTTCGGGGTTAACTATTTCCCCATAGCTGGGACCCTACCCGGGTCAGGGTGAACCTGGGAACACCAGCAATTAAGAGGTGGTTCCACCCTCCCTAAAGTCTCCTGATCAGAGGCCTTGCTGTTGGACGTAGTTTATCGTCATACCCAGGACGCGGATGTAGTTTATCGTCTTACCCAGGACGCGGATGTAGTTTATCGTCATACCCAGGACGCGGATGTAGTTTATCGTCTTACCCAGGACGCGGATGTAGTTTATCGTCTTAACCAGGACGCGGATGTAGTTTATCGTCATACCCAGGATGGTGTCCGCCTTTCTTGATTATATTAGTTGGTAGATGTTGGTCGATTCTTACTTCTAGTCTTTGAACCGTTCTGCTTATATGAACAACATCACTTCTTCTTCTCTGTGTCTTGCCCTTCAGAACTTGGGCGACCATAGCTCTTCAAAATTTATTTTCCTTTCTCTCCCTTAGTAAATTCTGTCTTTTCCCAAAATTCACGAAATTTGCAAAAATAGGAACGGGGTAGGAAAAGGATGTGTCTTGCCACCTGGCCTTTTCAATTTATACAGTGCGGCCATATTGAGAAAATTAAAATTCCTACCAGGATTCATTGTTAGCGACCAAAATCTTAAAAATATAAGATATGTAGATGCTACTTTCTGCAACTAACCACCATTACCGACACAAAATCTTACACTTAACGACCCATCTCTCTTTTCTATTTCTTTAATAATATAACATGTAAACTCTCCCCCTCTATCTTTTGGTATGTGATAGCAGTCATGAACGGAAAGACTGACGACCACGGCAACAGAAGGAAGCCAAAGATAAAAAAAATAGATTCTTATACACGTGACGAATCACGTGACCGAATGCGAGCGCTCAAGCGGAAAAGATCGACAGAACTCGAAGGAAACGAGACGTATATTAAATTCACGTATGAACTGAATTTCCGTATTGAAGAAAAGGAATGACAACCCCAACTCACATGAAATTCCAACACAGAATTAAACGGAGATGAGTCTTGCGCGGACAATTCCTCTTTCACTTGTTACAGACAAGAGACGAACTCCAATTTAACTAGACAGCTTACATTAAGGGCATAAGTGAATGGCGAAACGTAGAGACACAGCACATTTTTTTTTAAGCGTATCACCCCAAGCAAGGCTGGAGGCCACTATCACGCATGGGGTTACAGAAGGGTTGGAGGAAGAGCAGATAGGAGTGGTAAAGGAGAGGATGAGGAGAAAGAGAAAGACAGTGGGTCGATCAAGGCAAGGGGGTTACAGAAGATTCGGAGCGAGAGCAGATAGGAATGAAAGATGAAAGGATGTGGAGAAGGGAAGTGGATAGATCAAGACAACTGGAGATGTCGATTGACGCTACACTTAAACCGTTGGAGATTGTATTTGTCAGGGAAACAGTAATAGGGAAGGGAGTTCCATAGGCGAGATGTGCGAGACATGAAGCTATTGGAGTAGAAGAGACGTCTACATCTAACAGTTTCAACGGTGAAGGGGTGGGAACGGGATGCCAGCCTCGTAGGACGTTTAAATTCACGAGGCCTAGGGACAAGCGAAAGCAACTCCTCGGAGCAATTACCGTGAAAGTACTTGTAAAAAAGGCAGAGCGATGCAACATCGCGTCTGTGAGAGAGCGACTGCAGACGAGATGACAGATCAGGGCCAATCACATTGCATAACCGTCTCTGGATCTTATCAAGAACCCTGAGGCAAACAGCAGGGGCCCCAGACCATATATGGCAGCAATACTCCATGCAAGGGCGAATGGTCGATTTATAGACTTGGAGGATCGATTCCGAGGAAAAAAAATTCCTGGCTCGGCGGTGGATGATGCAACTGACTCGATGTATTTGTTCCATCTCAGATCAGCGGACAGCGTGAGACCGAGCAGCCGCAGAGAGGAGCTCTCGAGAAGTTGGTCTTCAGACATTCTAATGGGATGCAGGGATGGATCTTTGTGGTGGTTAATAGAGAGAAGTTTTGTTTTAGAGGCGTTAAAGTTGACCATCCATCTCTCGCCCCAGTTCACAACCGATTGGAGGTCCTTTTCAATTAGAAAAAGAAGCTTTATATGTAATAATGATTTTTCCTATTTCTCCACAGTTCTCGTTGAGTCATTCCTTTTTAGCCTGCCTTTCAGTGATAATGTTATTAAGCTTATCAGGCAATATGAAAGGAACTTACTTAAAATAAATAGACAAAACTTGTCTATATTATTTAATGAAACATGCATTAATATACATATATATATATATATATATATATATATATATATATATATATATATATATATATATATATATATATATATATATTAAAAAGAAGAGAAAAACCGCAAACGTTCTTGGTTGTAATGTTATGTGGATTTTAAAAGTATATATATATTATACTTTATTTTCCATAAAATTATGGAAAATAAAGCATAATTTATACTTTTTAAAAAATTCATATTACAAACGAAAAAACAAACAACACGTATGTACTCAATGTGTGTGTGTGTCTCTCTCTCTCTCTCTCTCTCTCTCTCTCTATATATATATATATATATATATATATATATATATATATATATATATATATGGATAAATATATACAATTAGATAATAATTACAAACATCATGAAACAACACTCAAAAACATAATAGGTAGAAATGTTAAACAGATTAATAATAATAAACAACTTAACCTCATCATATATTATAAAAAAACTAACCCAATTGACCTCATATTCTCTAATCACCCTACAACCACACAACTAAATCATCTAAAAAAACAATGTGGCGTATCAATTTACAAGCCCGTTCAGAGGCTTGTATCTCTGATACTAATAATAAACCCACTATATATATTGGTTTTACTACAATCACGCTATCCCGTAGACTTACCTGTCACATTTCGATCGTACTTCTATTAAACAATATTTCTTAGAAAAACATAGTCATGTACATTATATTAAACAGATATTAGTTGATAACACAATAATACTCACACATACACACAGTAAAAAGATCCTTCAGATATTGGAGGCCATCTACATTAAAACAAAGCAACCCACACTCAACAAAATTACATTTCAAACTAGTCACAACACATTACCCTGCATCTAGACATATGGTTCTGTTGTTAATATTTCGGCCTTTTGCGTGGTATAACGTCATAGAACCGCTCTTTGAATTTACGACCTGCATATGCTATTCTGTGACCGTTATCGACGCACAGCAATCTTCAATGTCAACATAACAAAATATTATCTTCGATGGTGAATATATGTCCATATAACCACTCCGAAGATGTTTCCGAGCGCTTTCGTCTATACCTTTAGCCATATCAAGGATGATTCGATTTTTCAGCTTAACTGAGAAAACACAAATATATTAACTGCATCCACCTGCAAAAAAAGATTTAAAATAATGGAGGCTCTAATAATGAAAAAAGAAAAAGCCAACTCTTAATATTAACTACGAACAAAGCCACAATGTGCTAACCGTATTCGGAAATTAAAAACATTCCTACCACACACTAAGACATACACATAAGACACACACTCAATTAAACTGAAAAATCGAATCATCCTTGATAATGTCTAAAACAGCCGAAAGCGCTCGGAAACATAAAACATTTCGACAGTTCTTATACACACTTTGTCCAGAAAAGAAAGGTCTTGTTCAAACACAAGAAAAATTAAATAAAAAGCTCAATTGTAGTACCTTGTCTGTCGTTTTTAATGAAACATGCATAAACGAAGGATTGCTGCCTAAATATATATATATATATATATATATATATATATATATATATATATATATATATTTCATTGTCAGTCGTTTTAATGAAATGTGCTTGAAAGAAGGATTGCTGCCTAAATACACAAATATATATATATATATATATATGTAGTGTATTGAGGCAGGAGATCACTATTCAAACATATTGTTAAATATAAGAGACAACGAATGTCTATTATGTTTGATCATGTGCCGTTCTGAACTCCGTATATTAGATTAAATTTCGGGTGAAAATAAAGACAATAATTCTCCATCATTTGGATATTTTTTTATTAAGTGGTTCTTTGATCTAAACTTTCGGCTTAGATGAGACATCTTTAGAGTAGTGATACGGATATTTTGACAAAGATATTCACCATCAAAGATGATATTTTCTTATGCTGACATAGTAGATTGCTATGCGTCGATAACAGTCGTGGAATAACAAACACAGGTCGTAAATTCAAGATGTCATACCACGCAAGAGGCCGAAATATTAACAACAGAACCATATGTCTAGACGCAGTGTAATTTGTTGTGACTAGTTTGAAATGTAATTTTGTTGAGTGTGGGTTGCTTTGTTTTAATATAGATGGCCTCAGATATCTGAAGAATCTTTTTCCTGTGTGAATATGTGAGCATTACTGTGTTATCAACTGATATCTGTCTACTATTATGTACATGTCTGTGTTTTCTAAGAAACGTTGTTTAATAGAACTAAGATCAGAAATGTGACACGTAAGTCTACGTGATAGCGTGATTGTAGTAAGACCAATGCGTGCTGGTCCCATGTAACTTGGGAAAAATGTGTGTGTTTGTGTATGAGAGTGTGTGTGCGTTTGTACAGATTCCTTATGGTGGGACAATATACGTGTGTGCATGTGTATGTGTGTGTGTGTGTGTATGTTTGTGTGTGTGTGTATGTGTACAAGTGTGTTTACTAATTCTTCGTAGTGAAACAGTGTATGTATTCAGGGGGAATGTACACACACATATATACACGCATGCTGACAGGAACACACGAAAACGGAAATAGATCTAAGGGATCTAAGAACACACAGGGGTCATTAAAACATTAAAAGATAAGACAACCCGATTCATCACTTCTCAAACCAACCTTAATTGTTTTATGACCCTTCGCTCAGAACTCTTCACTACCATTTAAAGAAAGACATTGGAATGACCAACACAAAAACAGAGAATGTCTCATATAGAGAAGATGTAACATTGAAAAGCATAAAGGAAAAAAATTAATTATTTTTAATAATTATTTTTAATAATATGTGGAAATCTCCACCCTTTACCTGAAGATGGTCGTAAGACCAGAAACACGTGTTGTAAAACTATGTAAAACTATGAAAAATAAAGAATAATATTTTTTAATAAAAAAGAAAAAACAAAAACCCACATTACAACCAAAAAAGTTTGCGGTACCTCTCTTCTTTTTAATATACACACTTTTCTCTCGTTGGAACCATTATAACCTCTTCATTTCATTATATATATATATATATATATATATATATATATATAGTAGGTTCATTATTATTAATCTCTGAACGAGCATGTAAATTGATACACCATATTGGTTTTTTAGAGGATTTAGTTGTGTGGTTGTCGGATCATTAGAGACTAATCCTAATCTTAGAACAAATTTTCATGTTAAACAGAAACCTAATTTAATGTTTAAACCAACGCAAATTGAAGCCTTGTATCAACAAATACTTCCATTAGAAGAAAGCAACCATATTTCTACACAGGTAGGTTTAAGAGAATTACTTAAAACTGAATCTCTTAAAAACAGTTATCATAAAAATCCGAATGGAATTATAAACACCTCTTTAATAAAAGCAGCCAAACAACTAATGAATAACAACAGTATTGTTATCCGACGAGCTGATAAAACCAATACTTTCGTGATTTCAAACAGTAGTATTGCTATGAAATTCTCTATTGCCTTAATACTGTATTTACATTAGTCGGACTATTGTCCTCATCTTTGTCGCCATATTTGCCACAACGTTTCGGCCGTTGTACGCTCCGGCCTTCTTCAGGTGGTTGGAATTTCGAACTGAACCCTTTATTTCGATCACTGGGGTAGACTGTTCTAGTTCCACGAGCCATGTTTGATGGATGTCAGTTATCAGTTATCTCCTGCTAATTTTCTCTCTGAAAGTTCTCCACTGCCTTAATCGGGTATAGAACTCACACTCTTTGGGTCTGTCACTGGATCTAACCAATGCCTTTATCCACTGTGCCAAGGGTCCTTGAGGACATGGCACTGAGGAACTAGAACAGAAGGCCGGAGCGTACAACGGCCGAAACGTTGTGACAAATATGGCGACAAAGATGAGGACAATAGTCCGACTAATGTAAATAGTGTACATAATACCTCATCTCAGAAATATAGACAGACTGCCTTAATACTATTCAATTTTAATGGTAGCTCCGCGTTCTTGTGAGTACGTCAGACATTATGATATTTTCATAATTGTCCTACCAACTGTAACATTAAAAATGTTTCTTTGCGCATTTTAGTTTTTATTCATACAAATAATTCTCTGATTTCTTGAAAAACGTTATAAATCATTTTTTGTTCAAACCAGACAGTGATCAATATGTAGAAATTCTATATGTTTTCGAAAAGACCACAAATAGTGAGAGGAAAAGCGAAATCTAAAACGGTATCAGAGATTCTATCGATGTCTCGAGGAAACATGAAACAGGAAGTGGTTTTAAATTGCACCTTATCAACGCTGCTACCATTTCTGTTCTATGCAATGAACAGTGCAATGAATCACGGCTTAAATATTCATAACAATTTTTTACTTCACGTACGAACACTAGCTCTCCACAATTTCCTATCCGTTGTGGCTCTTAGTAAAGTTTGTCTTTTTCCTAAAACGTTTAATTGCTGTTCTGTCAACCATTTACACAACTTTTCTTTAAGTAGGCTATGCGCTGTTTTCGTCTGTCCTTTTGACTTCAATACAACCTGTGGGTGTCTGTCAATGTTTCCAAGACGTCTTTTCTCATCATCTGTTCGAGATATTTCAACTGTCTCTTCCCGATGTTAAATATAAGAGTCCTTTTTATTTCTAAAACGTCTTCGTTGCTCACATGTTCTGTCCATAAAATTCCGTTGCTTCAAGTCTTTTCTTAGCCTGTGATGAGATTGGCCAACATTCGCTGTAATCTTGCAGGACTGATATTATATAACATTGCAATACTGGTTTCTTTTAATCTAGAGAGATTTTCCTGTTTCTTAATAATTTGCTTAGCTTTTGAAACGCATCTTTCGCTATCCCAATGTGCCCTCGAATTTCGGTGTCGCATTTACTGTTCTATGTGATATTACTTTCCTAGTATTTAAATTATTGTGCTTTTGGCATCTCCATCTTGTAATTCCCATCATGGTCTGTCACTTTTGCTAACATTAATAATTAATGTTAAAAGATCAGATGACTATTTAAATACAGTTTATATTACGACTGTCAGACTCTTTTCTTCCATGGACGTATATTTGAATGTCTTCCTCAAATTTGAAGCTTTTGAGGAAATAAGAGTGAAACAAATGATTCGGTAGATTTTAATTATCGCTTAAGTTGACTGTCTAGGTTCAATAAACCTATTTTCATTAGTTTCGTAGAAAACAATAAAAAGTTGAGAAATCGTTCATGACTTCTGCTATTAGACAGATTTTAATAAAGCCTTCCCTTATTGCATGTGTGAAATCTGATCACAAAGTATCGGGAGACCGTTTCTGTTGTAAAGGAGCGCTAAAGTACTCAGGCTGAAATTGCTTAGCACATATTAATATTGAACTCTGTCGCGCATACAAACTGAGTTACAACGTTCTTGCTCAATCAGAATATAGAAGAAACTGTTAACATAGAACTTGCGGTTTCATCTAGTTATTTTAACTGTTAAATGATGAGACCTAGCCGCCAATCTATACCTTTTCCCCTGAGACTTGCACTAACTTCGTATCTGGAATACAGAGATTACTTCCCTCTGTAATTAACTTAGATGATGTAATCTTTTAAATAAATTTCTTAGGAACGTTTATATTTTTTTAAGTAAAAATAAAAGAATAAATATTAAATTTATTAATATTATATTAATTCTCAATTTGAAGTTGATTAATCCAATTTGAAGTTGGTTATTTCTCATTTTGAAGTTGTTTTCCATTTTGAAGTTGATTAATCCATTTTGAAGTTGATTAATCCATTTTGAAGTTGATTGATCCATTTTGAAGATTAATCCATTTTGAAGTTGTTTAATCCATTTTGAAGTTGATTAATCCATTTGGGAGTTGATTGATCCATTTTGAAGATTAATCCATTTTGAAATTGATTAATCCATTTTGAAGTTGATTAATCCATTTTGAAGTTGATTAATCCATTTTGGAGTTGATTAATTTTTTTACCTTAAAATAAGTCCATTTTGAAGTTGATTATTATCATTTTGAAATTGAAAAGGTATAGTACTGCGCTTAAATTATAAAGATCTAGATATCATATCGGAAAGTGATTCAGAAAAATTACTTTGGAAGTTTTTATAGAAAAGGCACAGATAAGCTATTTTACGGCTTTTGGAATTTGACTGAAGCCGAGATGCCAGGTCAGTATCAATAACATTGCAGAGTCTTCTTTGGATTTTATCAAGAATAGCTAAATACATATCAATAGCACCAGATCCGATGCGACAGCTAGATTATGGCGCAAAAAATTGTCTAGCACGAAAGAGTGACCCAACTTTTCTAGCAGCAGACTTATCAGTTTTTATTCAATACAACTCTTTCCCGCTGAAAGAAAACCCTGTGAAGAGAGATGCTTAATCAATTCAGAGTTGATTAGAAGTTGTTGGACTTTGCCAAAAAGAAGAAGATAAAGAAAAGCTAGGATGATCAGACGGTTCGCCCTGTGTTAAAAACAGGAACTCTAAAAGAGGATTTCGAATCAAAAGGAAAGCAAGAAGAGGGAAAACATTTAATGTAGAGTTTGCCGAGATCAAGAGCTATTTCAAAACTGTTGCAAGAATACTATCAAATCCATATACTTTGTGGGGATTCAGTTAAGAGATGATAGCAGTATCCACGGACGTAGTTATATGCAAATCACACAGTAGAAACACCGTTCTAAGTGGAAAGTCAGGCAAAGATAACCCAGATGAGTCAAGAGTAGAATTGGAAGAGCATTTACGAGCAAAGCATCTGCTTTATCTATTATAAAACCTCAAATGAGTTTCACAGTGCGCTAAGATATCTGGAGAACTTTTCAAGAGAAAATATTATAAACTACAGAAATTACTACGAATGCAACAAATGTTATGGAAGGAAGGGTTTAGGGGCTTATTTCGTTTTAGAAAAAATAGGTTACTGTTATGTGAAGATTCTTTTTCAAGAAAAATATTTAAACATAAGTATCACTATCCATCTTTTCTTTTTTTGTATCCCGTGACCCGTAGGGGCATTATGTGTATTGCAGCCGCAGTAAAAGTCGTGCTTCTTGAACAAGATAGCTTGCCGGAGCCCAACCCTCTACAGACCGGTTTTGAATTCAGAGTTTTTCCTACTCTTAGACCGGTTGCCACCAATGGTTGTAGAAACCAGTCTGTCCTGCTATTTGCCTATAGCTGGGTGGGGAGAAAAGGATTCATAGCTTTCTCAAGGGTATTAGCACGTAAGTGAATGTAATGGATTCGACTGGAATTCGAACTCGGCTCTGCGATTCCGCAATGCAAACCGCTATCCATTACTCCACCGTACCTCCCAAAAGACATCGTTTATGATAAAACAAACTGACTAGAAATGGGGGTAAGACAAATGCATATTCTGATTTTCGGATTGTCCACCGGAAGTAAATGCAGGAACATGGAACTGTAGATATTTTTATATACGACTGTTGTCCAGAGGAGTCTTTCTAAGTGATATCGAAGAGTTCGCTTTTTATACTACCAGTCGGGATCTTCTATACTTCTCAAAATGTGTGTGTGTGTGTGTGTGTGTGTGTGATCGGATGTTGTTTATGCATTTCCACAGATTTCGATGAATTTTTTTTTGTTTGATAGATAATTCTTCATTGCTGGTTTTGAGTTAAAATTGTTGGCGATAATGGCTCTCCACTACTTCCTGTCCATTATAACTCTCAGCAACGTTTTACTATTTACTATCTGTTCTTGGATATATACCTTTCATAAAAACTTTAATATAAATAAATAGTTTAAATTATTACAATAATATTATCTATATCTATAATTCTCAAAATGTGTGTGTGTGTGTGTGTGTGTGTGTGTGTGTGTGTGTGTGTGTGTGTGTGTGTGTGATCGGATATTGTTTATTCATTTCCACAGTTATCATCTGGTTCCGATGATTTTTTTTTGTTTGATAATTCTTCAGTCCCGCTTTTGAGTCTTTCCGGCTGGAAAAAATTACAACCTTGAAGGTGAAAAATTCCTCCCCGCTAAATGATTTTTTTACACTTTGCGCAAAAATCAAAGCAAAAAAAGCAGTGTACGACCAATTTAAAGAGTTGAAATCTTACTCAAAATATTATTAGAATTATAAGAAAAAATTGTATTATAAATTAAAATTATCGTATATTATTAGAAAAGGCTAAATGAACGTTAGCCGTAGAAACACTCCCCCGACATAAAAAATACGCCGTCTTTTTAAAAGTTTTAGGTAAGAAGTTCAATAATCAAAAGCAGTTGTTTGTATTAATGTATTAATATAATAACAATTTCAATATATAAACAATTTAGCAAATATAATAATATCATTGTTGTGGAGTTCTCCTTCTAAAGAGTCTATGTTGCAATCATCCGCCTACTATAAGTTTAGTAAGAGAGAAGGTTCGGGGAACAGTGAACAGTGAATAGATTAAGCGCTAGTTCATACGATACACTCTCACTAGTCGTGTAATACTCTTCTGGTGTACTTACTATTTAATATACGATATATCTGTAAACTTGTTTTTTTTATTACTTAACCATTTTCTTGGTCACAACAATAATGTATCAATATAGTTAATTAATATTAGTATAAATTAATCTACTGTAATAATAATAATAATAATAATAATAATAATAATAATAATAATAATAATAACTGCCTCTTTATTGATATGGCAGTTCCTGCTGACTGCAATGTATCTTTGAAGATATTCGAAAAGCTGTCAAAATACAAGGACCTTGAAATAGAAATCTCAAAAATGTGGTACATGGAAACATCAACAATCCCTGTTGTAGTTGGAGCCCTTGGACTGGTTGGAAAAGATTCCAGTAGACTAATTGAAGGGATTCCTGGAAGTCCATGCCTCAAAGAGATACAAAAATTATTCTGACAAGTACAGCCCACACTTTACGAAGGGCTTTATCTATGTAATTTTTTTTTTTCAGTGGAAAGTGTCATGATACCATTTCTAACCTTAAGTCCATGGGCGGGACCCGGAAAGAAATGTGTAAACGCCAGATATCAAATAAAATTAAAAAAATAATAATAATAATATTTTTACATCGCTATCTATTTACTATTAATACTATTGTTTGTGTATTATATTTCGTGATTTATATCCTGTAGGTCCTTTAGTAGAGTTGTCATTTAATTGATAGCACTTTTCTTAGTTTATAGGATGTTCCAAGTAGGACGCTTTTCTGAGCAACTTATATGTTGACATTACCTGGGAGATCGTTAATAAAATTGTCCATTGCTTTCCTCACGAGGCACAGAGCTCCGATTACTATTGGTACTGTCTTCATTCCCCACATCCTGTTAATCTCGATCTCCAGGTCTTTGTATTTGGACAATTTCTCGGTAATTTTTATGGAGGTGTTTCTCTCAAATGGTACTGCTATGTCAATAAGCAGACACTTCCTGAATATCTTGTCTTTTATGATTTATGATGTTTGTTTTTATTTCCCTGTCAGTTTGAATTGGCATGTCCCAGAGGATGGTTACATCATTATTTTGGATACCTGTGTCTGGTTGGTGCTCATACTAACTCTCAGTGGTTTCGATTTTGTGCTTCTTCCAGTGCATATATTTCGCTATATTCCTTTTTTACCAGTTTCTGACATCCTGAGATATGACTGACAGTTCTATCATATTTTCTGCAGATCCTGCATTTCGAGTTAGTTCCATTCTTGATTATGTAACAGTAATACGATCTGGTTGCGAAGTTTTGTTCATGAACTACAATAATTAGCCCTTCTATTTCAGCTTTCAGCCCGGTGCTTCTCAGCCACTGATGTGTTTTCTGTTGGTCCACATCTGCTTCGTTCTTTCTTTCCAGGTGTTTGTCATGCAACGCATCCCACTTTTGTTGTATTTTCATCTGGCATGTTATTTTGCTTTCTGTTTTACTCGTTTAGCGTAGATGGTATTCGCTTTCTATTTTTTTTTTTTTGTTCGTAGGGTTTCAAGTATATTAAGCTGTTTCATGAAGAGTGCAGCTTCTTTGTTCATGGAGTTGATTTGGTGTTTTACTATTTGCACGAAAGAGACATTGCTTTTTTTATGGGGTATGCCTCTAATCCGATTATTGTAGATTTGGGAGTTGGATTAGACCTCAGCCCCCTAAACCATTTGCTGCATACAGCCTATCAATATCTGATTTCGGGTGGTACATCCTCATTTGGGTAAGCATTTTTCATGGCGTTCAATCTTTTAATGTCATTCAACTTTCATTTAATAATGTTGAAGCTGTATGTTACTACGGGTATAACTAAGGTGTTGATAGCCGCCATTTTATTCGTCCGATTTAATTCCCTTATGTAGTTTCAAACACACTCGTCTATAATATTTTTTCGGATGTTTTTCTTCGTAATTGAATATTATATTCCGTCTCCTTCTTTAATTCCTAAGTATTTGTATGCACCATCTTTGATCTAGTTCCTTAATCTTGTTGTTGATATCAAGGTCTTAATCCGTAGTTTTGTTAGTTTACCGCCTTTGAATGTAGCTTTGGCACATTTGTCGATCCCGAACTTCATCTTAATGTCTTCCATGAAGGTTTTGACAATGTTAAATATGTTTTTCTGTTTGCTGTCATCCTTAGCAAACGTTTTAAGATCATCAATATAAAATAGGTAATTCAGTTTGCCATTCCCTGTCTTGTATCCGTAGCTCCTGTTTTTCAGTAGGTAGTTGATTGGTGCAAATGCAAGGCAGAAGAGTAGAGGCGACAATGAATCTCCTTGGAAGATGCCGCTTTTAATGTCGACTGCTCTTGATGTTAATGACCCGTTTCTATGGTTTAAATTTAGTGTAGTCTTCCAATTTTTCATGCTTTCTGTTATGAATTTGGCCGTTGTGGGATATACTCTCTATACTTTTAGACTCTTCTTTATCCATGTCGACCACTGTCGAATGACTTTCTCTCGTCGATCCATGCTATCGATAAGTTTCTTTTCTTTTTTTTCACATCTTCCATTTTTCTTTTATTGATAATTAGTTGATCCTTCCATCGGTAACCTCCTCTTTTACAACTCTTCACTTCTTCTGGGAGTCAATTCTTTTTTCCCAAGGAAGTTGTATGTCCTCTCGGTCATGATAGAATTTTATTATTATTATTATTATTATTATTATTATTATTTCTTTGAATTTCTGTTGTAACCACATTTCCTCCCTCGTCTCACAACCAGAGTCCTAGTATCAGAAATGACTTCATGACATTTAGCATTGATCACATGTTTTACATAGATAAAGCCCTTCGTAATGTGTGAATTGCACTTGTGATGTACTTGTGAGTAGAATTTTTGTATATCTTTAAGGCATACACTACCAGAAATTCAACTACCACTGGAATTAGTGATATCCTTATGCGGCAGATTTTTTAGATTTTCACTTCGAAATCCCTGTATTTTGATAGTGTATTATTATTATTATTATTATTATTATTATTATTATTATTATTATTATTATTTTCTTTGATATCTGGCGTTTACACATTTCTTTCCGGGTCCCGCCCAGGGACCTAAGGTTAGAAATGGTATCATGACACTTTCCACTGGAAAAAAAATATTACATAGATAAAGACCTTCATAAAGTGTGTACTTGTCAGAATAATTTTTGTATCTCTTTGAGGCATGGACTTCCAGGGATCCCTTCAATTAGTCTACTGGAATCTTTTCCAAACAATCCTAGGGCTCCAACTACAACAGGGATTGTTGATGTTCCCATGTGGCACGTTTTTGAGATTTCGATTTCAACGTCCTTGTATTTTGACAGGTTTTTGAATATCTTCAAAGATACATTGCAGTCTGCAGGGACTGACATATCAATAAGGAGACATTTATTTTGTTTGTGATCTTTAATAACAATGTCTGGGCGGTTGGCTTTGATTGTTCTGTCAGTGTGTATTGTGTAGTCCCATAGAATTGTAACAGGTCCTATCTCCGTAACCGGGTCTGGGTGGTGTTCGTACCAGTTTCTTTCAGTTTCCTTCCCGTAGAAGTTGCAAATTTTCCAGTGCAGATATTGGCCAACTCTGTTATGT
Organism: Acanthosepion esculentum; assembly: GCA_964036315.1. NCBI lineage: Eukaryota > Metazoa > Mollusca > Cephalopoda > Sepiida > Sepiidae > Acanthosepion > Acanthosepion esculentum. Next base: position 65,486,070 of record OZ038509.1, on the reverse strand, counting down.
CGGGTTTTATATTCAGTGGGTGCCAATAACGTGCAACCTGATACAAGATGATCAATGGTTTCTGGATATTATTATTATTATTATTATTATTATTATTATTATTATTATTATTATTATTTGCTTTGATTTCCGCTGTCTACTTATTTTCTTCCGGATCCCAACCAAAGACTTAAGGTTAGAAATGACATCATGATATTTTCTTCTAAATATGTTTGAAAAAAAAAAAGGTGAAATAAAGTTATTATCACACAGATTTTACATAGATAAATTCCTTCGTAAGGTGTAATATGTACGTTTAGGAACTTTTTTGCATTTCTTTAAGACTTGGGCTGGCAAGAATGTCTACAATTACGAAACCTTTTCCAATCAACCCAATGGTACAAACTACAACTGGAATCATTGATGTCCTCATGTGCCACATCTTTGAGATTTCCATTTCAAGATCATTGTATTTTGATAGTTTGTTGAAAATCTTCAAAGCTGCATTACAGTCTGCAGGGACTACCATGTCAGTTTTATGTTGTCTTTAAGCCTTATATATATATATATATATATATATATATATATATATATATATATATACAAAGAAATAATCACGCATAGAATCAATCAGCAATATTAATGTGATTATTGGCGCTATCACATCGCTAGTAGAATATAATGTATGCTTTAAAATACTGTTAATCCATAGAATATTGCTGATTGATTCTATGCGTGATTATTTCTTTGTGTATAAAATACATGCTGCCTAATGTTTTATGTTTATATATATATATATATATATATATATATATATATATATATATATGTGTGTGTGTGTGTGTGTGTGTTTTAGGCAGCAATCCTTCTTTCGTGCACATTTCATTGAAAACGACAGACAAGGTGCTTTCATTTAGTTTTTTATACAATTTCTCATGCGATCTAATAATTTTTTTTTTTCGGGTGATAAATTATATAAAAACTGCCCGAATGTTCTTTTTATTCGATCGCTTTCGGCTATACTTTTCGACATTTTCAAGTATTGTATTTTAACTGTTAAAATAAGAAATAGTTTGTTGTATGTATGTTTTATAAAATGTTTTCAATTTTTTTTGTTTCAAACCACGGTCAAGATATTATGTCCGTGTTCAAAGTTAATATTATTAAGTGTTGGTTGGTTTGTTTTTATTAATAAGGCTTCCATTATTTTTAGCCTTTTTTTGCATGTGGATGATGCTATTATATTAGTGTTGTCGACAAATATGTTACGAATAGTGCCGGTAAGTCTTCATGAATATTTAAATGAGATCTAATTGAACTAATGTCAGAAAGGTGTAGAGTTAGTCTGCGTGTCAAAAATGCTGTAGTGTGACCTATATATTGACTATATATAATTAATCATTAGAGATAGTCAGTTATATTTTATTAATCTCTATTTTAATGTCCCATCAAATTATTATAAGTCCTTATATCTGTAACCGGGTGTTGGCGATGTTTAGGGCAATTTCCTGCTGTTTTCTTTCCATAGAAATTGCATATTTTCCAGTGGAGACATTGGCCCACCCGGTTATGCCGAGTTTTATATTAAGTGGAGGCCAATACCGTGGAGGCTGATACAAAATGGTTAATTTGCTTCTTGATATTCATCACAGAATCTACATTTGGAGTCAACACAATTTTTCAGTATATGTTCACGATGATTTCCCGTTAGAAAGCGTTTTCTCTGATTAGTAAGAATTAGACCATCGGTTTCAGCTTTTAACCCTGTACAGCGCAACCACTGATAGGTATGGAATTTGGCTAGATCAGCTTTTGTATTGGCAGATTATTGACTGTGAATAGGTTTATCTTGCCACTATTTTTACATTTGATCCAGTATATTTTCTTTATTATTAATATTATTATCATTACTATTAGATATTATTCTCATCTAAAACCAACATTATGTCTTCTTTTCCTACATTATATATAAAATTAAGTTTTAAAAAAATACAATTGACAGTAAATAAGTAACATTCATCTGCAGCAAACGTAATATGAAAAAATACAATTAAAAGCTGACAATTATTCAAAAATTCATAAAATTATAAAATAGCTAAATTTTTGTATAGTATTGTGTGTATGAATGTATATGTATGTCTAGATCTGGACATATATTCACGTATATATTAGGGCACCTCGAGGCAGTGTAATGGTTATCGATCTCGTCTCGATAATAAAGTTACGACTGAGTAGTGAGTTTTTATCCTCACTGGCCTTGTGTCACATCTAAGCTACACTTGGAAAATCACTATTCACGCATATATTTTATTGGGATAATATTAACTTGTACAATAACGTCTGACATACTATATATATTTGTACAATGGCATGATAAATAAACCCATCTATATTATCATATATATAAAATATACGTCCGATAGACTTTCAAAAGCATTTTTACTAAAAGATAATACTATCGACGTCTTTGCAATGCTTATCAATGCTGTATGGCTCACCACTAATAGTAATATAGTCAATCTGATAATCAATGAGTGCGTTGTGAGGCTCACTGATGTGTAGGTCTTTTTTAATGTTATTTTTATATAATCTTTATGGTTCAAAAGGGCATCACTCGACCACAACAGGATTGTAATATTACCAACAAAACTAGACAATAAAATACAAATCAAAAAAGTTTCTAATTTACTGGCATAGGGAAAAATATAAACTGATTTTATTTTACATTTCAGCATGTCATGTAATACACATCAAGTAACAGTGAAAGCAGAGATAATTTGTTATAATTCAGAAATTTTTTTAAGTATTTAATTTATTATTTACAATGCTTAACTAGAGATATTAGTGTACATATTGAAAATAAAAAATAAATCTTAAGCAAGATTTGAACTGTTAACCCTTGTGATAAAGTCGTTTGCGTGGTGATGTTTTGCTTATAAGACAAAAGGTGACAGTAGCTTTTGTTGGCTTCAATCCCGGGGGATTACTGTTAAAAATCTCCCCACTTCAAATTTATAGACAACTTTTACAAATGTATGCTGGTTTTTTCTTCCTAGCCAATAAAAATGGACAACTCTCAATTTTACCCACACATTCTTTCCTGCATTGAAGGCTATAATCAATTGACTGTATCCCTTTTGTATGTGAACACTATTTCTTTTTTGTATTTTTCTTTTACTCTCTTATTATTGCCTTGCATTATTTTGTGTCATTACTTTGTCTTGTTCTCATTGTTATTGATAATTTTACCAATTCCATTTAAACATTCCTGATTCCTCAACAGTTTTCATTAGTATAATTTAGGCTTATTTTACTTGAAATTGTGATAAAAAAACGTTTATACATCTAGCTAATGTTTTAAAAGTACGAGAGCAGTACATTGGTGAACATTCTCTCCAAATAAAATAAGCTTGATGTAGAACTCTGTGATGCATTGGCTTTATTTGAGTGTTATATTTAAATATATTCTTTAGGGCTGAAAAGGAGCATCACTAGGTCAGAACAGGATTGTAAATTTTATATTCAAAATTAGATATGACGTATAATGAAATACAATTCAGAAACACTTTGTGTTATATAAGCATAGAAAAACATAATAAACTGATTTATTATACATTTCCGCATGTCAAGTAATGGACAATTAGTAACAAGATAATTTGTTATAATTCAGAAACATTTTTAAGTTTTTCTTAAGTTTTGTTAGTAGTTTCTTTTTCTTTTAGAATCCATTTGAGAAGAGGCTTTCTTTTATATCTTAGTAATACATTTCAAAGAAATTATTGTATTCTTCAAAGAACATATTTACATATAATTTTGTTAAGTACAGAAATAAAGAAATGTTTGCTTATCTGTAGGTGGCAACATATTTTATCACAGATTGTCTTGAACGTCTGCTTTTTTTAGGTGGTCAAGTCAAAGACATTTATTTTGGTGCTAAAAACCTGTCTAATGCATCATGGGAATATTCTATATTTTAATTAACTTTTTCTTTTTTTATTATTAACTACAATTCTTAACTTGTATTTTAATGTATTTTTATTGCTTAACTTTTAATTTTTATTTTATTATTAATTATTATTATTAATTATTTTGGTTTCAGATTACTGTTTGATTTAAGAAGTTATTGGGACTCAAATTCACACCCAACCTCAAGTGGACCTCTTATATACAATACACTAATAACGCGGGTAAAATGTACGGCTCCAGTAAGTACCTGACGCCTCATACAATGCTCTACCTTTATAAGAGCCAGATCATGCCCAAAATGGGCTACTGTTCAAATATTTGGGCGGGAGCTGCCCAGACCTCTTTCCAGTTATGATAGTTCAAAAGCGTCTCCGTATCCTTGTGTGAGAAGAATTACTTTTCACCCTCCAACCTCACTTTCTCACAGGCGGGAAGTGGCGAGTCTTGCACTGCTCTATTGCTACTACAATGGAAATTACTCGGACGAGCTGCATCGCCTGGTTCCACCAGGTCTGACCTTCACGATTAGGACCCGCCAAGCCACCTACATAGTAGTAAATCGCCCACATCCTCTTCGTATTCCATCGGCGAGAAGTAAGTTCCATTCAAACAGCTTCATCCCGCAAACTACTGCCCTGGAGACCAGGCTCCGAAGAGGATGTTTCCTCGATCACTACAATCTTAACATATTCAAGGCTAGAGTCAACTGTTATCTGCCCCTCCTATCCATAGCAGACTCTTTAACGTAACCCCTATCTCGAGAAGTAAAAAAATCACAGTCTTTCGATTTACACAGTAACCAATTTATTGGGTTTACGAGAAGTATTAGCGTTTCAAACTTGTTTACTTGTCAGTTGATGAATAATCGGGTTTTGGCAGACCTTCAGCAAGCCAAGAAAATTAAATGTTTAAAAGGTTCGCCATGTAATCAATGGATATTGTCGTCGGATAATTAATGAAAGATTTGTTGGTATCGCACTTTTATCGGATAACTAAAAAGTGACCCCTTTTTCTGAAAAAAATGAGATAAAAAATCATTCATTTTTTTCTATACGAGATAGAAAGAAAATAATAAAAGGAACAAAACTAAAAAAAAAAAATCTCTATAGAATTAACGGACGCAAGTTTGCAATGATCCATAGTTTCTTTCCAGATATGTAACTGTCGGATAACTCTGACTGTTGCTACGGTTCTGTCACGGAAACGGAACGGACAAACAAGGCAATTGTATTTCTCCAAGAAGCAATATATTGATGTGCGAGAGATATGAAGGAGGGGGTCATAAAAAAAAGGAATTTGTTTGTCTTCGACACAAGTTGCATCAGTTTTCTTCCGTTCACCATATTCATCGACTTTGGGCTCCCTGTGAGATTCTTGCATGCAACATGACATTATAAGACTTGATGCAAAATAGAAATGCCACCTGCATCCATACTAAAGACTTTCAGATACATTTCCAGCTGAGCGAAAGATGTTTGGGACACACGCTCTCAGTCACAGTCATTTTGGAAGAAACTAAAGTTTAAAGATGTAGAACCTAATCAAACTTTAAAAAAATAATAATACCGTTTATTTTGAGGTATCACTCTTACATTGGGAAAAGTCTATGTCTCTAATGCAAGAATCTTATCTACATTAAGTTAACATCCTTTTATTGTGACTGTCAAAATCATAGACTGGTCTCTATCAGACAGAAACCAAAATGGCGCTTATTTTCACTTTTTAATAAACCTCACAATTGAATCAATCAAGCAACCGATAATTGAATTTGAAACCGGTATGATTTGCGCCAAATACCCATATCTTCCACCTACGTTTGTTTATTAGGGAGCTTAATAATGAACCAGTTAATCCAGTTGTAAAACTTTCAATAAACTTTCTAGAAGTAGTTAGGAATTTGAATAATTTTGATACAGTTTGGTTTGCCGAGTAAAATATGTTTCCTTATTAAACCCGCTAATAAGAAGCATTGAAACAATTTAAATACATTTATCGAGTAAATTAATTTTCTTTTGATTGTAAAGGAAGTAAAGACAAAATTTAATTTAAAAATAAAAATCACACTTCTGTATTAAAACTGGTTTTCAAAGTATTTTTAATATCAGTTTGCATTATCGAAAATTAACTTTCACAATTTTCCTATTTGAACTTTCTGATGAATCTTAATTTTTCAGTTAATATTGAATAAGTCCATGGCGAGTTTTATGACAATAAAATATCCACAGAAACTCCTCAATCACATCATTATATATTTAAGCTTTACAACTTTATTTAACAAGAGAAATTGCAATAATATAATATCTATCAATGCTGGTCGTTATTTTAAGAAGTGGGTACAAATGAAAAGATTTGAAATTGACACCTTTTTCTATTTCATTGAAACAGTTTTAAAAATTTCCCTTCTTTTTTTCTTTTTTCTTTCATCCATTTTTTTCTCACTGAAACCACCTACTGTCTTTGCCCCACTGACCGCCCGATCAAAACGGAATAGTCCATTATTTATAAGGTATTGACAGGGTGTAGAGGTTGTGCGACATAACGAAGGTGGAGACAGGCACAATTATTATATGATTCTGTCATGATTATTGTATGTCAAGAGATAAATTTCAAACTCTGTAAAATCATCCTCCTCGAATATGCGCGTTGTTCAAAGAGTACTAATCCTCACCAAGAAAGAAGAGCCATAGCTGAACCTTTTTGTTGTAGCAACATACTACCACTTCTTACAAAACTAGAAAAACTCTTTCAGATTTCTGTCTTAATGTTTGTGCAGGTGAGGCCCATAGAAAAGTGAGAGGTGTGCAACAAATTTAAAAATGGATAAAACAGGACGAAATGTTATAAAGTATCTGCCCCAAAAAATGGTATTAAAATCAAGGAACTCCATGGGGACATGGTACAGACACTTGCCGAGGACCCCTATGCGATTGTGAGGAGGTGGGCTGTGTTATTCAAACACAGCAGGATCAACACAGAAGATGACCCTTGATCAGATGGTCACGAAACATCAATCACTGATGAGCAAGTTGATGCTATTCGAAGTGGTTAGCTAAACCAATAGGCATTACTTCTGGTTCAGTCCAGATTCTTGTGGATGAGCAAAGCTGTATGTCAGATGGTTTCTAAGAATACAGTTCAGAAGAGGAACAATTCTAACTCTCGCTTCCAGGCTGAAGCTGAGAATGAAACAAGGCAATTATTAATATGTGGAAATTCATGAATGCCAGATTTCACAACTCTATCATCACACCTTCAGAAATCTATAAACTATTCAGCCCACAGTCATGTGTGTATGAATATATATATATATATATATATATATATATATATGTATTAACTGATTTGAAGTTGTTAGTTTCTGTTTTTGAAACATGGTAATTTTTGTGTAGCGTTGAAACCATGTTTTTAAATGTAATTAGTTAATTTATAACATTTATGCTCTGTAAATTTACACTGAGCACTGTTTTGTAAAAATAAAAAAATATCAATAAGAACACCGGATTATATATCTTACTGTTCTTTCTTATATATATATATATATATATATATATATATATATATATATATATATATATATATATATATAGTTACAGGAAGAGGAACTCATTGTTCTTTCTTGTTCTCACGGAAGTGATTATATTGAATCAATTGCTACGTCTGCTTCCAATAAGATTGATTCACTGTGTCGTATCAGACAATTTTTCTCGTCACAATTTATCTTGTGCGTTTATAAATCTACCTTTCGCCCGACTATTGAATATTGTTGCCATATCTAGTTTGGTGCTCCAGCTATATACCGATTATAACACCAAAATTGTCCAAATCGTGTAACAACCAAATTTTCCAATTATTAGTTTAAGGTTTGTACCGTTGTATCTTAGAAATGATTAAAGATATCTTACTGGAAATTTCCAAGGTTTTATAACACTATTGGATTCCAAGGGCACGTGGCCGCGCGGTTATAACGTTTGCATTCTGACCATGGGACCCAAGTATATATATATATATATATATATATATATATATATATATATATATATATATATATATATATATATATATATATATATATATATATATATATATATATATAATATATATATATATATATATATATATATATATATATATATATATATATATATATATATAATATATATATATATATATATATATATATATATATATATATATATATATATATATATATATATATATATATATATATATATATATATATATATATATATAATATATATATATATATATATATATATATTATATATATATATATATATAAATATTGGACTCTAGTTTGGGCAATAACAATGTATAATTACTCTCCAAGCTTAACAGAAGCATCGAGGTGAAATCGATCATGAAGGAAAATGACATGGAAGCTAAGGATCGGAAGCTCACGAAGGATTGAAATAATGTTCAAATATATATATATATATATATATATATATATATATATATATGAAGAAATATAGTCTTAAAGTATATAATATACTATACTATAGTCTTATATTTATATATATATATATATATATATATATATATATATATATATATATATATATATATATATATTATTCCAGCATCAGTTTCCAACTTATTCAAAATGCTCTTCGCTTTCTCCGACCTTGTAACTTTCTCTCCTGGGGTAACAAGTTGCCCCACACGTTTCACGCACAATTTTATTTTCACATCTTTTCACTGCTCTTTAGACTGTCATAGCTGAAAACCCCTCTCACACGTGAGTTTGACACGTGTAAGAGGTTTCTTATGGAATCAGTTGGATCTTTTCTAATTGAACACTTTAGCTCTAAGTTCAAATGAGGAGCCATCTTCCAGTTGTGACGTCAAGATCCAGTTTTCCTCTCACCTGTTCCCCCTTTTATAATTTATTCACCGTTCTCTCGATCGTTCTTGAATAGACTTTAAAGATGAAAGCCAGCGTATGAATGTTGGTTCCATTAATGAAGGCCTCAATGATTTTTTTCTTCTCGCCATTACTCAATTCGGAAGACAGTGGGTCTGATGCAAAATGTTTTTAACCTGTTCTTTTTCTAGGTGAATAAATCAAAGGGTTTTTCAAAGATTCTTACTGCAAATGTTGACAAGATGGCTAAACTTCTTACCTGAAAAACTGGAAAAAAAGAAATTCAGTTAGATTAGGTTATTTTTTTAGATATTAAACATTTTGTGGGGTTGACGGTTAAGCTGTTATTTTTTAGACAATACCTCGAAATTCTCCACAAAATGTAAAGAAGCATCAGTAATATTATCGGTCCTGACCTGGCATCTCGACTTCAGTTACTTGGCCACCACCGTGATGTGCTTTGCCGCTAGCTTTTATAGAAATATTTTCGTGAAAGTTTCTCTAATGAGCTGTCCTCTTTGGTATTTCGACCACATGGATTTAAACGTGCTATTCGAATGACAACTAAGTTGTTTTGCTGTTAAATTATCTAGGTACAACCGTAAGTTCTATTCTAATAGTTTCCTCCTCGCACTTCTCGACTTTCATCCAACCTACTTCCGTTCCACCTGTGTTTATTCACTATCTCTTAAAGGGCCACACTATCAATGTTGAGTACTCTGAAATTGTCCTGAGCTAGATACGAAAATATATCAAGACCAAGCACCCACGAAAACTGAAAAAAAAAACAGGACAATGCTCCAGCACAATGGTTTCAATGGCTGTTGAGCGTAAGTACAGCTTTGAACTGGTTGATCAGCTTCCCTCATTTTCTCTTTTGACTATCATCTGTTCTCCAACATGAATAAAAAAAAAACAATATTGCAGTTATGATAACGTCATATCTGTTATTGGAAATAAACAATGTAGTTATTAATATGAAGAGTTTAAATTATTATATGCCAGATTTCACAACACTATCATCATTCCGCCATAGACAACTTATGAACTTTTCAACCCAGCTTCGTATATGTGAGAATCTCATATATACATATCAGAACTAAGACATTTGTAAATGACAAGGTGAAAAAACATGTGAGTTTCCTCCTCTAGATTTCATCGGACTAAATGAATATTTTTTTGATGGAATTATATATGTGCAGGAAGAAGTAGGGAAGTTATAAAAACGCAAAAGTCTTATAATTATATACTGAAAGGAAACGCTGATGTTGATATATTGAATTTTTGAATTTTATTTTTATTTAAATTTTATTTTTTTGTCTTGGCACGTTGTCTCGAAAATATTTTAAAATCTACAATTTTTCCCCATTTTTTCATTCATTTGTTTAATATATATATATATATCGCATCGAGCACTTTTTTAAAAAAAAAGTAAATGCTAAGAACGGTGGATTATCTGTCTGTTCTTTCTCTTTATTTGTATATATATATATATATATATATATATATATATATATATATATATAGAGAGAGAGAGAGAGAGAGAGAGAGAGAGAGAGAGAGATAGATACATACATACATATATATATATATATATATATATATATCATGCTTAAACGAAATCTTTAGGGTATGTGCGTTGCGTCTTGGCTCGTGTATTAAAATATGCTCGCCAATGGTACATTATGGTTATAAATATATACGCGATAATGATAATGTTTCAAAATATTCTAGAAACTATTCAGAAAATATATTTTACAGTATTCTTTGTTAACTTTTATATTAATTATTTATTAATGATTAATTAATTATTTGTTGTTTATTATTGTTATTATTATTATTATTATTATTATTATTATTATTACATTTACTTGTGTTTCTGTGTTCATTTGGAGTTTATTAAGCAGTTAAGGCACTCATATACAGAGAACTTAAAACGATTACTTGGTTACTTATTTTAGTGCATAATATTACTCATTATTTATTATTCATTACTTTCTTATTTGTTGATTATTATTATTATTATTATTATTATTATTATTATTATTATTATTATTATCATTATTACATTTACTTGTGTTTATTTGTAAATTCGTAGTTTGTTCATTTGTTTATTGTTTTCTTCACTTATATAATTAGATTTTTTTGTTTATTTTATTTTTGTGAAATCAAATTGCTTGGCCTGAAAATTGCTTTGGCGCATGAAACAAATTGTTGCTACTTGGTGTTGACATCAGTGTCCACTTTCATATTTCATTCATATTAAGCACAATTACTCATGAATATAGTATAGCTGAAAAGTATATATATATATATATATATATATATATATATATATATATATATATATATATATATATATATATATATATTTAAAGACATTTATATATATTATGTTTAACGTTCTTTTTATATATAAATGTCTTTAACTAAATTGTCGGACTATGTCCAATTCTAAAATATATATATATATATATATATATATATATATATATATATATATTAGAATGAATCATCCATACAAAAAATAAATTAGTAAAGTTAATGATATAAAATGGCGAAATCCTTTCGCTAACAAAATTTTAAAGGTACATTAACCTACCAATCACTCGATGAATGATATGATCGTTGTTTTTTTCTTAAATTATAAGCTGTATAATGTCTTCCTTAAATACGCAAGTACTTTCGACTGCATGTTCAGTCATCATCAGGTATGAAAATTATTTTGTTTTTGATAACTTTCAGGCAGCATCCGAGATGAAAAAATATAATACGAATCGAATGGTTTTTTTTCATGTGGTATTGATAATATTAATAATATTAACACTCACTTAAATTTTCAAAAAAAATCAACCTTAGCGTTACGACTGCACGCTCCACAATCCACTTTGTATCCGTTATCAATAACACGTTTAAAAAAAATGTCGAGACGCCGAGATCAGCATGGATTACATTGCAGATCATCCTTTGGGTTTTGTCAAGAACCTCCAAATAAACAGCAGGAGCACCAGACCAAATATGGCAGCAATATATCCAATGCACGGACGTATGGTACATTTGCAAATGTTCAATATGAATGACAAAAAAGATTTTCTGGCACAACTCGGTGACCCAACTTAAGACCGCGACTGGACTCGCAAATCTGTAAATTGGCTTTTCATTAATTTTGAAAACTTTTTATCTTTTTTTTTTAGACGTTATTGTATTTTTTTATTTATTATAAATGAGCTTAGTCCGTTGCGTCGGTTCAAAACTTTCACAGTTTTAAAAATTCTTTCTCTGTCGTTTAAAAATCGTCAACACTGTAGAGTTCAGATCAGATCTTTTACGAAAGAACAATTTCAAAGACACAAACGCACTAGAGGGTGGGTGAAAAGTGAGTTGTTCAGAGGCATGGGTGGGGAATGATAGATATGCAGGGAGCTGAAACGAACGTTATCGTACCGAGCGGATTAAAAGATACTGTGCGAGACGCGGAGCAACTGAACAGTCGTAGGTCGTAAGTCGACTACGGCGTGTACCCTGAACCATCTCCGCCGTATATATGCAAGACTCCCTCCAGGGACTTACTCTTCTTCTGCTCTATGTTAAGGATCTTCTTAGGATTATTCTCAAATCTTTCGTAAATACCGGGTGTAACTGCAAAATTGTCCAAATCGTGTAACAGCATAATTATCCACCCCTCAAAATATTTAAACTACTAAACTAATTCAGTTATTTCCAGGTTTTCAGATAAGACGTTTAGCCATCTTGACACCATTTGTCGAAAGAATCACTGACAAACCCTTTTACTTGAACTAGTTAAAATCGTTTTAGCCCCACTATGTCTTCTCTACTGAGCAATGGTGAGAGGAAAAAGATCATGTAAGCCTTCAGTAAGGGTACCAACAGTCTCTCGCTTTGATCTTCAAAGTCCATTCAAGAACCTTCAAAAGAACGGTGAAGAAGTTTTAAAAAGAGCGAACCGTAGTGAGGAATACTGGATCAGGTGGTCACAACAGGAAGAGAGATCATCATTTCAACTTAGAGCTAAAGAGATCAATTAGAATAAATCCAACTGAATCCATAAGACGTTTGGCCTGTGGGAGAGAAGTTTCAGCAATGACAGTTCAAAAATCAGTGAAAACAGATTTGAAAATGAAATCACACGTGAAACGTGTGAGGCAACTTGATACTCCAGCACAGAACGTAAGACGGTTAGAAAGTACTAGGATAATCTTGAATAAGTCGGAAAATGGTCCTGAAATAATATATATATATATATACATATATATATATATATATATATATATATATATATATATATATAATATGGATAAAACAACTGAAAAGTTGAAAATTAAAAGAAAAAAATAGGGTGTTTTTTTGTGAAAGTATTTATTTATATGTTTTTATACATTTGATATTTCAGAACGCCTCGGTCCTTCCTCGGAAATTAATTGAATAACTGTATTTGGAAGTTTGTTTACAAGTAGCGTCCGTCGCGAGACGCGGACGTCACGTGATGTGGAATGCAACTGTGTTTGAAGTTTTTAACGTAAATCTAACGATAGTATTTTATATGTTGTTTAAAAAGGTTTTTTAACTATATCTAAAGAAATTTTTTAACTATTGAAATATTTATACAGATTTAAAATACTCAAGTCTTTGTTTAACCCTAGTTTATATGTGTCTAATTTTAAAATCCAGTATTTCTCTTTTTTTTCTTCGTGTGTATGTTGAACTAAAACCTGAATCTATCAATAAACATTTACAGTTGTCTAATGAGTATATATATATATATATATATATATATATATATATATATATATATATATATATATATATATATATATATATATATATTAAGGCAATTCACCCCAAGCAAGACGGAAGTGCCATTAACACGCAAGTGGTTACCGGGGATTGAGAAGAAGAGTAAAGTGACATATTTGAGGAAAGGATACGGAGAAGGACGGGAACAATGTCCGAGTGTCAGATGTCGATTAAGATTACACTTGAATATTTGAAGATTATAGTCATCGGAGAAGCAAGTAAGGGGAAGGGAGTTCCACAGACGGGAAGTGCGAGAGAAGAAGCTGTTCGAGTAGAAGAGACGGTTACATTTGATCGTTTTGACAGTGAAACCGAGGTGAATTGCATTAATATATATATATATATATATATATATATATATATATATATATATATATATATATAAGGCAATTCACCCCAAGCAAGGCGGGCTGGCCTGACGATTGCCTGTAGTATGAAACAGACTGCCGCCTCTAAGTGCTGACTTCTATGTTCACTTTTATATATATATATATATATATATATATATATATATATATATATATATATATATATAAACTGGTTTACTTGTATAAAAGAAAAAACCAACTGTACACTAATGCAGTTTGATATTGAAAATTATTACCAATCAATATTTAAAGTACTGTTCATGAATGCGTTGGGCTTCGCTACCCAGTAGGTGGATATTACTGAAGAAGAAAAGAACATTATTATAAATGCGAAAAAATCGGTACTGATACATAAAGGTGAGCAATGGATAAAGAATTCATATGACATCGCAATGGGAACACTAGACTTAGCTGAGTCTTCTGGTCTCATAGGTCTTTTTATATAATACAATCTTACCGCGCACCGTGATATTAATACAACTGACATTGGTTCATACAGAGACGATGGTCTTATGGTTATTAGAAACTCTACTAACTTCAAAATAGATAAAATTAGAAAGGTATTATATAAAGAATTTAAAAGCATGAACTTAAAAATTACGGTTAGCACTAAATTTAAAAAAAGTTAACTTCCTTGATATAACATTAGATTTAAAGAAAAATACATACACACCTCATAAAGAATCCAATACCATTCCTTTATATATACACCCTAAATCAATTCACCCCCACCCATCTATAATTAAGCATATACCTTTATCTATCCAAAAAAGAATAAATACAAATTCAGCAAATGTCAAGATTTTCGACGAACATATTAATTTCTATAATAAAGCTCTAAAAGATAGTGGCTACTAAAACCCAAAACTAAGTTATATTAAAAATGAAAATGGAAAGCATAGAAAAAACAGAAGTAGAAAAATAATTTGGTATACGCCCCCATACAGCCAAATGGTAAAGAACAAATTAGGACAAAAATTCCTCGCATTAACAGTCAAGAAGTTTCCCAGTGAAAGTAAACTAAGTACTATTTTCAATAAAAATACACTAAAATTAAGTTACAGCTGTACTGAAAACTTAGAAAAATTATTAAGAAACATAATGCTAATGTCTTAAATAAACACCTATACCAGAACCAAAAAATTTTAGACAATGGAAAAATAAAAATAAAAACTGATGAGGTTAAACAAAAATTATATAACTATAGAAACCCTTATAACTGTCCTCTACAAAATAAATGTCGCACGGAATTATTAGTATACCAATGCAATATATCTTCTATTGAAAATCCTGAACAAATAAATATATATATAGGTTGCACAAGCCATCCGTTCAAAAAAGGTTCAACCAACATCAAAGTTCGTTTAGGGTAGATAAATATAAAAATCAAACACCTCTCTCAAAGTACTTCTGGCACCTAAAAGAATCCAATAAAGCACCTACAGTAAAGTGGAACTTAATGAGAAAAGCTAGAATATGTAGGTCATTAAATGACCCATGTCATTTGTCAAACTTTTTCCTTAAATATTATTTTAAAATATTATTTTAAAATTTTATTTTAAAATTATATTTAAAAATAAAATTAAAAAGTGCTACCTGGTAATATACATTCTTATATTTGATGTGAAACGATAATTTTATATACTGTAAGTAATTCTATTACATTTACTTGTTTTATAAAGAAATATAGTCTATTAAAATTAACAGTGAAAATATTTTTAAATTGTTTTTAAAAATTGTAGTTAAATAAAACAGATTCTAACCTAAACATCTTTTAAAATTGTAGTTAAATAAAACGTATTCTAACCTTAACACCTCTCTCAGAGTCCTTCAAGCACTTAAAAGAATCCAATAAAACACCTACAATAAAATGAAATTAATATGAAAAGCTAGAATATGAAGGCCATTAAATGACCCATGTCCTTTGTAAATACATGAGAAACTATATATTACTAAGTTTATAAAAAATAAAAGCTTACTGAATCAGAGAAATAAATTAGCTCTTTTTTGCCGTCATTGTCATAAATTTTACTTAAATAATAATATATAAAATATAAAAAAATGTTCCCTGGTAATATACATACTTATACTTAATATCTAAAAATAATTTTACATACTGTAAGTAATTCTAATACATTTACTTGTTTTTAAAAAAGAAATATAGTCTATTAAAAATTAAAAGTGATTTTTTTTTTAAATTGTAGTTAAATAAAACATATTCTAACCTAAACAACCCCAAAAAATCTTTAAGTATACAAATAGAAAATGCCGTAAGAATTGTATGCCGTTAACAATAAAATTTAAAAATAATAACAGATGACAAGCATTTAGCGGATGTCAGAATTCGTTGGAAAATACCCATCCCTAAACATAACCCCTTTTTCGAACGTAACTAATAACTGATACAACAAAAGCTAATGAAAATGAACACGCTACCATCCCTTGTCTGGATGAGTGGATTTCACTGTATCCTTGGAAACAGTGAATTATGAATTTTTGCCGTGCCTTTAAAACTCAGTAAATTTAAAAAATAAGTTACTCCAAAATTCGCTTGAGGATGAAATGGAACTATTGTTTTTAATTTAATTACAAAATTAAATTCGAAGCTTTAAGCTTCCATTTTTGAAACATGGTTATTACTGTGTAGCGAATAAACCATATTTAAAATCAGTTAATTTATAATATATATATATATATATATATATATATATATATATATATATATATATATATATATATATATTTACCTTTCCTCAATAGAAGTACATACGTTTGGCTATGGCCCGTTTCACACCTCTCCCTGTCTTTTTAACAGAAGTGGACGTTTAAACTTTTTTTCCTGTTTAGAATTGGGTTTTCACTTCCCCCTTCTTCAACTATAATTTTTATGTCTCCCCTAAAGATTGAAATATTATTTACTGTTTATTTATTTTACTCAACAGGATTCGATAGTTTCACCTATCGTCTGGTTCATATTACTCCCCGGTATTTTGAACAAGAATAGATGGTTTAATCCCCTACTTCCTTATTAGGATTGGGCTTCCTGTTCCTCCTAAAGAGTTTTCCTTCTCTTTCACTTCCAGTTGCCGCTTGCGTCTTAGTGGCATTATCGACTTGCCTGGGGGGTGAAGTGATTTTTATAAGTGTGTGTTACTGTGTGTGTGTGTATATGCGTGTGTGTGTATTTGTATGCACATGTGCATGTGTGTATGTAATATGTGTCAAACGCTGCAGTTATGAGACAATTTTGAAACACTCTTTATCATTTTCTACAATAATCCAATATCAGAAGAACACATTTATTGCAATATGCAAATGTCCGTATAAGCAAAATAAAATGTATTTTTTCTGTGAAACGTGTAATCAGTATTTTTTTTATTGCCCCACATTTTTTCAGTATGAGTTTAGTAAGAGCAGATACAATGAACGACATCCGTTGTATATTTGCAACACTCTTTGGCTTTATATTAACGATCATCCTAAGAGCATTCTCAGATATTTCGAACTTATAAATACGGATGACCCCACGATTGATGAATGCCCTTACAAAGATGAACGATTATAACCGACGATTATGTTTTAAATATCCCCACTATTCTCCCTACACATATATAACTTCGTCTGGGCACTTCGCTGAAGTTTGTCTCGTTAGAACAATTACTGCTGAATAGTGAGTTCCATCCTCACTAGGTGCACCCAACATTCTAAGCTTAGATATAGATATTCTATATATTTGCATATATATATATATATATATATATATATATATATATATGCAAATATATAGAATATGTATATATATATATATATAAATATAATAGTGGACATAAAAGTCAGCACTTAGAGGCGACAGTCTGTTTCTAGATGCAATCGTCAGGCCATATATATATATATATGCAAAGATATAGAAAAATAGGAAAGACCACTTTAGGTAAATAATCTGAAGTTCTTTAATATTTTTATATGTTAAATGTATATATGGATGGATGTGTTTTTTAAAGAATTTTTAGATTTTTAAAAAATTTTTACCTTTTACCTTTGAATTTATATATATATATATATATATATATATATATATATATATATATATATATGTAAATATATATGTATGTATGTGTATGTATGTATGTTGTGTGTATGTGTATATATGTGTATATATATATGTGTGCATGTATGTGTGTGTATGTTTCAGTATGTATATATACATATATAAGTATATAGGTGTATGTGTATATGTATGTATATTTGTATGTATGTGTATATGTATAGTTAGATGTATAGATAGTTTGACACGTTGTATATTAGATGAGTGTGTGTATGGAAATGTATGGAGGTGTGTAAAGTTTTATGTATATATGTTTATGTGAACGTATGTCTATGTCCGTATGTATATGCGTGTAAATGTATATATACGCAAAAGTGGATGTGTATGGATGTATGTATATGTATGTATGTGTGTATATATGTGTGCATATATATATATGTGTGTGTGTGTTTGTGTGTGTGTGTATGTATGCATGTATGTATTTGTAAATATAGATATGTTGTGTATCTGTGTATATACGTATATGTTTTGGGGTATAGAAATAGTAGGTCCTTGCTAGATTAAATATTTGTTATTTTTTTTATATGTTTATTTTAAATTTGTAACCTGTAGGTGATTTTACTTTTGTCAAATTTTCTTGATTGTACAGCGGCTCTTTTATAAATGCCCTTCGGTTTTAATTGCACCTTCCATCTTCTTCATTTTTTCTTTTCTTTTCTCTCTCTTTCTCATCTTCTGATTTTTAAGTTTAGATTATTGTGCCTAGTGTCACCACAAATGTATAAACACATTTAAACTCATTTAAACCTTCTTCTAACTTCTCTTTAAAATTTTTCTCTGTTAAATTTTAATCACCACCTTCACGTTCAGGCCTTCCTGTTCTTCTCTCGTCTGTTACCCCTCTCTAGAGCTTTCATTTACCTCTCACATTCGTCCCACACTCTCATACATACACTCTCGCTAAATTTTATTTTTTATTCCCGGAGTTATGTTTCCTGATTTCTTTTTGAATTTGTAGGTCTGATGATTTGGATCGTAATTACGATTCCAATGTAATAAATTATAACCATGGAATATTATTGTTGGAGCCTTTTATATTATATATATATATATATATATATATATATATATATATATATATATATATATATATATATATATATTATACTAATTGTAGTACTCACTTGGTAAAAAACCTTGGATAGCACAAATTCCATGTATGTCAAAACAAATTGGTACCCGATGAAAAAATTATTAAAAAAGAAACATCCGAACAGACCGAAACAAATCGTCCAGTGCCTTAAGTTTTTAGTTCAAAGAAAAAACAACCTAGTAATAAAGATAAAACGTAGAGTACACACACACACACACACACACACACATATATATATATATATATATATATATATATATATATATATATATATATATATATATATATACGTATTTGAAAAGTTTAATAATATCCGACTGAGTTTCATATCAGTACAAAATTTCATTTGGGATTGAATTAGACACGCCAAATTGGCGAGCTGCCATCTCGTTCAGCAAGAAGACAGCAAGATTGGTAGCAATTAGACAGACTCATTCAGAAGAATTAGGCCCATAAAGTATCGATTTCTATCAAATGGAATCTCTGAGAGGATATCAGCGAAATGCAATAAAAGATCCCCAAAATCTATAATAAATTGACACACTCTTCCCTTTTTTTAATCAAGACATTTCTTCTTTTCCTCCTCATTTCCTCTTAGTTTTTCCTTTCTTCTACTTCCTTTTTTCCTTTCTTCTTCTTCTTTTTCTTCTTCTAATTCTTCTTTATCTTCATCTTCTTTCTACTTCTTCTTCATATTTTCCTTTCCTTTCTTTTCTTCTTCTTTTTCATCTTTTCCTTTCTTCTTCATCCTTCTTTCTCTTCTTCTCCTTCTTCTTCTTCTTCTTTCTTCATGTTTTCCTTTTCTTCTTCTTCTTCTTCCTTCTTTTTTATCTTTTCCTTCTTCTTCATATTTTCTTTTCTTCTTCCTATTTTTCTTCCTCTTCTTTTTCTTCTTTCTCTTTCTTTCTTTTTCATCTTTTCCTTTTTTCCTCTTCCACTTTTTTTTCTTTATCTTCATCTTCTTCCTTCTTCTTTGCGTCTTTTCCTTTCGAGTTCTACTTCCGCCTCTTCTTTTTCTTCTTTTTCATCTTCTTCTTCATCACGTCTTCTATTCTTCTTCTTCCCCGTCTTGTTGTTGTTCTTCTTCCTCTTTTCCTGTATTCTTTTTCTTCTCCGTCTTCTTCTTCTGCCTCATCCTCTTCTTTCTTCTTCTTCGCTTTCTTTGGATCATTTCTTCTTCTTTTCATTTCTCCTTCTTCCTCTTCATCCTTTACTTTTGTCTATTTTTCTTCTTCTTTTTCATCTATTCCTTTCTTATGCTTCATCTTTTCTTCTTACTCTTCTTTTTTCTTTTTTCTTCAATTTTTTCCTTTTCTTTTTTTTCGTCTTTTTCTTTCTTCTTATTCTTCATCTTTTCCTTTCTTATCCCTTCTATCTCTTCTTCGGCCTCCTTCTTCCTTCATCTTTTAATTTTTTCTTCTTTTTCTTCTTCCTCTTCTCCTTCCTTCTTCTTTTTTATCTCTTCCTTCTTCTACTTCCTCTTCATCTTTTCCTTTCTTCTTCTTCTTCTTCTTCTTCTTCTTCTTCTTCTTCTTCTTCTTCTTCTTCTTGCCGAAGAGAGTTCAAGATGTACGATAAGTGAAACTGCTAGAATATAACTGGTGGTTACTCTTAGCAATTTCAACAGTGAAATACTGAAACCTATCCGCCATTTTAGTACTGCGCTCGTGAAGTCGAAATACCAAAGACGGAAACTCATCAGAACAATTACCATGAAAATATTTATATGAAAGGCATGGAAAGCTACTTTACGGATGCGGGAAAATGACTGAAGCCGAGATGCCAGGTCATTACTAATAACATTGCAGATTCATTTTTTTTATTTTTAAAAGAATACTGGTTGCCTCTGGTTCGTTCACACTTTGATCCATAATTGTGAACCGAGAATAGATAAATGCAACATTTTTGGCTTGAATTTGAACTGTGACACTTGCCTGCACTTTCTGAGGTAACTCTGATAATTCAAATGTTTTCTTCTTCATTACCTGATTAATCAATCTGTCAATTCCTAGATCATAGATTCATGGAAGTTTTATGTTTTGGGGCTAAGTGAAATGGTGGCTAAGGTTAGATCGAATTGTGTGCAGAGAGAAAGGAGTTGGGAGCCAGTTGAGTTCAATTTACCAACTCCCTGAAAAGATATGACACCGGGTCATATTTGGTGACCTGTACAAACTTTTGGACATTGAGAAGCACCCTCATTATAAGACAATTTTGTAAAAGTTGCTAATAACCCGCCCCAGAGGAAGATGGTCTATAACATGACTTACAAGCGTAATAGAAAAGTTAGTTATCAGTTCAAAGTTAGCATAATGATCTGATTACAGATACTTATTTAAAGCGGTGGCGGTTTGGCCAGATTGATTTAAGAGTAAATCCTTCACTTGAAAAAGCTGTTGGTTATCCTTTTTACCAGGCCAAAAAATATAACGCTCAAAAATCTTTTTACCAGGCCAAAAAATATAACGCTCAAAAATCTTTTTACCAGGCCAAAAAATATAACGCTCTAAAATCTTTTTACGAAGCCAAAAAATATAACGCCCAAAAACCTTTTTACCAGGCCAAAAAATATAACGCTCAAAAATCTTTTTACCAAGCCAAAAAATATAACGCTCTAAAATCTTTTTAACAGGCGAAAGAATATAACGCTCAAAAATCTTTTTACCAGGCCAAAAAATATAACGCTCAAAAATCTTTTTACCAGGCCAAAAAATATAACGCTCAAAAATCTTTTTACCAGGCCAAAAAATATAACGCTCAAAAATCTTTTTACCAGGCCAAAAAATATAACGCTCAAAAATCTTTTTACCAGGCCAAAAAATATAACGCTCAAAAATCTTTTTACCAAGCCAAAAAATATAACGCTCTAAAATCTTTTTAACAGGCGAAAGAATATAATGCTCAAAAATCTTTTTACCAAGCCAAAAAATATAACGCTCAAAATCTTTTTACCAAGCCAAAAAATATAACGCTCAAAAATCTTTTTACCAAGCCAAAAAATAAAACGCTCAAAATTCTTTTTACCAAGCCAAAAAATATAACGCTCAAAAATCTTTTTACCAGGCCAAAAAATATAACGCTCAAAAATCTTTTTACCAAGCCAAAAAATATAACGCTCTAAAATCTTTTTAACAGGCGAAAGAATATAATGCTCAAAAATCTTTTTACCAAGCCAAAAAATATAACGCTCAAAAATCTTTTTACCAAGCCAAAAAATATAACGCTCAAAAATCTTTTTACCAAGCCAAAAAATAAAACCCTCAAAATTCTTTTTACCAAGCCAAAAAATATAACGCTCAAAAATCTTTTTACCAGGCCAAAAAATATAACGCTCAAAAATCTTTTTACCAAGCCAAAAAAATTTAACGCTCTAAAATCTTTTTAACAGGCGAAAGAATATAATGCTCAAAAATCTTTTTACCAAGCCAAAAAATATAACGCTCAAAAATCTTTTTACCAAGCCAAAAAATATAACGCTCAAAAATCTTTTTACCAAGCCAAAAAATAAATGCTCAAAATTCTTTTTACCAAGCCAAAAAATATAACGCTCAAAAATCTTTTTACCAAGCCAAAAAATATAACGCTCAAAAATCTTTTTACCAAGCCAAAAAATATAACGCTCAAAAATCTTTTTACCAGGCCCAAAAATATAACGCTCAAAAATCTTTTTACCAAGCCAAAAAATATAACGCTCTAAAATCTTTTTACCAGGCCAAAAAATATAACGCTCAAAAATCTTTTTACCAAGCCAAAAAATATAACGCTCAAAAATCTTTTTACCAAGCCAAAAAATATAACGCTCTAAAATCTTTTTACCAAGCCAAAAAATATAACGCTCAAAAATCTTTTTACCAAGCCAAAAAATATAACGCTCAAAAATCTTTTTACCAAGCCCAAAAATATAACGCTCAAAAATCTTTTTACCAAGCCAAAAAATATAACACTCTAAAATCTTTTTACCAGGCTAAAAAATATAACGCTCAAAAATCTTTTTACCAAGCCAAAAAATATAACGTTCAAAAATATTTTTAGCAGGCCAAAAGAAATATAAGTCTTAACAACATCTTACCCAGCCAGAAAAATATATAACCATTAACAGAGACTTTAACAGTCCCAAAAATTATATACTACTCAAGAATCTTTTCATCAGTTCAGAAATATATATACCAACCAGCAATCTATTTAGCAGGCCAGAAAAAATATATAAACCTCAAAAACGTTTAACTATTCAGAAAAAAGTCCAGAAAAAATATAATACTCAATCAAATTTTTAACAAGCGGCAAAAAATATAACACTTAATATCATTTACTCAGCAACCTGAGCAATACATAACTCTTAACACACTTTTAAACACACCAGAAAATTATATACCGCTCAAGAATCTTTTTACCAGTCTAGAAAATATCTAGCACTCAATAATGCTTTTAGCAGACCAGAACAAATATGTAAACAACAAATGTTTACCAAGTCAGAAAAAAATATAACACTCAACAATCTTTTTACCAGGCCAGGAAATATTTATAACGCTGAAACATTTTTTACCAGAGATGAAAAACATATTAACCCCACCGACTTTCTCACCAGACCAGAAAAATATATAACGTTCAACAGCTTTTTACCGGAGCATAAAAATTTATATAACCCTAAATAATCTTTTTACCAGGCCAGAAAAATATATACACCTCATCAACATTTTCACTTGGCCAGAAACATATAATCCTCAACAAATCTTTACCAGGATAAATATATAACCTCGTTATATATTTTTCGGACCTGGTAAAGATTTGTTGAGGATTATATGTTTCTGGCCTTTAATCTCCCAATCAGAGACCTTTTTGTCGGATGTAGTTTATCCTCAATACCCAAGACAGTAAAAACACAGATAAGTTCGTTTATCGGTCCACTCTCACTAAAGCAACAATCGACGACACAAATGTGCAAAATGGTTTTAAAATATACATCCGCTAACAAATGTTATATGAAAGTAAATATAATATTAACGGCTAATTACCTTTAAATCTACTAACCACTACTTCAGTTTTCAGAAAGATGGCTGGTAGGACTTAATGTAAAGTGATTCCAGTACTTTCCAGTGATAATCGGAATTAGGCCTAATTCGCGCTGAGAATATATCCGTACTACAAACTGTGCAGTGTTCTTGCTTTTACTCAAATGTTCCGCTATTGCTGATCCTGATACATTAACGTATCTACGTAAATTGTCCATCTTCTTCTCGCGAATATTGACTGATATAAATGGTTGATTCATGCTTTCAAACTTTGGCCCATCCTGTTTACATATCCCCAGAAAATAGTGGAGAATTGAGATTTGACGAGATAATAGAAATAATTTCTTAACAAGTCAAGGATTCCATGATAAAGTTAACTTAGCATATAAATGGAAAATTACATCAGATAGATGACAGGTGATGGTTAAGCAGAAGATCCATCAGGGTCGTTATCAACTCAGGGCGAGCAAAATACATGGATTAGGCGGAAAATAACAACTCACCAATACACAATACATTTCTGTTGATCAATCGGCCCAGGCTTACGAAATTCTTTCATTTTCTTCTCTAATGTTGGACACCAGAATACCTAAAGGGTAACCATTCTCGCCCATATCCTTCCTAATAAATATTTCAGAATATAATGTCTTTATTGAGCATATGACCAAGGCCCGGTGAACCAATGTTTTAATCAAATTGATTTTGAGCTTTTTAGAACAGAAAAGACCCGAGTCAACGTATGAATAGTTGTACAGAAGAATGCTAAGTTGATGGACCGAACGTGTGAGCAACAATGAGATTTTGGAGAGGATGCAAACAAGGAGGAAGATTATACTTAACACCAGGACGAGGAAGCTGAAATTTCTAGGACGTGTAATGAGAAAAGAAGGCTTGGAGAATTTAATACTTACAGGTCAGTTAGAGGGAAAGAGAGAGAAGGGAAAGCAAGGCCTGACATACCTAGCGGGCTTAAGCAAAGGGAGAAGCAGCAAAGCGATAAAACTTATTGAGAGCTACAGGGTATAGGAGAAAGTGGAGAGCCATGATCGCCTACGTCCTGAAGGGACGCGGCACATAAAAAGAAATTTTCAAATAAAGTAATTTTTCAATATGAAAGTTGTAAGTACCTTAAGGTATCGTTTTTGTTTTTTGTAAATAGCTTTTTTAATATCTCTGATTTTATTGCTGTTTCAAGCTTCTCTTTAGACATGTGCCGGAGTTTATAGTTGTTATCGCCGTCAACTAAAATAACTTGTTCCACTGCTAGCTGCAAACTTAGAAAAGTATTCTTATGCTTTTACTTCTGAAGTTTATTGAAGCTTCCTTCCACTACTTCAATGAGCTGGTCAACATTATTTGGAGCTTGCTGGTGCTGAATTGATTGAATTGCATTAAAATAACCCAGATCAAGGGCATTGAGATCAGGACTATTTGGAGGCTGGCAAACTAATTCAATTTGCAAATCGAGACGTTCTGCAGCTACGTTTAATTCATCTGCAACCTGTTTTATTGCACCACGCTTCAGGACACGATCTGTGGATCTTTCCAGCAGTGCTTGCAAACCAGCACTACGTTCATTATTTGTCATTTCGTGCTTCTTGCAATTTCGTTTAGCATTTATGCCAATTGGCTTCTCTTCTCCCATCACAATCGCTTGCCAGCGGGTGGTCTGAAAAAAAAATACAATTTTAATGTGGTGAAAAAGTGATATAATTTGCGCTTCAAATTATTCTACCTGAATAAGCTAATATAAATACTTGAGGAACATCAATGCTAACCTGTTAATGTAAACGGCAAACAATTCGACTAAGAATTAGTATATTCCACATGAGATTTCCGGCTATGGAACAACCATTTCAGAACAGAGGGAGTATATTGTTTCGTATTAAGCCTTTGTTTTAGACGTAGCTGCGATAAATTTTATGAGATTCCGCTATCTTGGTTGCAACCTTTCGGTATCTTAAAGAGATTTCGGTCAGTTGATTCCCTAAAGCATTATTTTCTTTAAATTTAATGAACGCTACATTAAATATATAAAAATAAATGAATAAATTTTAGCATACACTTTTCATATATGTAGTTATGAAGTCCTGGAATATCCATTTCTCCTGTTTTTATACTTTCGTTTTTTTTTGTTTTTTTTGGGGGGGGTTTTTTGTTTCTTTTTTGTTGACCAAAATAAGGAGAACGGGATTAGTTGTCGTCCATTTTCCTGCTGTAAGGAACGACAAATCTGGAGGATTTCAAAATAAAGCCAAAATTGAATTTCATGGAAACTGATTCACTGAACTGTGACTCGCGAACGAGAAATTAGGGTCGCTTCCGGAATCTCTAAATATTGTGTATGGTGTGATGTCGAATGTAGTTGAGATATGACAAGACAGGAATATATAGCCTCGGAGAAATTGATTGAACGGGATACCAAGCAATTGCCTAACACACACATATATATATATATATATATATATATATATATATATATATATATATATATATATATATATATATAGTTGTATATTTAGACAGCAATCCTTCGTTTATGCATGTTTCATTAAAAACGACAGACAAGGTACTACTGTTAACATTTTTATTCAATTTTTCTTGTGTTCGAACAAGAGCTTTCTTTACAGGACAAAGGGTGTGTAAGAACTGTCCAAATGTTTTATATTTCCGAGTGCTTTCGGCTATACCTTTAGCCATTATCAAGGATGATTCGATTTTTCAGTTTAATTGAATGCGTGTATTATGTGTATGTCTTAGTGTGTGGTATGGATGTTTTTAATTTCCGAATACGGTCAGCACATTGTGGCCTTGTTCATAATTAATATTATTAAGAGTTGGCTTTTTCTTATTTATTATTAAAGCTTCCATTATTTTTAAACTTTTCTTAAAACTCTCCCTTCCCTCTCTAATCTCGACCATGTCTCTTATACCATCCCTCACCACCCTCTATGTCAACTTATATAACCTTAATATTGCCCGTTAAAAGTGTAAATTTTAAATTCATTTTTTGTTTTACCTTTTGAAAGTGAAGTCTGAAGAGCCAGAGAAAAATAAAATTCTATGGTGAAATAAATTATTACAAATGGAGCCTTAAAGTGGTCTGTTTTTCTTTAAATTAAATTATTCGCTCTGATTTAACATTGAGCTCTCAGGATTTCATCCTCCTTGGAATTATCCATACGGATTACCAAGATTTTCGTTACTTAAACATATATATATATATATATATATATATATATATATATATATATATATATAGAGAGAGAGAGAGAGAGAGAGAGAGAGAGAGAGAGAGAGAGAGTCAATTGAGTCAACTGCTTCGTCCACCGCAAGGAAAGTTGGCTCCCTGTGCCGGGTCAGGAAATTTTTCTCCAGGGAATCGATCATTCAGATCTACAAATCAACCATTCGCCCTTGCATGGAGTATTGCTGCCATATATGGTCTGGAGCCCCTTCTGTTTGCCTCGGGGTTCTTGATAAGATCCAGAGACGGATATGCAATGTAATTGGCCCTGATCTGGCATCTCGTCTGCAGTAGCTCTCTCACAGACGCGCCGTCGCCTCTCTCTGTCTTTTTTGCAAATACTTTCACGGTAATTGCTCCGATGAGCTACTTTCGCTTGTTCCCAGACTTCATGAATTCAAGCGTCCTACGAGGCTGGCATCCCGTTCCCACACTTTCACTGTTGAAACTGTTAAATGTAGACGTCTCTTCTACTCCAATAGCTTCATATCTCGCACCTCTCGCCTGTGGAACTCCCTTCCTTATTCCTGTTTCCCTGACAACTATAATCTCCAACTATTCAAATGTAATGTCAATCTCCAGTTGCCTTGATTTATCCACTATCCTTCTCCACATCATTTCCTCTATCACTCCTATCTGCTCTAGCTCCAAATCTTCTGTAACCTCTTGCCTTGATCTATCCACTATCCTTCTCCACATCCTTTCCTCTATCACTCCTATCTGCTCTCACTGCAAATCTTCTGTAACCCCTTGCCTTAATCTACCCACTATCCTTCTCCACATCTTTCCTCTAACACTCCTATCTGCTCCTGCTCCAAATCTTCTGTAACCCCTTGCGTGCTAGTGACTTCCCGCCTTGCTTGGGGGGAAATGCTTAAAGATATATATATATATATATATATATATATATATATATATATATATATATATATATATATATATATATATATATATATATAAAGAATAATTAGATAGCATTTGTTCTTTCAAAGATTTTTCTTAAAACCGAAAAGGAACTGGCGGCTGGAAATTCAAAAACTATCCGAAATCAAGACTCTGTCCAAGATTTCGACTCACGTGTATCATCTTCAGCAGTTAAAACGGTAAAGTGAAGGAAAGAAACTCAATAGTGTTTTTATGTCGTTATAAAATTTTGTTTGAAATTGAATCCAGTGAATCGCTACCCCAAAAGTCATATTAGCAACGTGCAGTGAAAACTTACATCAGTCACGTGGAATGACGTCAATTTTTTTCATATACTTTGTAGAATGTTTGCTTCTGTTTGGCGTAAATAGCTACAATAATCATTAGTCGTTTTTTTATATTGGATTGATGGAGCATTGTTAGTGAAAAGAACTGTGAGGATTTATGTGGAGTTTCTTATCAAGGCGCCATGTTCCGTATACAAAACAATGGCAGGTTGATTCATGCTACACTACAATAAGGTTTATAACCCTTATTCTATCCCAACTCCCATGGAAAATGTTCTAACTGTTATATCCCTTGGTTCCCTGACCTTTTCAGCTAGGACGCACCATGCCACTTCAACGAGAACGAATCATCCCAATTCCCTTCCTATTTCATTAGAAAGATCTAATTTTCGCTAAAGGATCTTCTTCCCAGGAACTGTTGCTTTGTGGAACTGATTCTCGGCATGATGCTTTCCCAATCATTTCAATCTTGACCTCCTTCCGTTTAGGGTTAACCCTTATCTTTCCTACCCTAACATAAAACTTGCACTTCTTGATATTTCTTACTTTCATACAACACCAAACAGTAACGACCTGGCTAAGCCGATAAACTACATCCAGCAGCAAGGCCTCTGATCAGGAGATTTTGAGGAGCGTGGAACTGACCTCTTAATTGCTGGTGTTACCAGGTGGACCTGCTAACACCTGTTAGGGTCCTAGATATGGGCAAATAGTTAACACCAAAATGGGGTCAAAACACTATGAAAGTGTAAAAATAGGTTTTAATACTAGCAATACATTTTTTGTAAAAATTATTACCAACAATGAATTGATGAAGAAAAAAATATTACCAGTAATCCTTTTTTGGATAAAAAATATTACCAGAAATATATTTTTGAACAAAAATATTACCAGCAATAAAAATCTTGTCGGCATTAAATAACCCATTGAGGTTGATATGCCGCAAAAGAAAAACCAAATCAAACCGTAACCCTCTAATTTGAAAGGCTTTTGGGCCTTGTATTGGCTGAACATTTGTATAAAAATAATCTTCCAATCAAACTTTTAAATTGTCTGTTAAAACATTTCCTAGATAATTGAACACAGGACATAAATTATTAAAAAGAAGAGAAAACAGGAAAGAGAAAAAAACCGACTGAGGTAGGTCACCTCCACTCGAATAGCTTCTTCCCAAGAACTGCTGCTTCATGGAGCAGGCTCTCGGGAGGTGGATTTTCTAATCACTTCAGTCTTGACCTCTTAAATTCTAGGGTTAGCCGTTAACTTTCCTTCATAACCACATGAACTTCACTTCTTGCCTTTTCTCACGCTCATAGAACACCTTACCGTAATCCTCTACTCGAGTGTCTCTTGGATCTTGTATTTGATAAACATTCGCATATAAAAACAACCATCTCTAAAAGGTCGTTCAAACTGAACAAAAATTATTGGAAATCATCGTTAGAGAACTTCCGGCAAGACAAAACTCTGAATGGCAGACTGATTCATGGAAGACAGTAATGAGGTTTCTATGTTTAATTGTATTCCACGAGTGCATATGTCTTGAAGGCAAAATAAAACCTTTCTTTGCTAGAGAAGCTCTTCTTAGACGAGTTGTCAAAACACGGCCGATCGAACAGTGGTTCATCCGACAAAGTGGGAGCCAATTTCGAATCCTTCCGAAGGCCGCAATTTATTCATTATTTTTTTCTCGAAAACACAAGAAAGATTAACTTTTTTTTTCGGTTAGACTCCGTTAATTCATTTGGAGTTTCGAAAGAACGTGTGTCATTTCTCCTTGATTTTGGGACGCCATAAATTATACTAAAGTTGCTTAACAACTAAAACTCACGTGACACCTGTTTAACCAATAAAAATAAACAAAAAAACATAAAAGTAAAAAAAAATGCTAGAATTCCTGTCTTCTTTTTTCGACAAATTTCATTCATTGATTCTTGTTAGTTTAACAAACGTTTCCTATGTGTTCTGTATCCTATCACTCTGTCGGATTCCGAACCATATTGGATCTATATTTGATTGCAATTCATCTTCTCTTAAGAAAATACTTTTAAAAAAACAAAAAAACGACAGCTTTCTATTCATCTATACAAAAAAACAAAAACATTATTGGGTTACTTCTTGGGAAACAAGAAATTTTCTAATCAACTGCATCTTATTCCAAAAGAGCACTTCTGAAGTACTCAATGCCACAACAGATATTGTCCCTAAATATATCTACGACAACTTCCTTACATGCGCAGAAGGACTCAAACAACACGAAATGCTCACTCATGACAAATAATGAAATCATCCTTGTTGAAACCTTGCGATAAAAAATGTCAGACATAAACAGTAAACACATAACACAAGATCTAATGTCAAAATGTTCTTTCATATATTGGGTGTAACAGCAAAATTGTCCAAATTGTGTAACAGCAAAATTGTCCAAATTGTGTAACAGCAAAATTGTTCAATTGTTAGATTAAACACTGAACCTTTGTATCTTAGAAATGATTAAAGATATTTTACTGGAATTCCCCGAGGTTCTTATAACACTATTGGACTCTACTTTGAGCAATAAGAATGTATACGCACTCTCTAAGCTTAACAGAAATATTGTGATAAAATCGATTATATACGAAAATAACATGATCATCATGAATTAATGATAAATGTATATATATATATATATATATATATATATATATATATATATGTATATATATATATATATATATATATATATATATATATATATATATATATATATATATATATGTATATATATATATATTCCAGGATCATTTTCCAACCTATTCAATGTGATCTTCGCTCTTTGTAACCTTCTAATTTTCTGTCCTGGAGTAAAAAGATGCCTCACAGATTTCACGTACGATTTCATTTTCAATTCTTTTTCACTGCTCTTTGGACTATCATAGCTGAGATTCCTTTCTCACGTGTCAAACATCTTATGAATTGAGTTGGATCTTTTCTAATCGATCACTTTAGCTCTAAGTTGAAATGATGACCCCTCTTCCTGTTGTGACCTACTGATCCAGGTTTCCTCTCTAATGTTCCCACTTTTTAAAAGTTACTCACCGTCCTCGTGATGGTGATTGGACGGACTTTGAAGATACAGGTTAGAGTGTGAATGTTGATGAAGGCCAGAATGATTATTTTCCTCTCCCCATTGCTCATTTGGAAGGAAAATGACGCTGACACAAAACAATTTTAACCTGTTCTCTTTCTAGCTGAATAACTCAGTGATTCTGATTATAAATGGTGTCAAGATGGCTAAACATCTTATCTAACAACCTGGAATAAAGAATCTGAATTAGTTTAATGCTGTTACACGATTTGGACAATTTTGCTATTACACCCGATATATCGCTTCCTGGTAAGCTGAGGTCCACCTTAAACGAATCACAACATCGACACTTCCTTCTACGCTGATTTTCTTTCACTGCCAACCATCTCTTTCAGAGCCAAACAGCGACAGGGAATGGATGACGTGGGGAGTTTTGCGTGAAACTGGCAGCTTCTAGTCCTGAACATGAAGGTTGGCCCCGAATTTAGTCATCAACACCATCATCATACAGGGACTGATCAGGAAAGAAGAAATTACATTTATCTACATGCGAGATAAAGAGGACGATCTGCCGTGTGCCGACGGCTTAGTGGTAGAATCTCCAACTGACGCCAATTCAGCTGGTTTTCGAACGTAGATAACGGCAAAATGGACGTCTAGCCACACTAATGAGCTGTGATACAACGACACAGTCTGTCTGTGGATGACAATATATATATATATATATATATATATATATATATATATATATAAGTGAACATTGGAGTCAACACTTAGAGGCGACAGTCCGTTTCATGCTAGACGCAATCGAACTTAAGCGTATTTATTTTAGATAAACACACAATGACAGAGAGAACTCGATTCGATTTACCGAAGACTCTTGTCTTATAGGGCAGTAATAGTCACAGTTTACAAACCCACAATTCCTCCCCACAGAGCTCAAACCAAATAATTTTTTTAGTAGCATATATATATATATATATATATATATATATATATATATATATATATATATATATTTATATCATTATCGCATTATATATATATATATATATATATATATATATATATGTATCATTATCGCATTATTTTTGTGCGCCTCGTTCTCAATACAC
>OZ038509.1:65408210-65448210 GCA_964036315.1 Acanthosepion esculentum | reverse complement strand
TATTAAGATGAAAAACTGATGTAAGCAACCGTTTGGAGCCAACGAAAAAAAATAATTAAACGAAAACAACCACCGTCCACAAATTAGTTTCGACTCGAAAAAACAAAAATAGGGTTTCTACACCTTTTGGGAATAATTGAATTTTTTTCTTATCAATAAACATAAATTCTCCTCTGCTGCCAATTTAGGCTTTATCTTCAAAACATTGATAAATATATTTTCATCTTGGTTGAGGCTGACAGAAACAATACAATAAATAATAAGGAAGCTGCCGTCTTTTTGATGGAATAAAAACGAGCTTTGACATTGGTAAATTCGTCTTAGTAATCGAAATTGTCTCTAACCAAAAATATGGCAATTGTTGTCTTGAGGAACTGAGGAAATGTGTAAAAATAAATCACTCTTATTATTCGAGATGCCATTTTCTTTTTTGCTGATTATATTTGTAACTACATAGAAATGTTATGAGATGGTAGTCGCTTTTCTTTAAATCACATAAAACCGATATTGTTATTATTATTTGATGTCCTCTTGGACATTTCGATGTTTCGGCCGGGTTACGATGCTCATAGTTCGGCTCTTAGCCCTAACTTAAAAGCACATCTCTTCCTTCAGCGCATGAGATACCATCTGCGTATTCCCAATGATGTAAGATATCAGCAAGGTGTCTTGTGATGGAGAAAGGTTCCTGGAAATAATCTCGAGTGCGCCAAACACAAAAGAGAAAACTTGGCACATTTCTCCGATTTGCCGTGCAAGGTCTTCGTACATCTGAATTTTCCCCAACTCCGCCAATATTTTTATCCCAACGCACCGCAAAGCCTGTTATGATCGATTCTTGAATACTCTTCTGCTCAAAGTGGGCTGTCAGCGTGATTACTATGCAAGCCCTTATCAGTGAAGATGGTTATATCCCACACGAGCAACACTTGATTATTCTTAGCTGCTGAAGATGATGTATGATCATACAAATTCTCTGTTCCATATTTTCGGCATAATTAACAAATGTGTTCTGATGGCGACTTTATTATGACGTCATCTCTACTCTTTTTCTTTGTCAGCTCAGTGCATATTTTGAAATTCGCCGTTTGTTGATTAGTTACTCAGAAGAAACAGCCTAGTATAAGTCCTATGCAACTTTCATGTCATACTTTTCATTCTACCTGAATTTGAATATATTACTATCTTCATGCATACTAATACTACTACTACTACTACTACTACTACTACTAATAATAATAATAATAATAATATTAATAATAATATTCATTTAATTTAATCTACTTCCTGATCTTTTAGATATGATAGCCATTTCTCAAATGCTACTCGCATCTAAGGACATTTCTCAGCCTGTGAACTGTCCCAAGCAGCGCTGCCAACTGCGCTCTCCCAATGATGTCCTTGAGGAACCTTACAAGGCAGAGAGATTCCTTGTAATAGTCCTAACTGTACCAACAGAGATAATTTGGCTTGCTGCTTGGTATGGTTTACCGTGCCAGGTCTTCGTACTTCTGTCTATTCTCCAGTCCCAGAGTCACGACATTTTTATGCCAACGCATGGCCAATTAGATGAGGATCCATTCCTAAATGATTTTGAGACCAAGTGAGATAACAGGGCGATTTCTCTCCAAGCACTTGTCAGTTCAGATGGTCTTATATTATTATTATTATTATTATTATTATTATAGGAAAAGAGATATCGCAATGTATGCGCTATGCATTGTTGCCGTCAAAAAGAAGCAGAGCTGAAATATAACTCTGTATATGTGCTGTTCCAAGCAGTGTTGTCCCTTGCACACTTCCAATGACGTCACGTATCCTGAAACTGACCTGCGTAGTAGAACGATTCCCGGAGATAGTCCCGAGTGCTCCAACCAGAAAAGGACAACTTTGAATTGCTGCTTAAGGCATTTCCTCGATTTAGATCCATTTATAACGGTTCTTGTGCACAGGGCGATTTCTCTCCAAGCGTTTGTCAATCAAGATTTTCCTGTCCGACACTAGTTTCACTTTTTCATTCTC
This sequence comes from Acanthosepion esculentum, assembly GCA_964036315.1. Taxonomy (NCBI): domain Eukaryota; kingdom Metazoa; phylum Mollusca; class Cephalopoda; order Sepiida; family Sepiidae; genus Acanthosepion; species Acanthosepion esculentum. The sequence goes on along the minus strand of OZ038509.1, from coordinate 65,446,188 downwards.
GGCTACTCATAGTGTCGGATACTCGTACAAGTTCTCTGCGCAAGCTAAGCCATACTTCCTGCAAGTTTTATGTGTATTCTGAGGGCTACTTTATCCTCTATACTCTTTTTTATCAGCTGAGTGCAGCTATTGACGATGTGTTGCGCACTTTCAGTCGTTTGCTTTCACAAGGCTAAACCTGCTGTTCTATCCATATAGTACTTGATATAAATTGTTTTTATTAAAGCCTGTACACATAACCCCTTCAGTTTCTTTCTTCAAGAAGCCGTTCCTAGGCCAGCATCATTATTCCGTGTATTTTGCAAACAGCTAGATACGTGGGATGCCCTCAATCGAGGACCGTCCTAGCGGACTCAGTTTTATCAAAGCCTGTCACTCTAATGCACACAATTAGCTGAGATACATATTTCCAATATATCCTCAGCAGCAATGTGGCTATGTGAGCTTCACAGGCTCAGTCACGGCGACTGATGCTGTTGGATACACGTCAAGATTCTTCTTTTTTCGTCAGTGAGTGTTCCTAGCAGTAGTAACTGCTGGATTTTTTTAGAGATAAAGTGAGAGCATGTGACCCCAAAACACTAAATTTTCTATCAGTTTTCACTAATGCGCTTAAACGCTGTTCGTGTGGTGTAATGTCTATTGCGATGTCGAATCGCTTAACCGGGTTCAAATTCTGACAGCGTCTGTATTTTTTTTTCACGGAAAAAGGCATGAAACTATATGGTTATTTTCTTTCGTTCAAATTTCGTTGAGGGGAAGAGAGTAATTGGCAGCGGGGGAGAAAACACTTAGCAAATGCTACAAAATTTTTTGCCTTTTTTTGTGTTGGAACTGGTTTGAGGTCGATAACCATTTTGACAATTTTATAATTCGTTGGCTTTACCCGCTCGCCCACCACAGCTTTTTAGGAGTTACTAAGAAGGAAACATAATAAAAGAGAACGGAATATTCAACTAATAAAATCACTCCCCTTTAATCTTTTGTACAGAAGTAGAGTTTCATCGCTTATTTGATGTTAATAATTGGATTCCCGAGACTTTTCGCTATCTTTCATGCCTAGTAACCCCCTTGCATCTTAGTGGCATTATCGCCTTGATTAGGTTCAACAGATTAACAAAAGTAAAAGTCAAAACAGTCGAATATCAGAGAGAAGCGCAAGGGGTTGATAAGCCGTCGAAAATGAAATACTGATTAGCTACACAGGCATATCTTTTAGATTTATTTACATTCTCTGCAATTGAAATGTATAGAAACTATGCTGGAAAAAAAGTCAGTGACCAGTTTATGTATTGATTGTAATATAGAATTGATCCCCCACTTTATATCCACATTATAATTTCTTATTTGTTTACATTTGGATACGCATTGAACAGATATGAATGTACGTGAGAGAATTATAGAAGATTGAAGTTTAAAAGCAGTAAAATCTCCCTTGCTAATCTTAATATCCATTTCATAATATATATATATATATATATATATATATATATATATATATATATATATACATACAGGATGCCATCTTTAATGATGAACATCTTTGTTGCACAATCCTAATAACCACTCTGATGATGGTTCATATGAGCCACAATAAAGAAATATTCAAACGTTGGACAGTTATCAATGAAATTAAGCCAACATACGAAGCTTGTAAAGGTTTCTGATAAAGCATAATGGATCTTCGTTGTCTGTTATATTTAACGATGCATGTCTGAATAATGATCTCTGACTCTATACATTATATATATATATATATATATATATATATATGAATTGGACATAGTCCGACAATTTATTTAAAGACATTTATATTATGTTTAACGTTCTTTTTATAGAACTTTGCTTAAATACTTGTATCTATAAAAAGAACGTTAAACATAATATAAATGTCTTTAAATATATATATATATATATATATATATATATATATATATATATATATATATATATATATATATAATATAAATTAAATGATTAAAAAATATGGTTCCATCGCGACACAGGAATTACCAATAGCCTTGATAATTTAATTATATAATTAAATTTGAACATTTTAGTTTCTGTTTTTGAAACATGGTAACACCTGTGTAGCGATGGAATCATATTTTTAAATCAGTTAATTTATAATATTTATATGCTCTGTAAATTTCCATTGAGCACTCTTTTGTAAAAATGAAAAGATTAATAATAACACCGGGTTATATATCTTACTGTTCTTTCTGTTATTATAATATATATATATACAATATATATATATATATATATATATATATATATATATATATATATATATATATATATATATATATGAAGAAATATACTCTTAAGGTGTGCTATATTTATGGGATAAAGTGCTCAATATCAGAGATAGAGCGTGTGTAAATATAAAAGTGAACATAGAAGTCAACACTTAGAGGCGACAGTCTGTTTCATGCTAGATGTAATCGTCAGGCCACGACGATTGCATCTAGCGTGAAACAGACTGTCGCCTCTAAGTATATATATATATATTTATATATATATATATGTTATGGTCCAGGTCCTTGTACCACGGTGATGGTCCAAGGTAGAACCAATGAAGAATAACTCGAACACAGGTATGGAATAACACAGATATATTACAAACAGAATATGTACAAAAGAAGTAGAAGTGTTAGTAATAACAATCAGGTTAGGTTAGAGAGAACTATGTTGTCTCGACCAGTATCACTATTCCAATGTCTAATAGTAATCGTCTAGCTCACTGCCTGACTCACTCGATGTTTAACAACACGCCCACGTGTGTCGAATGTGGCACAAGGCCGGTTTAATGTGGGCTTTCCGAGCCCGTAGGCTCGGGCAAAAATTACCCGTAGAACCCGTATAAACGGGATCGGGGTGGTCAACCACCTCGAACGAGGCTCTGCCCTTCGGCGGAGCCTCGTCCGAGTTCCTCTCTGCCCAAAGGCAGAGAGTTCCCCCCTGCCTCAGAGGCAGAGAGTTCGACCGAATAGCTGAGACGTCCAAAAAGGACTGACTCACTCTGTATTTAGTGTCCTCCCCACGAGGGACAGATGTGGCACAAGGCCTGGTTTAAAGTGGGGTACCCGAGCCCGTAGGCTCGGCCAAAAAATAGCCCGTAGATCCCGTATAAACGGGATCGGGCCGGTCAACCTCCCCGAACGAGGCTCTGCCCTTCGGCGGAGCCTCGTCCGAGTTCCTCTCTGCCCAAAGGCAGAGAGTTCCCCTCTGCCTCAGAGGCAGAGAGTTCGACCGAATAGCTGAGACGTCCAAAAAGGACTGACTCACTCCGCTGCTTCCTCTTGAGGCGCAGTATTTATGGGGTACGGACTAGTCCACTACTATTATGGGTAGGTTCTCATAACAATATATATATATATATATATATATATATATATATATATATATATATATATATATATATATATATATATATATATCTTAACACTAACATGGCCGAGGTGTGGTTTTCGACACCTTCAAATTTTCAACAAATTACTATGGCATAACTAGTTTTGGTTCGATGGTGAGGCTTATAGACAATTATTGAATTTTAGCAAAGATGCTTAACAGACTTAATTCTTTAAAAAATATTCAGTGGAATAGCTGATATTTGAGGTTTTACCTTGAACGTCCGAGGTGTCGTTTTTGACACCTAGGCTATTTATAGGGTAAATGCATTGAAATAATATCATAACACGGCAAATGTGCAAAGGTTGAAACTAGGGTACTGTTAGTAACATGTAAAGATTGTGGAATCTAAGATATTGCTAAATAGTTGGTCCTACAGGATTGTAGAAAGAATGTTATAGCCTACTTCAAAATGATGTCTAATGTTGTGTAATATTAGGTTGGTGCAAAAATAATGTCGTTTTCTCACATGAAGTTGAACGTCAAAAAACGACATTATCTTTGCACCAACCTAATAGTAAAATTCTTTAATAAACTATGTCTTGCATTCATATGAGTAATTTCATTAACCATATATGATTATTTTTCATGCGAAATATTAAAAAAAACAATCATAAGGTGTCGAAAACGACACCTTGGCCATTTTATATATATCAAAGGAGCTGGTCATCCTAGTGTTAAAAAGATAAAAAAAACTGACCGGAACCCTACAACGGTATCGACTGCCAAGGTTTGGTTAGATGGCTTATTCAGCGAATTTTTTTTATCCCCTACATTTATTCCCTATAATTCATTCTATTACTTCCGGTGTCGAATTTAAGATATTAAATCGCTCTTCAAGTTTGGTTTTCTTACTTGAGTATAATTGAGAAGATTCGAAAATGCATGAGCATTCAAGTTCATTCTGAAACATCAAATTTGGTTTGTATTATCAGCTGAATGAAAGAAGAATGCCATCAGTCCAGACTTGTTATTTCCACATCAGCTTCTTTAATATTTTTGTCAGGTGGCTCCCTCATGTCTTATTCTCTAAGTGTTTCCTTGGTGATTGTTCTGATGAGCTTTCCTCTACGGTGCCTCGATTTCGTGGACTTCGGTACAGTACCGGATACGCGGCTGAGTTTGTCAATGTAACTCCCACTTTTTTCTTGTGGTCTCTTCTCTCGCACCTCTCGTCTGTGGAATGCGCTCTTCAGGCTTCTTGCTTTCCTCCCATCTATAATCTTCAAAAACTGAAACGAATCGTCAACTGTCATCTTGAATCCTGGCCTTTGATTCTGTCAATAAAACCAATATTAATTTGAAGTTCATTCTCAGATGTTTTCTAGCTTGTCATTCATTTACCCACCACCTATCTGAATGTGTTTCAATGCTATGACTCCTGGAGTTCCATACCACTGCCATTTGTAAACTCTTGAACAATCCCACATTTCCTAACTACAAAGAATTCTCAAGTGACATTGGTGCCATAAGGTACATGAGCTCTTTCTCGTCAATAAAGTTTAGTCAGTTTCTTTCATGCTCAGTAACTCCCCTTGCATCTTAGAGGCTTTATCGCCTTGCATTGAATGAAAAGTTAAAAGTAAAAAAAGGAAAGAAAAAAAGAAGCTAGCCACAATCATTTCATCAATCATAATATAACTTTTCTTACAACAAAACAAGACTCTTACTTACCATTCTTATAGTCAGCCTAATACTACAATTATTCTATTTCCTTAATGGTTGACAGTGCCAATCGGAACTACATTATTTATTGAATATTGCGTTGTCTTTTTCACTATTTACATTACACAGTGGATAAAGGCGTTGGTTAGATCCGGTGACAGGACCCAAAGAGTGTGAGTTCAATACTCGGTTAAGGCAGTGGAGAACTTGGAGAGGGGAATTAACAGGAGAAAACTGACAACTGACATCCATTAAAACATGACACGTGGAACTAGAACAGTCTATCCCAGTGAGCGAAATAAAGGGTTCAGTTTGACATTCCAACTACCTGAAGAAGGCCGAAGTGTACAACGGCCAAAACGTCGTAATAAATATGGCGAAAAACATGAGGACAATAGTCCGAATAATGTAAATAATGTACATAATACCTCATCACACAGAAATATAAAGAGATACTGAAGGGCCGAAACGTTGTGATATATATGGCAATAAAGATGAAGACAATAGTCCGAATAATGTAAATAGTGTAGATAATACCTCATCTCAGAAATATAGACAGATACTGAAAGGCCGAAACTTTGTAATAAATATGGCGACAAAGATGAGAACAATAGTCCGAATAATGTAAATAGTGTAGATAATACCTCATCTCAGAAATATAGACAGATACAGAAAGGCCGAAACTTTGTAATAAATATGGCGATAAAGATGAGGACAATAGTCGGAATAATGTAAAAAGTACCATAATACCAAAGAATGCTATGGAACACAGACTAACCACTAGATCAACCTATAGTTGACCTTTTGAAATTAGATTTTACCTCTGCCACTAGTGTCAAGCCTGGCCTGCTCTTTATCCCGCTGGCCGGGTGGGGAGAGAGATGGATTTATACAATTAGCAGGAGTATGTGCACGTAAACGAATGTAACGTTCTCGACTGGATTTCGAATTCTTTTGTCAGAGTTATCCATTATTGCTACCTTGCCACGGTGATTTTCTAGGCTTACTTTAAATGTGGAACGAGGTCGAATGTATGAACTCACTACTCAGTCGTAACTGTTCGAACGAGACAAGCTTGTTAACCATTACATTACGTCGAGGTGGCCCCGTGCCTCTTTATTTGGTCTGACTTAATTCCTATCGGTACAGCTTATATTACCGTTAATGTTATCAGTGACCACTTGGTGCGGTGCAATAATTCAACACCTTGTCGACGAGAACTTTACCAAAGTTTTTTTTTATGAAATTATGTTTCAAACTCAAGCCAATAAACATCTGGTGTCTACCAACTGACCAATTAAACTTTTGGTTAGTGCATTGAGTTTAATCCTCATTGGGGATTGAACTGTTTGAAGCTGTGTTTCAAATCTGTATAAGCAGGTTGAACAACCAGATATATCACAGTTATGGAATTCTGTTACTAGATAATCTAATTAAATTAATTTTGGAGTCAAACTCACTGGCTCAGACATGCTGACTGAAAAGAAAAAAATTCTGAACTCTTGTTTCTATTTACATAGATTAGTGAAGATTGTGCAGCACATTGAGAAAATAATCCCTGAAGTGAGCGGGTGAGGATATTTGCTGACTAACCTTAACAAGAATACAATCAAATTTATAACGAGGAAAACGAAATCACACTCGCTACTTTATACGAAGGTAAAGAAAATGCCAGGCGTAGAGTTGCTTTTCCAGTGAGATTGCGACGAGGGGCGGCAGGTGTAACAGGATTTTCGTAAATCAAATATAAATGTAGTCATAGATATTTCTGGAAGAATGGAAAGCAAAAATGACAAAAGAATTTATTCTTTTGTATATTTGAGGGGATAAAAATTATTTCAGATATGATTCACAAAAAAAGGTGCAGATCGTATCGTTCACATTCGAGATTAGAAAATTCTATTAATAAATTTTACTTCCCACGTACTTAACCTTTAGTTAAAGATATTTCTGCTGAAATATTAGATCGCCTGAGAAATCATATATATATATATATTACTGGACTCTGGGTATCTCGAGGTGGTGTAATGGTTAGAAAGATTGTCTCACTAGAACAATTACGACTGTGTAGTGAGATCAATCCTCACTGGGTGCTCTTACTTTCTGGCTTGTGCCACATCCAAGCTATGCTTAGAAAATCGCTATATATTACTGGACTCTGGGCATCTCGAGGTGGTGTAATGGTTAGCAATCTTGTCTCGCTAGAACAATTACGACTGTGTAGTGAGATCAATCCTCACTGGGTGCTCTTACTTTCTGGCTTGTGCCACATCCAAGCTATGCTTCGAAAATCGCTATATATTACTGGACTCTGGGCATCTCGACGTGGTGTAATGGTTAGCAATCTTGTCTCGCTAGAACAATTACGACTGAGTAGTGAGATCAATCCTCACTGGGTGCTCTTACTTTCTGGCTTGTGCCACATCCAAGCTATGCTTGGAAAACCGCTATATATTACTGGACTCTGGGCATCTCGGGGTGGTGTAATGGTTAGGAAGCTTGTCTCGCTAGAACAATTACGACTGAGTAGTGAGATCAATCCTCACTGGGGGCTCTTACATTCTGGCTTGTGCCACATCCAAGCTATGCTTGGAAAATCGCTATATATTACTGGACTCTGGGCATCTCGGGGTGGTGTAATGGTTAGGAAGCTTGTCTCGCTAGAACAATTACGACTGAGTAGTAAGATCAATCCTCACTGGGTGCTCTTACTTTCTGGCTTGTGCCACATCCAAGCTATGCTTGGAAAATCGCTATATATTACTGGACTCTGGGCATCTCGGGGTGGTGTAATGGTTAGGAAGCTTGTCTCGCTAGAACAATTACGACTGAGTAGTGAGGTCAATCCTCACTGGGTGCTCTTACTTTCTGGCTTGTGCCACATCCAAGCTATGCTTGGAAACTCGCTATATATTACTGGACTCTGGGCATCTCGGGGTGGTGTAATGGTTAGGAAGCTTGTCTCGCTAGAACAATTACGACTGAGTAGTAAGATCAATCCTCACTGGGTGCTCTTACTTTCTGGCTTGTGCCACATCCAAGCTATGCTTGGAAAATCGCTATATATTACTGGACACTGGGTATCTCGACGTGGTGTAATGGTTAGGAAGCTTGTCTCGCTAGAACACTTACGACTGAGTAGTGAGATCAATCCTCACTGGGTGCTCTTACTTTCTGGCTTGTGCCACATCCAAGCTATGCTTGGAAAATCGCTATATATTACTGGACTCTGGGTATCTCGACGTGGTGTAATGGTTAGGAAGCTTGTCTCGCTAGAACAATTACGACTGAGTAGTGAGATCAATCCTCACTGGGTGTTCTTACTTTCTGGCTTGTGCCACATCCAAGCTATGCTTGGAAAATCGCTATATATTACTGGACTCTGGGCATCTCGACGTGGTGTAATGGTTAGGAAGCTTGTCTCGCTAGAACACTTACGACTGAGTAGTGAGATCAATCCTCACTGGGTGCTCTTACTTTCTGGCTTGTGCCACATCCAAGCTATGCTTCGAAAATCGCTATATATTACTGGACTCTGGGCATCTCGACGTGGTGTAATGGTTAGCAATCTTGTCTCGCTAGAACAATTACGACTGAGTAGTGAGATCAATCCTCACTGGGTGCTCTTACTTTCTGGCTTGTGCCACATCCAAGCTATGCTTGGAAAACCGCTATATATTACTGGACTCTGGGCATCTCGGGGTGGTGTAATGGTTAGGAAGCTTGTCTCGCTAGAACAATTACGACTGAGTAGTGAGATCAATCCTCACTGGGGGCTCTTACATTCTGGCTTGTGCCACATCCAAGCTATGCTTGGAAAATCGCTATATATTACTGGACTCTGGGCATCTCGGGGTGGTGTAATGGTTAGGAAGCTTGTCTCGCTAGAACAATTACGACTGAGTAGTAAGATCAATCCTCACTGGGTGCTCTTACTTTCTGGCTTGTGCCACATCCAAGCTATGCTTGGAAAATCGCTATATATTACTGGACTCTGGGCATCTCGGGGTGGTGTAATGGTTAGGAAGCTTGTCTCGCTAGAACAATTACGACTGAGTAGTGAGGTCAATCCTCACTGGGTGCTCTTACTTTCTGGCTTGTGCCACATCCAAGCTATGCTTGGAAACTCGCTATATATTACTGGACTCTGGGCATCTCGGGGTGGTGTAATGGTTAGGAAGCTTGTCTCGCTAGAACAATTACGACTGAGTAGTAAGATCAATCCTCACTGGGTGCTGTTACTTTCTGGCTTGTGCCACATCCAAGCTATGCTTGGAAAATCGCTATATATTACTGGACACTGGGTATCTCGACGTGGTGTAATGGTTAGGAAGCTTGTCTCGCTAGAACACTTACGACTGAGTAGTGAGATCAATCCTCACTGGGTGCTCTTACTTTCTGGCTTGTGCCACATCCAAGCTATGCTTCGAAAATCGCTATATATTACTGGACTCTGGGCATCTCGACGTGGTGTAATGGTTAGCAATCTTGTCTCGCTAGAACAATTACGACTGAGTAGTGAGATCAATCCTCACTGGGTGCTCTTACTTTCTGGCTTGTGCCACATCCAAGCTATGCTTGGAAAACCGCTATATATTACTGGACTCTGGGCATCTCGGGGTGGTGTAATGGTTAGGAAGCTTGTCTCGCTAGAACAATTACGACTGAGTAGTGAGATCAATCCTCACTGGGGGCTCTTACATTCTGGCTTGTGCCACATCCAAGCTATGCTTGGAAAATCGCTATATATTACTGGACTCTGGGCATCTCGGGGTGGTGTAATGGTTAGGAAGCTTGTCTCGCTAGAACAATTACGACTGAGTAGTAAGATCAATCCTCACTGGGTGCTCTTACTTTCTGGCTTGTGCCACATCCAAGCTATGCTTGGAAAATCGCTATATATTACTGGACTCTGGGCATCTCGGGGTGGTGTAATGGTTAGGAAGCTTGTCTCGCTAGAACAATTACGACTGAGTAGTGAGGTCAATCCTCACTGGGTGCTCTTACTTTCTGGCTTGTGCCACATCCAAGCTATGCTTGGAAACTCGCTATATATTACTGGACTCTGGGCATCTCGGGGTGGTGTAATGGTTAGGAAGCTTGTCTCGCTAGAACAATTACGACTGAGTAGTAAGATCAATCCTCACTGGGTGCTGTTACTTTCTGGCTTGTGCCACATCCAAGCTATGCTTGGAAAATCGCTATATAATACTGGACACTGGGTATCTCGACGTGGTGTAATGGTTAGGAAGCTTGTCTCGCTAGAACACTTACGACTGAGTAGTGAGATCAATCCTCACTGGGTGCTCTTACTTTCTGGCTTGTGCCACATCCAAGCTATGCTTGGAAAATCGCTATATATTACTGGACTCTGGGTATCTCGACGTGGTGTAATGGTTAGGAAGCTTGTCTCGCTAGAACAATTACGACTGAGTAGTGAGATCAATCCTCACTGGGTGTTCTTACTTTCTGGCTTGTGCCACATCCAAGCTATGCTTGGAAAATCGCTATATATTACTGGACTCTGGGCATCTCGGGGTGGTGTAATGGTTAGGAAGCTTGTCTCGCTAGAACAATTACGACTGAGTAGTAAGATCAATCCTCACTGGGTGCTCTTACTTTCTGGCTTGTGCCACATCCAAGCTATGCTTGGAAAATCGCTATATATTACTGGACTCTGGGCATCTCGGTGTGCTGTAATGGTTAGGAAGCTTGTCTCGCTAGAACAATTACGACTGAGTAATGAGATCAATCCTCACTGGGTGCTCTTACTTTCTGGCTTGTGCCACATCCAAGCTATGCTTGGAAAGTCGCTATATATTACTGGACTCTGGGTATCTCGACGTGGTGTAATGGTTAGGAAGCTTGTCTCGCTAGAACAATTACGACTGAGTAGTAAGATCAATCCTCACTGGGTGCTCTTACTTTCTGGCTTGTGCCACATCCAAGCTATGCTTGGAAAATCGCTATATATTACTGCACTCTGGGCATCTCGAGGTGGTGCAATGGTTAGAAAGCTTGTCTCGCTAGAACAATTACGACTGAGTAGTGAGATCAATCCTCACTGGGTGCTCTTACTTTCTGGCTTGTGCCACATCCAAGCTATGCTTAGAAAATCGCTATATATTACTGGACTCTGGGCATCTCGGGGTGGTGTAATGGTTAGGAAGCTTGTCTCGCTAGAACAATTACGACTGAGTAGTGAGATCAATCCTCACTGGGTGCTCTTACTTTCTGGCTTGTGCCACATCCAAGCTATGCTTGGAAAATCGCTATATATTACTGGACTCTGGGCATCTCGAGGTGGTGCAATGGTTAGGAAGCTTGTCTCGGTAGAACAATTACGACTGAGTAATGAGATCAATCCTCACTGGGTGCTCTTACATTCTGGCTTGTGCCACATCCAAGCTATGCTTGGAAAATCGCTATATATTACTGCACTCTGGGCATCTCGAGGTGGTGCAATGGTTAGAAAGCTTGTCTCGCTAGAACAATTACGACTGAGTAGTGAGATCAATCCTCACTGGGTGCTCTTACTTTCTGGCTTGTGCCACATCCAAGCTATGCTTGGAAAATCGCTATATATTACTGCACTCTGGGCATCTCGAGGTGGTGCAATGGTTAGAAAGCTTGTCTCGCTAGAACAATTACGACTGAGTAGTGAGATCAATCCTAACTGGGTGCTCTTACTTTCTGGCTTGTGCCACATCCAAGCTATGCTTGGAAAATCGCTATATATTACTGGACTCTGGGCATCTCGAGGTGGTGCAATGGTTAGGAAGCTTGTCTCGGTAGAACAATTACGACTGAGTAATGAGATCAATCCTCACTGGGTGCTCTTACTTTCTGGCTTGTGCCACATCCAAGCTATGCTTGGAAAATCGCTATATATTACTGGACTCTGGGTATCTCGACGTGGTGTAATGGTTAGGAAGCTTGTCTCGCTAGAACAATTACGACTGAGTAGTAAGATCAATCCTCACTGGGTGCTCTTACTTTCTGGCTTGTGCCACATCCAAGCTATGCTTGGAAAATCGCTATATATTACTGGACTCTGGGCATCTCGAGGTGGTGCAATGGTTAGAAAGCTTGTCTCGCTAGAACAATTACGACTGAGTAGTGAGATCAATCCTCACTGGGTGCTCTTACTTTCTGGCTTGTGCCACATCCAAGCTATGCTTGGAAAATCGCTATATATTACTGGACTCTGGGCATCTCGGTGTGCTGTAATGGTTAGGAAGCTTGTCTCGCTAGAACAATTACGACTGAGTAATGAGATCAATCCTCACTGTGTGCTCTTACTTTCTGGCTTGAGCCACATCCAAGCTATGCTTGGAAAATCGCTATATATTACTGGACTCTGGGTATCTCGACGTGGTGTAATGGTTAGGAAGCTTGTCTCGCTAGAACAATTACGACTGAGTAGTAAGATCAATCCTCACTGGGTGCTCTTACTTTCTGGCTTGTGCCACATCCAAGCTATGCTTGGAAAATCGCTATATATTACTGGACTCTGGGCATCTCGAGGTGGTGCAATGGTTAGAAAGCTTGTCTCGCTAGAACAATTACGACTGAGTAGTGAGATCAATCCTCACTGGGTGCTCTTACTTTCTGGCTTGTGCCACATCCAAGCTATGCTTGGAAAATCGCTATATATTACTGCACTCTGGGCATCTCGAGGTGGTGCAATGGTTAGAAAGCTTGTCTCGCTAGAACAATTACGACTGAGTAGTGAGATCAATCCTCACTGGGTGCTCTTACTTTCTGGCTTGTGCCACATCCAAGCTATGCTTGGAAAATCGCTATATATTACTGGACTCTGGGTATCTCGACGTGGTGTAATGGTTAGGAAGCTTGTCTCGCTAGAACAATTACGACTGAGTAGTAAGATCAATCCTCACTGGGTGCTCTTACTTTCTGGCTTGTGCCACATCCAAGCTATGCTTGGAAAATCGCTATATATTACTGGACTCTGGGCATCTCGAGGTGGTGCAATGGTTAGAAAGCTTGTCTCGCTAGAACAATTACGACTGAGTAGTGAGATCAATCCTCACTGGGTGCTCTTACTTTCTGGCTTGTGCCACATCCAAGCTATGCTTGGAAAATCGCTATATATTACTGGACTCTGGGCATCTCGGGGTGGTGTAATGATTAGGAAGCTTGTCTCGCTAGAACAATTACGACTGAGTAGTAAGATCAATCCTCACTGGGTGCTCTTACTTTCTGGCTTGTGCCACATCCAAGCTATGCTTGGAAAATCGCTATATATTACTGGACTCTGGGCATCTCGAGGTGGTGCAATGGTTAGAAAGCTTGTCTCGCTAGAACAATTACGACTGAGTAGTGAGATTAATCCTCACTGGGTGCTCTTACTTTCTGGCTTGTGCCACATCCAAGCTATGCTTGGAAAATGGCTATATATTACTGCACTCTGGGCATCTCGAGGTGGTGCAATGGTTAGAAAGCTTGTCTCGCTAGAACAATTACGACTGAGTAGTGAGATCAATCCTCACTGGGTGCTCTTACTTTCTGGCTTGTGCCACATCCAAGCTATGCTTGGAAAATCGCTATATATTACTGGACTCTGGGCATCTCGGGGGGTGTAATGGTTAGGAAGCTTGTCTCGCTAGAACAATTACGACTGAGTAGTGAGATCAATCCTCACTGGGTGCTCTTACTTTCTGGCTTGTGCCACATCCAAGCTATGCTTGGAAAATCGCTATATATTACTGGACTCTGGGCATCTCGGGGTGGTGTAATGGTTAGGAAGCTTGTCTCGCTAGAACAATTACGATTGAGTAGTAAGATCAATCCTCACTGGGTGCTCTTACTTTCTGGCTTGTGCCACATCCAAGCTATGCTTGGAAAATCGCTATATATTACTGGACTCTGGGCATCTCGAGGTGGTGCAATGGTTAGGAAGCTTGTCTCGGTAGAACAATTACGACTGAGTAGTGAGATCAATCCTCACTGGGTGCTCTTACTTTCTAGCTTGTGCCACATCCAAGCTATGCTTGGAAAATCGCTATATATTACTGGACTCTGGGCATCTCGGTGTGCTGTAATGGTTAGGAAGCTTGTCTCGCTAGAACAATTACGACTGAGTAATGAGATCAATCCTCACTGGGTGCTCTTACTTTATGGCTTGTGCCACATCCAAGCTATGCTTGGAAAATCGCTATATATTACTGGACTCTGGGTATCTCGACGTGGTGTAATGGTTAGGAAGCTTGTCTCGCTAGAACAATTACGACTGAGTAGTAAGATCAATCCTCACTGGGTGCTCTTACTTTCTGGCTTGTGCCACATCCAAGCTATGCTTGGAAAATCGCTATATATTACTGGACTCTGGGCATCTCGAGGTGGTGCAATGGTTAGAAAGCTTGTCTCGCTAGAACAATTACGACTGAGTAGTGAGATCAATCCTCACTGGGTGCTCTTACTTTCTGGCTTGTGCCACATCCAAGCTATACTTGGAAAATCGCTATATATTACTGCACTCTGGGCATCTCGAGGTGGTGCAATGGTTAGAAAGCTTGTCTCGCTAGAACAATTACGACTGAGTAGTGAGATCAATCCTCACTGGGTGCTCTTACTTTCTGGCTTGTGCCACATCCAAGCTATGCTTGGAAAATCGCTATATATTACTGGACTCTGGGTATCTCGACGTGGTGTAATGGTTAGGAAGCTTGTCTCGCTAGAACAATTACGACTGAGTAGTAAGATCAATCCTCACTGGGTGCTCTTACTTTCTGGCTTGTGCCACATCCAAGCTATGCTTGGAAAATCGCTATATATTACTGGACTCTGGGCATCTCGAGGTGGTGCAATGGTTAGAAAGCTTGTCTCGCTAGAACAATTACGACTGAGTAGTGAGATCAATCCTCACTGGGTGCTCTTACTTTCTGGCTTGTGCCACATCCAAGCTATGCTTGGAAAATCGCTATATATTACTGGACTCTGGGCATCTCGAGGTGGTGCAATGGTTAGAAAGCTTGTCTCGCTAGAACAATTACGACTGAGTAGTGAGATCAATCCTCACTGGGTGCTCTTACTTTCTGGCTTGTGCCACATCCAAGCTATGCTTGGAAAATCGCTATATATTACTGGACTCTGGGCATCTCGGTGGGTGTAATGGTTAGGAAGCTTGTCTCGCTAGAACAATTACGACTGAGTAGTGAGATCAATCCTCACTGGGTGCTCTTACTTTCTGCCTTGTGCCACATCCAAGCTATGCTTGGAAAATCGCTATATATTACTGGACTCTGGGCATCTCGGGGTGGTGTAATGATTAGGAAGCTTGTCTCGCTAGAACAATTACGACTGAGTAGTAAGATCAATCCTCACTGGGTCCTCTTACTTTCTGGCTTGTGCCACATCCAAGCTATGCTTGGAAAATCGCTATATATTACTGGACTCTGGGTATCTCGACGTGGTGTAATGGTTAGGAAGCTTGTCTCGCTAGAACAATTACGACTGAGTAGTGAGATCAATCCTCACTGGGTGCTCTTACTTTCTGGCTTGTGCCACATCCAAGCTATGCTTGGAAAATCGCTATATATTACTGGACTCTGGGCATCTCGGGGTGGTGTAATGGTTAGGAAGCTTGTCTCGCTAGAACAATTACGACTGAGTAGTAAGATCAATCCTCACTGGGTGCTCTTACTTTCTGGCTTGTGCCACATCCAAGCTATGCTTGGAAAATCGCTATATATTACTGGACTCTGGGCATCTCGAGGTGGTGCAATGGTTAGGAAGCTTGTCTCGGTAGAACAATTACGACTGAGTAGTGAGATCAATCCTCACTGGGTGCTCTTACTTTCTAGCTTGTGCCACATCCAAGCTATGCTTGGAAAATCGCTATATATTACTGGACTCTGGGCATCTCGGTGTGCTGTAATGGTTAGGAAGCTTGTCTCGCTAGAACAATTACGACTGAGTAATGAGATCAATCCTCACTGGGTGCTCTTACTTTATGGCTTGTGCCACATCCAAGCTATGCTTGGAAAATCGCTATATATTACTGGACTCTGGGTATCTCGACGTGGTGTAATGGTTAGGAAGCTTGTCTCGCTAGAACAATTACGACTGAGTAGTAAGATCAATCCTCACTGGGTGCTCTTACTTTCTGGCTTGTGCCACATCCAAGCTATGCTTGGAAAATCGCTATATATTACTGGACTCTGGGCATCTCGAGGTGGTGCAATGGTTAGAAAGCTTGTCTCGCTAGAACAATTACGACTGAGTAGTGAGATCAATCCTCACTGGGTGCTCTTACTTTCTGGCTTGTGCCACATCCAAGCTATACTTGGAAAATCGCTATATATTACTGCACTCTGGGCATCTCGAGGTGGTGCAATGGTTAGAAAGCTTGTCTCGCTAGAACAATTACGACTGAGTAGTGAGATCAATCCTCACTGGGTGCTCTTACTTTCTGGCTTGTGCCACATCCAAGCTATGCTTGGAAAATCGCTATATATTACTGGACTCTGGGTATCTCGACGTGGTGTAATGGTTAGGAAGCTTGTCTCGCTAGAACAATTACGACTGAGTAGTAAGATCAATCCTCACTGGGTGCTCTTACTTTCTGGCTT
This sequence comes from Acanthosepion esculentum, assembly GCA_964036315.1. NCBI lineage: Eukaryota > Metazoa > Mollusca > Cephalopoda > Sepiida > Sepiidae > Acanthosepion > Acanthosepion esculentum. The sequence goes on along the minus strand of OZ038509.1, from coordinate 65,429,515 downwards.
GTGCCACATCCAAGCTATGCTTGGAAAATCGCTATATATTACTGGACTCTGGGCATCTCGAGGTGGTGCAATGGTTAGAAAGCTTGTCTCGCTAGAACAATTACGACTGAGTAGTGAGATCAATCCTCACTGGGTGCTCTTACTTTCTGGCTTGTGCCACATCCAAGCTATGCTTGGAAAATCGCTATATATTACTGGACTCTGGGCATCTCGAGGTGGTGCAATGGTTAGAAAGCTTGTCTCGCTAGAACAATTACGACTGAGTAGTGAGATCAATCCTCACTGGGTGCTCTTACTTTCTGGCTTGTGCCACATCCAAGCTATGCTTGGAAAATCGCTATATATTACTGGACTCTGGGCATCTCGGGGGGTGTAATGGTTAGGAAGCTTGTCTCGCTAGAACAATTACGACTGAGTAGTGAGATCAATCCTCACTGGGTGCTCTTACTTTCTGCCTTGTGCCACATCCAAGCTATGCTTGGAAAATCGCTATATATTACTGGACTCTGGGCATCTCGGGGTGGTGTAATGATTAGGAAGCTTGTCTCGCTAGAACAATTACGACTGAGTAGTAAGATCAATCCTCACTGGGTGCTCTTACTTTCTGGCTTGTGCCACATCCAAGCTATGCTTGGAAAATCGCTATATATTACTGGACTCTGGGTATCTCGACGTGGTGTAATGGTTAGGAAGCTTGTCTCGCTAGAACAATTACGACTGAGTAGTGAGATCAATCCTCACTGGGTGCTCTTACTTTCTGGCTTGTGCCACATCCAAGCTATGCTTGGAAAATCGCTATATATTACTGGACTCTGGGCATCTCAGGGTGGTGTAATGGTTAGGAAGCTTGTCTCGCTAGAACAATTACGACTGAGTTGTAAGATCAATCCTCACTGGGTGCTCTTACTTTCTGGCTTGTGCCACATCCAAGCTATGCTTGGAAAATCGCTATATATTACTGCACTCTGGGCATCTCGAGGTGGTGCAATGGTTAGAAAGCTTGTCTCGCTAGAACAATTACGACTGAGTAGTGAGATCAATCCTCACTGGGTGCTCTTACTTTCTGGCTTGTGCCACATCCAACCTATGCTTAGAAAATCGCTATATATTACTGGACTCTGGGCATCTCGGGGTGGTGTAATGGTTAGGAAGCTTGTCTCGCTAGAACAATTACGACTGAGTAGTGAGATCAATCCTCACTGGGTGCTCTTACTTTCTGGCTTGTGCCACATCCAAGCTATGCTTGGAAAATCGCTATATATTACTGGACTCTGGGCATCTCGAGGTGGTGCAATGGTTAGGAAGCTTGTCTCGGTAGAACAATTACGACTGAGTAGTGAGATCAATCCTCACTGGGTGCTCTTACTTTCTGGCTTGTGCCACATCCAAGCTATGCTTAGAAAATCGCTATATATTACTGGACTCTGGGCATCTCGGGGTGGTGTAATGGTTAGGAAGCTTGTCTGGCTAGAACAATTACGACTGAGTAGTGAGATCAATCCTCACTGGGTGCTCTTACTTTCTGGCTTGTGCCACATCCAAGCTATGCTTGGAAAATCGCTATATATTACTGGACTCTGGGCATCTCGAGGTGGTGCAATGGTTAGGAAGCTTGTCTCGGTAGAACAATTACGACTGAGTAATGAGAGCAATCCTCACTGGGTGCTCTTACTTTCTGGCTTGTGCCACATCCAAGCTATGCTTGGAAAATCGCTATATATTACTGGACTCTGGGCATCTCGAGGTGGTGCAATGGTTAGAAAGCTTGTCTCGCTAGAACAATTAAGACTGAGTAGTGAGATCAATCCTCACTGGGTGCTCTTACTTTCTGGCTTGTGCCACATCCAAGCTATGCTTGGAAAATCGCTATATATTACTGCACTCTGGGCATCTCGAGGTGGTGCAATGGTTAGAAAGCTTGTCACGCTAGAACAATTACGACTGAGTAGTGAGATCAATCCTCACTGGGTGCTCTTACTTTCTGGCTTGTGCCACATCCAAGCTATGCTTGGAAAATCGCTATATATTACTGGACTCTGGGCATCTCGGGGGGTGTAATGGTTAGGAAGCTTGTCTCGCTAGAACAATTACGACTGAGAAGTGAGATCAATCCTCACTGGGTGCTCTTACATTCTGGCTTGTGCCACATCCAAGCTATGCTTGGAAAATCGCTATATATTACTGGACTCTGGGCATCTCGGGGTGGTGTAATGATTAGGAAGCTTGTCTCGCTAGAACAATTACGACTGAGTAGTAAGATCAATCCTCACTGGGTGCTCTTACTTTCTGGCTTGTGCCACATCCAAGCTATGCTTGGAAAATCGCTATATATTACTGGACTCTGGGTATCTCGACGTGGTGTAATGGTTAGGAAGCTTGTCTCGCTAGAACAATTACGACTGAGTAGTGAGATCAATCCTCACTGGGTGCTCTTACTTTCTGGCTTGTGCCACATCCAAGCTATGCTTGGAAAATCGCTATATATTACTGGACTCTGGGCATCTCGGGGTGGTGTAATGGTTAGGAAGCTTGTCTCGCTAGAACAATTACGACTGAGTAGTAAGATCAATCCTCACTGGGTGCTCTTACTTTCTGGCTTGTGCCACATCCAAGCTATGCTTAGAAAATCGCTATATATTACTGGACTCTGGGCATCTCGGGTGGTGTAATGGTTAGAAAGCTTGTCTCGCTAGAACAATTACGACTGAGTAGTGAGATCAATCCTCACTGGGTGCTCTTACTTTCTGGCTTGTGCCACATCCAAGCTATGCTTAGAAAATAGCTATATATTACTGGACTCTGGGCATCTCGAGGTGGTGCAATGGTTAGGAAGCTTGTCTCGGTAGAACAATTACGACTGAGTAGTGAGATCAATCCTCACTGGGTGCTCTTACTTTCTGGCTTGTGCCACATCCAATCTATGCTTGGAAAATCGCTATATATTACTGGACTCTGGGCAGCTCGAGGTGGTGTAATGGTTAGAAAGCTTGTCTCGCTATAACAATTACGACTGAGTAGTGAGATCAATCCTCACTGGGTGCTCTTACTTTCTGGCTTGTGCCACATCCAAGCTATGCTTAAAAAATCGCTATATATTACTGGACTCTGGGCATCTCGGGGTGGTGTAATGGTTAGAAAGCTTGTCTCGCTAGAACAATTACGACTGAGTAGTGAGATCAATCCTCACTGGGTGCTCTTACTTTCTGGCTTGTGCCACATCCAAGCTATGCTTGGAAAATCGCTATATATTACTGGACTCTGGGCATCTCGGGGTGGTGTAATGGTTAGAAAGCTTGTCTCGCTAGAACAATTACGACTGAGTAGTGAGATCAATCCTCACTGGGTGCTCTTACTTTCTGGCTTGTGCCACATCCAAGCTATGCTTAGAAAATAGCTATATATTACTGGACTCTGGGCATCTCGGGGTGGTGTAATGGTTAGAAAGCTTGTCTCGCTAGAACATTTACGACTGAGTAGTGAGATCAATCCTCACTGGGTGCTCTTACTTTCTGGCTTGTGCCACATCCAAGCTATGCTTGGAAAATCGCTATATATTACTGGACTCTGGGCATCTCGAGGTGGTGCAATGGTTAGGAAGCTTGTCTCGGTAGAACAATTACGACTGAGTAGTGAGATCAATCCTCACTGGGTGCTCTTACTTTCTGGCTTGTGCCACATCCAAGCTATGCTTAGAAAATCGCTATATATTACTGGACTCTGGGCATCTCGGGGTGGTGTAATGGTTAGGAAGCTTGTCTCGCTAGAACAATTACGACTGAGTAGTGAGATCAATCCTCACTGGGTGCTCTTACATTCTGGCTTGTGCCACATCCAAGCTATGCTTGGAAAATCGCTATATATTACTGGACTCTGGGCATCTCGAGGTGGTGCAATGGTTAGGAAGCTTGTCTCGGTAGAACAATTACGACTGAGTAGTGAGATCAATCCTCACTGGGTGCTCTTACTTTCTGGCTTGTGCCACATCCAAGCTATGCTTAGAAAATCGCTATATATTACTGGACTCTGGGCATCTCGGGGTGGTGTAATGGTTAGGAAGCTTGTCTCGCTAGAACAATTACGACTGAGTAGTGAGATCAATCCTCACTGGGTGCTCTTACTTTCTGGCTTGTGCCACATCCAAGCTATGCTTGGAAAATCGCTATATATTACTGGACTCTGGGCAGCTCGAGGTGGTGTAATGGTTAGAAAGCTTGTCTCGCTATTACAATTACGACTGAGTAGTGAGATCAATCCTCACTGGGTGCTCTTACTTTCTGGCTTGTGCAACATCCAAGCTATGCTTAGAAAATCGCTATATATTACTGGACTCTGGGCATCTCGGGGTGGTGTAATGGTTAGAAAGCTTGTCTCGCTAGAACAATTACGACTGAGTAGTGAGATCAATCCTCACTGGGTGCTCTTACTTTCTGTCTTGTGCCACATCCAAGCTATGCTTAGAAAATCGCTATATATTACTGGACTCTGGGCATCTCGGGGTGGTGTAATGGTTAGAAAGCTTGTCTCGCTAGAACAATTACGACTGAGTAGTGAGATCAATCCTCACTGGGTGCTCTTACTTTCTGGCTTGTGCCACATCCAAGCTATGCTTAGAAAATCGCTATATATTACTGGGCTCTGGGCATCTCGGGGTGGTGTAATGGTTAGAAAGCTTGTCTCGCAAGAACAATTACGACTGTGTAGTGAGATCAATCCTCACTGGGTGCTCTTACTTTCTGGCTTGTGCCACATCCAAGCTATGCTTAGAAAATCGCTATATATTACTGGACTCTGGGCATCTCGGGGTGGTGTAATGGTTAGGAAGGTTGTCTCGCTAGAACAATTACGACTGAGTAGTGAGATCAATCCTCACTGGGTGCTCTTACTTTCTGGCTTGTGCCACATCCAAGCTATGCTTGGAAAATCGCTATATATTACTGGACTCTGGGCAGCTCGAGGTGGTGTAATGGTTAGAAAGCTTGTCTCGCTATAACAATTACGACTGAGTAGTGAGATCAATCCTCACTGGGTGCTCTTACTTTCTGGCTTGTGCCACATCCAAGCTATGCTTAGAAAATCGCTATATATTACTGGACTCTGGGCATCTCGGGGTGGTGTAATGGTTAGAAAGCTTGTCTCGCTAGAACAATTACGACTGAGTAGTGAGATCAATCCTCACTGGGTGCTCTTACTTTCTGGCTTGTGCCACATCCAAGCTATGCTTGGAAAATCGCTATATATTACTGGACTCTGGGCATCTCGAGGTGGTGCAATGGTTAGGAAGCTTGTCTCGGTAGAACAATTACGACTGAGTAGTGAGATCAATCCTCACTGGGTGCTCTTACTTTCTGGCTTGTGCCACATCCAAGCTATGCTTAGAAAATCGCTATATATTACTGGACTCTGGGCATCTCGGGGTGGTGTAATGGTTAGGAAGCTTGTCTCGCTAGAACAATTACGACTGAGTAGTGAGATCAATCCTCACTGGGTGCTCTTACATTCTGGCTTGTGCCACATCCAAGCTATGCTTGGAAAATCGCTATATATTACTGGACTCTGGGCATCTCGAGGTGGTGCAATGGTTAGGAAGCTTGTCTCGGTAGAACAATTACGACTGAGTAGTGAGATCAATCCTCACTGGGTGCTCTTACTTTCTGGCTTGTGCCACATCCAAGCTATGCTTAGAAAATCGCTATATATTACTGGACTCTGGGCATCTCGGGGTGGTGTAATGGTTAGGAAGCTTGTCTCGCTAGAACAATTACGACTGAGTAGTGAGATCAATCCTCACTGGGTGCTCTTACTTTCTGGCTTGTGCCACATCCAAGCTATGCTTGGAAAATCGCTATATATTACTGGACTCTGGGCAGCTCGAGGTGGTGTAATGGTTAGAAAGCTTGTCTCGCTATTACAATTACGACTGAGTAGTGAGATCAATCCTCACTGGGTGCTCTTACTTTCTGGCTTTTGCAACATCCAAGCTATGCTTAGAAAATCGCTATATATTACTGGACTCTGGGCATCTCGGGGTGGTGTAATGGTTAGAAAGCTTGTCTCGCTAGAACAATTACGACTGAGTAGTGAGATCAATCCTCACTGGGTGCTCTTACTTTCTGTCTTGTGCCACATCCAAGCTATGCTTAGAAAATCGCTATATATTACTGGACTCTGGGCATCTCGGGGTGGTGTAATGGTTAGAAAGCTTGTCTCGCTAGAACAATTACGACTGAGTAGTGAGATCAATCCTCACTGGGTGCTCTTACTTTCTGGCTTGTGCCACATCCAAGCTATGCTTAGAAAATCGCTATATATTACTGGGCTCTGGGCATCTCGGGGTGGTGTAATGGTTAGAAAGCTTGTCTCGCAAGAACAATTACGACTGTGTAGTGAGATCAATCCTCACTGGGTGCTCTTACTTTCTGGCTTGTGCCACATCCAAGCTATGCTTAGAAAATCGCTATATATTACTGGACTCTGGGCATCTCGGGGTGGTGTAATGGTTAGGAAGGTTGTCTCGCTAGAACAATTACGACTGAGTAGTGAGATCAATCCTCACTGGGTGCTCTTACTTTCTGGCTTGTGCCACATCCAAGCTATGCTTGGAAAATCGCTATATATTACTGGACTCTGGGCAGCTCGAGGTGGTGTAATGGTTAGAAAGCTTGTCTCGCTATAACAATTACGACTGAGTAGTGAGATCAATCCTCACTGGGTGCTCTTACTTTCTGGCTTGTGCCACATCCAAGCTATGCTTAGAAAATCGCTATATATTACTGGACTCTGGGCATCTCGGGGTGGTGTAATGGTTAGAAAGCTTGTCTCGCTAGAACAATTACGACTGAGTAGTGAGATCAATCCTCACTGGGTGCTCTTACTTTCTGGCTTGTGCCACATCCAAGCTATGCTTGGAAAATCGCTATATATTACTGGACTCTGGGCATCTCGGGGTGGTGTAATGGTTAGAAAGCTTGTCTCGCTAGAACAATTACGACTGAGTAGTGAGATCAATCCTCACTGGGTGCTCTTACTTTCTGGCTTGTGCCACATCCAAGCTATGCTTAGAAAATCGCTATATATTACTGGACTCTGGGCATCTCGGGGTGGTGTAATGGTTAGAAAGCTTGTCTCGCTAGAACAATTACGACTGAGTAGTGAGATCAATCCTCACTGGGTGCTCTTACTTTCTGTCTTGTGCCACATCCAAGCTATGCTTAGAAAATCGCTATATATTACTGGACTCTGGGCATCTCGGGGTGGTGTAATGGTTAGAAAGCTTGTCTCGCTAGAACAATTACGACTGAGTAGTGAGATCAATCCTCACTGGGTGCTCTTACTTTCTGGCTTGTGCCACATCCAAGCTATGCTTAGAAAATCGCTATATATTACTGGGCTCTGGGCATCTCGGGGTGGTGTAATGGTTAGAAAGCTTGTCTCGCAAGAACAATTACGACTGTGTAGTGAGATCAATCCTCACTGGGTGCTCTTACTTTCTGGCTTGTGCCACATCCAAGCTATGCTTAGAAAATCGCTATATATTACTGGACTCTGGGCATCTCGGGGTGGTGTAATGGTTAGGAAGGTTGTCTCGCTAGAACAATTACGACTGAGTAGTGAGATCAATCCTCACTGGGTGCTCTTACTTTCTGGCTTGTGCCACATCCAAGCTATGCTTGGAAAATCGCTATATATTACTGGACTCTGGGCAGCTCGAGGTGGTGTAATGGTTAGAAAGCTTGTCTCGCTATAACAATTACGACTGAGTAGTGAGATCAATCCTCACTGGGTGCTCTTACTTTCTGGCTTGTGCCACATCCAAGCTATGCTTAGAAAATCGCTATATATTACTGGACTCTGGGCATCTCGGGGTGGTGTAATGGTTAGAAAGCTTGTCTCGCTAGAACAATTACGACTGAGTAGTGAGATCAATCCTCACTGGGTGCTCTTACTTTCTGGCTTGTGCCACATCCAAGCTATGCTTGGAAAATCGCTATATATTACTGGACTCTGGGCATCTCGGGGTGGTGTAATGGTTAGAAAGCTTGTCTCGCTAGAACAATTACGACTGAGTAGTGAGATCAATCCTCACTGGGTGCTCTTACTTTCTGGCTTGTGCCACATCCAAGCTATGCTTAGAAAATCGCTATATATTACTGGACTCTGGGCATCTCGGGGTGGTGTAATGGTTAGGAAGCTTGTCTCGCTAGAACAATTACGACTGAGTAGTGAGATCAATCCTCACTGGGTGCTCTTACATTCTGGCTTGTGCCACATCCAAGCTATGCTTGGAAAATCGCTATATATTACTGGACTCTGGGCATCTCGAGGTGGTGCAATGGTTAGGAAGCTTGTCTCGGTAGAACAATTACGACTGAGTAGTGAGATCAATCCTCACTGGGTGCTCTTACTTTCTGGCTTGTGCCACATCCAAGCTATGCTTAGAAAATCGCTATATATTACTGGACTCTGGGCATCTCGGGGTGGTGTAATGGTTAGGAAGCTTGTCTCGCTAGAACAATTACGACTGAGTAGTGAGATCAATCCTCACTGGGTGCTCTTACTTTCTGGCTTGTGCCACATCCAAGCTATGCTTGGAAAATCGCTATATATTACTGGACTCTGGGCAGCTCGAGGTGGTGTAATGGTTAGAAAGCTTGTCTCGCTATTACAATTACGACTGAGTAGTGAGATCAATCCTCACTGGGTGCTCTTACTTTCTGGCTTGTGCAACATCCAAGCTATGCTTAGAAAATCGCTATATATTACTGGACTCTGGGCATCTCGGGGTGGTGTAATGGTTAGAAAGCTTGTCTCGCTAGAACAATTACGACTGAGTAGTGAGATCAATCCTCACTGGGTGCTCTTACTTTCTGTCTTGTGCCACATCCAAGCTATGCTTAGAAAATCGCTATATATTACTGGACTCTGGGCATCTCGGGGTGGTGTAATGGTTAGAAAGCTTGTCTCGCTAGAACAATTACGACTGAGTAGTGAGATCAATCCTCACTGGGTGCTCTTACTTTCTGGCTTGTGCCACATCCAAGCTATGCTTAGAAAATCGCTATATATTACTGGGCTCTGGGCATCTCGGGGTGGTGTAATGGTTAGAAAGCTTGTCTCGCAAGAACAATTACGACTGTGTAGTGAGATCAATCCTCACTGGGTGCTCTTACTTTCTGGCTTGTGCCACATCCAAGCTATGCTTAGAAAATCGCTATATATTACTGGACTCTGGGCATCTCGGGGTGGTGTAATGGTTAGGAAGGTTGTCTCGCTAGAACAATTACGACTGAGTAGTGAGATCAATCCTCACTGGGTGCTCTTACTTTCTGGCTTGTGCCACATCCAAGCTATGCTTGGAAAATCGCTATATATTACTGGACTCTGGGCAGCTCGAGGTGGTGTAATGGTTAGAAAGCTTGTCTCGCTATAACAATTACGACTGAGTAGTGAGATCAATCCTCACTGGGTGCTCTTACTTTCTGGCTTGTGCCACATCCAAGCTATGCTTAGAAAATCGCTATATATTACTGGACTCTGGGCATCTCGGGGTGGTGTAATGGTTAGAAAGCTTGTCTCGCTAGAACAATTACGACTGAGTAGTGAGATCAATCCTCACTGGGTGCTCTTACTTTCTGGCTTGTGCCACATCCAAGCTATGCTTGGAAAATCGCTATATATTACTGGACTCTGGGCATCTCGGGGTGGTGTAATGGTTAGAAAGCTTGTCTCGCTAGAACAATTACGACTGAGTAGTGAGATCAATCCTCACTGGTTGCTCTTACTTTCTGGCTTGTGCCACATCCAAGCTATGCTTAGAAAATAGCTATATATTACTGGACTCTGGGCATCTCGGTGTGGTGTAATGGTTAGAAAGCTTGTCTCGCTAGAACAATTACGACTGAGTAGTGAGATCAATCCTCACTGGGTGCTCTTACTTTCTGGCTTGTGCCACATCCAAGCTATGCTTGGAAAATCGCTATATATTACTGGACTCTGGGCATCTCGAGGTGGTGCAATGGTTAGGAAGCTTGTCTCGGTAGAACAATTACGACTGAGTAGTGAGATCAATCCTCACTGGGTGCTCTTACTTTCTGGCTTGTGCCACATCCAAGCTATGCTTAGAAAATCGCTATATATTACTGCACTCTGGGCATCTCGAGGTGGTGCAATGGTTAGAAAGCTTGTCTCGCTAGAACAATTACGACTGAGTAGTGAGATCAATCCTCACTGGGTGCTCTTACTTTCTGGCTTGTGCCACATCCAAGCTATGCTTGGAAAATCGCTATATGTTACTGGACTCTGGGTATCTCGACGTGGTGTAATGGTTAGGAAGCTTGTCTCGCTAGAACAATTACGACTGAGTAGTAAGATCAATCCTCACTGGGTGCTCTTACTTTCTGGCTTGTGCCACATCCAAGCTATGCTTGGAAAATCGCTATATATTACTGGAATCTGGGCATCTCGAGGTGGTGCAATGGTTAGAAAGCTTATCTCGCTAGAACAATTACGACTGAGTAGTGAGATCAATCCTCACTGGGTGCTCTTACTTTCTGGCTTGTGCCACATCCAAGCTATGCTTGGAAAATCGCTATATATTACTGGACTCTGGGCATCTCGAGGTGGTGCAATGGTTAGAAAGCTTGTCTCGCTAGAACAATTACGACTGAGTAGTGAGATCAATCCTCACTGGGTGCTCTTACTTTCTGGCTTGTGCCACATCCAAGCTATGCTTGGAAAATCGCTATATATTACTGGACTCTGGGCATCTCGGGGGGTGTAATGGTTAGGAAGCTTGTCTCGCTAGAACAATTACGACTGAGTAGTGAGATCAATCCTCACTGGGTGCTCTTACTTTCTGCCTTGTGCCACATCCAAGCTATGCTTGGAAAATCGCTATATATTACTGGACTCTGGGCATCTCGGGGTGGTGTAATGATTAGGAAGCTTGTCTCGCTAGAACAATTACGACTGAGTAGTGAGATCAATCCTCACTGGGTGCTCTTACTTTCTGGCTTGTGCCACATCCAAGCTATGCTTGGAAAATCGCTATATATTACTGGACTCTGGGCATCTCGGGGTGGTGTAATGGTTAGGAAGCTTGTCTCGCTAGAACAATTACGACTGAGTAGTAAGATCAATCCTCACTGGGTGCTCTTACTTTCTGGCTTGTGCCACATCCAAGCTATGCTTGGAAAATCGCTATATATTACTGGACTCTGGGCATCTTGAGGTAGTGCAATGGTTAGAAAGCTTGTCTCGCTAGAACAATTACGACTGAGTAGTGAGATCAATCCTCACTGGGTGCTCTTACTTTCTGGCTTGTGCCACATCCAAGCTATGCTTGGAAAATCGCTATATATTACTGGACTCTGGGCATCTCGAGGTGGTGCAATGGTTAGGAAGCTTGTCTCGGTAGAACAATTACGACTGAGTAGTGAGATCAATCCTCACTGGGTGCTCTTACTTTCTGGCTTGTGCCACATCCAAGCTATGCTTAGAAAATCGCTATATATTACTGGACTCTGGGCATCTCGGGGTGGTGTAATGGTTAGGAAGCTTGTCTGGCTAGAACAATTATGACTGAGTAGTGAGATCAATCCTCACTGGGTGCTCTTACTTTCTGGCTTGTGCCACATCCAAGCTATGCTTGGAAAATCGCTATATATTACTGGACTCTGGGCATCTCGAGGTGGTGCAATGGTTAGGAAGCTTGTCTCGGTAGAACAATTACGACTGAGTAATGAGATCAATCCTCACTGGGTGCTCTTACTTTCTGGCTTGTGCCACATCCAAGCTATGCTTGGAAAATCGCTATATATTACTGGACTCTGGGCATCTCGAGGTGGTGCAATGGTTAGAAAGCTTGTCTCGCTAGAACAATTACGACTGAGTAGTGAGATCAATCCTCACTGGGTGCTCTTACTTTCTGGCTTGTGCCACATCCAAGCTATGCTTGGAAAATCGCTATATATTACTGCACTCTGGGCATCTCGAGGTGGTGCAATGGTTAGAAAGCTTGTCACGCTAGAACAATTACGACTGAGTAGTTAGATCAATCCTCACTGGGTGCTCTTATTTTCTGGCTTGTGCCACATCCAAGCTATGCTTGGAAAATCGCTATATATTACTGGACTCTGGGCATCTCGGGGTGGTGTAATGGTTAGAAAGCTTGTCTCGCTAGAACAATTACGACTGAGTAGTGAGATCAATCCTCACTGGGTGCTCTTACTTTCTGGCTTGTGCCACATCCAAGCTATGCTTGGAAAATCGCTATATATTACTGGACTCTGGGCATCTCGGGGTGGTGTAATGGTTAGAAAGCTTGTCTCGCTAGAACAATTACGACTGAGTAGTGAGATCAATCCTCACTGGGTGCTCTTACTTTCTGGCTTGTGCCACATCCAAGCTATGCTTAGAAAATAGCTATATATTACTGGACTCTGGGCATCTCGGGGTGGTGTAATGGTTAGAAAGCTTGTCTCGCTAGAACAATTACGACTGAGTAGTGAGATCAATCCTCACTGGGTGCTCTTACTTTCTGGCTTGTGCCACATCCAAGCTATGCTTGGAAAATCGCTATATATTACTGGACTCTGGGCATCTCGAGGTGGTGCAATGGTTAGGAAGCTTGTCTCGGTAGAACAATTACGACTGAGTAGTGAGATCAATCCTCACTGGGTGCTCTTACTTTCTGGCTTGTGCCACATCCAAGCTATGCTTAGAAAATCGCTATATATTACTGGACTCTGGGCATCTCGGGGTGGTGTAATGGTTAGGAAGCTTGTCTCGCTAGAACAATTACGACTGAGTAATGAGATCAATCCTCACTGGGTGCTCTTACTTTCTGGCTTGTGCCACATCCAAGCTATGCTTGGAAAATCGCTATATATTACTGGACTCTGGGCATCTCGAGGTGGTGCAATGGTTAGGAAGCTTGTCTCGGTAGAACAATTACGACTGAGTAGTGAGATCAATCCTCACTGGGTGCTCTTACTTTATGGCTTGTGCCACATCCAAGCTATGCTTGGAAAATCGCTATATGTTACTGCACTCTGGGCATCTCGGGATGGTGTAATGGTTAGGAAGCTTGTCTCGCTATTACAATTACGACTGAGTAGTGAGATCAATCCTCACTGGGTGCTCTTACTTTCTGGCTTGTGCAACATCCAAGCTATGCTTAGAAAATCGCTATATATTACTGGACTCTGGGCATCTCGGGATGGTGTAATGGTTAGGAAGCTTGTCTCGCTAGAACAATTACGACTGAGTAGTGAGATCAATCCTCACTGGGTGCTCTTACTTTCTGGCTTGTTCCACATCCAAGCTATGCTTGGAAAATCGCTATATATTACTGGACTCTGGGCATCTCGAGGTGGTGCAATGGTTAGGAAGCTTGTCTCGGTAGAACAATTACGACTGAGTAGTGAGATCAATCCTCACTGGGTGCTCTTACTTTCTGGCTTGTGCCACATCCAAGCTATGCTTGGAAAATCGCTATATATTACTGGACTCTGGGCATCTCGGGGTGGTGTAATGGTTAGGAAGGTTGTCTCGCTAGAACAATTACGACTGAGTAGTGAGATCAATCCTCACTGGGTGCTCTTACTTTCTGGCTTGTGCCACATCCAAGCTATGCTTGGAAAATCGCTATATATTACTGGACTCTGGGCAGCTCGAGGTGGTGTAATGGTTAGAAAGCTTGTCTCGCTATAACAATTACGACTGAGTAGTGAGATCAATCCTCACTGGGTGCTCTTACTTTCTGGCTTGTGCCACATCCAAGCTATGCTTAGAAAATCGCTATATATTACTGGACTCTGGGCATCTCGGGGTGGTGTAATGGTTAGAAAGCTTGTCTCGCTTTAAACAATTACGACTGAGTAGTGAGATCAATCCTCACTGGGTGCTCTTACTTTCTGGCTTGTGCCACATCCAAGCTATGCTTGGAAAATCGCTATATATTACTGGACTCTGGGCATCTCGGGGTGGTGTAATGGTTAGAAAGCTTGTCTCGCTAGAACAATTACGACTGAGTAGTGAGATCAATCCTCACTGGGTGCTCTTACTTTCTGGCTTGTGCCACATCCAAGCTATGCTTGGAAAATAGCTATATATTACTGGACTCTGGGCATCTCGGGGTGGTGTAATGGTTAGGAAGCTTGTCTCGCTAGAACAATTACGACTGAGTAGTGAGATCAATCCTCACTGGGTGCTCTTACTTTCTGGCTTGTGCCACATCCAAGCTATGCTTGGAAAATCGCTATATATTACTGGACTCTGGGCATCTCGAGGTGGTGCAATGGTTAGGAAGCTTGTCTCGGTAGAACAATTACGACTGAGTAGTGAGATCAATCCTCACTGGGTGCTCTTACTTTCTGGCTTGTGCCACATCCAAGCTATGCTTAGAAAATCGCTATATATTACTGGACTCTGGGCATCTCGGGGTGGTGTAATGGTTAGGAAGCTTGTCTCGCTAGAACAATTACGACTGAGTAGTGAGATCAATCCTCACTGGGTGCTCTTACATTCTGGCTTGTGCCACATCCAAGCTATGCTTGGAAAATCGCTATATATTACTGGTCTCTGGGCATCTCGAGGTGGTGTAATGGTTAGAAAGCTTGTCTCGCTAGAACAATTACGACTGTGTAGTGAGATCAATCCTCACTGGGTGCTCTTACTTTCTGTCTTGTGCCACATCCAAGCTATGCTTAGAAAATCGCTATATATTACTGGACTCTGGGCATCTCGGGGTGGTGTAATGGTTAGAAAGCTTGTCTCGCTAGAACAATTACGACTGAGTAGTGAGATCAATCCTCACTGGGTGCTCTTACTTTCTGGCTTGTGCCACATCCAAGCTATGCTTAGAAAATCGCTATATATTACTGGGCTCTGGGCATCTCGGGGTGGTGTAATGGTTAGAAAGCTTGTCTGGCAAGAACAATTACGACTGTGTAGTGAGATCAATCCTCACTGGGTGCTCTTACTTTCTGGCTTGTGCCACATCCAAGCTATGCTTAGAAAATCGCTATATATTACTGGACTCTGGGCATCTCGGGGTGGTGTAATGGTTAGGAATGTTGTCTCGCTAGAACAATTACGACTGAGTAGTGAGATCAATCCTCACTGGGTGCTCTTACTTTCTGGCTTGTGCCACATCCAAGCTATGCTTGGAAAATCGCTATATATTACTGGACTCTGGGCAGCTCGAGGTGGTGTAATGGTTAGAAAGCTTGTCTCGCTATAACAATTACGACTGAGTAGTGAGATCAATCCTCACTGGGTGCTCTTACTTTCTGGCTTGTGCCACATCCAAGCTATGCTTAGAAAATCGCTATATATTACTGGACTCTGGGCATCTCGGGGTGGTGTAATGGTTAGAAAGCTTGTCTCGCTAGAACAATTACGACTGAGTAGTGAGATCAATCCTCACTGGGTGCTCTTACTTTCTGGCTTGTGCCACATCCAAGCTATGCTTGGAAAATCGCTATATATTACTGGACTCTGGGCATCTCGGGGTTGTGTAATGGTTAGAAAGCTTGTCTCGCTAGAACAATTACGACTGAGTAGTGAGATCAATCCTCACTGGGTGCTCTTACTTTCTGGCTTGTGCCACATCCAAGCTATGCTTAGAAAATAGCTATATATTACTGGACTCTGGGCATCTCGGGGTGGTGTAATGGTTAGAAAGCTTGTCTCGCTAGAACAATTACGACTGAGTAGTGAGATCAATCCTCACTGGGTGCTCTTACTTTCTGGCTTGTGCCACATCCAAGCTATGCTTAGAAAATCGCTATATATTACTGGACTCTGGGCATCTCGGGGTGGTGTAATGGTTAGAAAGCTTGTCTCGCTAGAACAATTACGACTGAGTAGTGAGATCAATCCTCACTGGGTGCTCTTACTTTCTGGCTTGTGCCACATCCAAGCTATGCTTAGAAAATCGCTATATATTACTGGACTCTGGGCATCTCGAGGTGGTGTAATGGTTAGAAAGCTTGTCTCGCAAGAACAATTACGACTGTGTAGTGAGATCAATCCTCACTGGGTGCTCTTACTTTCTGGCTTGTGCCACATCCAAGCTATGCTTGGAAAATCGCTATATATTACTGGTCTCTGGGCATCTCGAGGTGGTGTAATGGTTAGAAAGCTTGTCTCGCTAGAACAATTACGACTGTGTAGTGAGATCAATCCTCACTGGGTGCTCTTACTTTCTGTCTTGTGCCACATCCAAGCTATGCTTAGAAAATCGCTATATATTACTGGACTCTGGGCATCTCGGGGTGGTGTAATGGTTAGAAAGCTTGTCTCGCTAGAACAATTACGACTGAGTAGTGAGATCAATCCTCACTGGGTGCTCTTACTTTCTGGCTTGTGCCACATCCAAGCTATGCTTAGAAAATCGCTATATATTACTGGGCTCTGGGCATCTCGGGGTGGTGTAATGGTTAGAAAGCTTGTCTCGCAAGAACAATTACGACTGTGTAGTGAGATCAATCCTCACTGGGTGCTCTTACTTTCTGGCTTGTGCCACATCCAAGCTATGCTTAGAAAATCGCTATATATTACTGGACTCTGGGCATCTCGACGTGGTGTAATGGTTAGGAAGCTTGTCTCGCTAGAACAATTACGACTGAGTAGTGAGATCAACCCTCACCGTGAGATCTTACTTTCTGCCTTGTGCCACATCCACGCTACGCTTGGAAAATCCCTATACTTCTGGATTGTACCATCTTTTTCGACGTCTGGTGGTCAAGATAGATAGATAGATAAATAGATAAAGTTTATATGAGTATCATTGCTATTTACAATATGTACATTACCGGCCGATGGATTCCATGGCATTCACCAGGTGATATATAATAGAATTTAGCCCACCGCGGTAGATTGTTCTAATTCCACGTGCCATGCCTTTTATTATTTTTTGTTCACTCCACTGTGGCTAGGTATTGAAGGCACATCTTTTTAAGTCAAGGTATTTTTGGATCAACCAACTAAACTTTTATCCACTGGTCCATGCAAATATAAAGATAAGGATAATGTAAATGGTGGAAATAGTTACAGTACCAACCAAGGCTATATGATTCAATCTCTTCTGTATAGTCTCTCTCTTTCTTTCTCTCTTTTTATCTGTCTCTGTCTCTCTGTCTCTGTCTCTCTGTCTCTCTCTCTCAATATATATATATATATATATATATATATATATATATATATATAAAATGGAGAGTTTATAATGGTTCCGAAGAGAGAAAGGTGTGTATATTAAAAAGAAGTGAGGTACCGCAAACTTTTTTGCTTATAATGTGGACTTTTTTTTTTTAAATATTATTCTTTATTTTTCATAATTTTACAACACATGTTTCTGGTCTCGCGACCGTCTTCAGGTAAAGGGTTGAGATTTCCACATATTATTAAAAATAATTAATTTTTTTCCTTTATGTTTTTCAATGTTAAATATTCTCGATATGAGACATTCTCTGTTTTTGTGTTAGTAATCCGAATGTCTTTCTTGAAATGGCGGTGAAGAGTTCTGAGCGAAGGGTCATAAAACAATTAAGGTTGGTTTGAGAAGTGATGAATTAGTTGTCGGTATCTTATCTTTTAATGTTTTAATGACCCCTGTGTGTTCTTAGATCTATTTCTATTTTCGTGTGTTTCTGTCAGCAGCGTGTATATATGCGTGTGTATATTCCCCCTCAATACATACACTGTCTCACTACGAAGAATTAGTAAACACATTTGTACACATACACACACACACAAACATACACACACACATACGCACACACGTACATTGTCCCACCACAAGGAATCTGTACACACGCACACACACGCACATACGTACACACACATTCTTCCCAAGTTACATGGAACCAGCACACACACACACACACATATACATACATACGTATATACATACACACGTACTTCCTAAGTTGTGTGGGTTTTTGTGAGTAGCTCCTCTGCTTTCGCCAATATGCGCGCATATATATATATATATATATATATATATATATATATATATATATATATATATATATATATATATATGCGTAAATATATACATTTTTCGTGTTCCACAGATACCCGCATGTGAGCGGGCGTGAATGTATGAGAATGGCTTGATCACTGTATTTGGTCACCATGTGTGCATGTGTGCTTTTGCGTGTGGGGTCATGATCTATTTAGCTCCGGTTTGAATTTATTTATGAAGTTTTTCTCTTGTATTTGTAGGTAGGAATAATTGTCTGCTTGATATATTGGCATGATATTAAATTTACCCTGGTTACATTCAAAGATATGTTGTGAAACAAAAAGTTTTCTGTTGTCTGGCAACTTTATGTTGCTTTTGTGTAGGGAGACCCTGTTGTTCAGTTGTTGGCTGATGCCTATATATGACTTCCTGCATTTTGTGCATTTAAGTACATAAATCACATTTTTGGAGTTGCAGTTTAAGTTTTTGTTTATTGTGAACGTTATTTTTGGGTTTTCAAAAGTGTAGGAGTTTCCTTCTATAATGATGTCACAAACCCCACACCTTTTTTTGTTGCATTTTGTGACTCCCTGTATTGTGTGTTGGGTAAATTTAGATGAGGTTCATATGTGTTTTAGGTTTTTAGATTGGCGTTTGCTTTTAATTATTTTGGTTGTTTTTAGTATATTATTCAGTTTATTATTCTTGCTAAGTAGGTCTAGATTTTTGGTAATTTTTGTGAATATTATTGGATTGTTTTTCTTGTATGTTGAGACATATGCTAGAGTTGGTTCAACGTTACGTTTCTTTTTATTTCTAAGTTGGTCTAGAGGGATTTTTTTGCGAGTTCATAACCTTTGTTTATTAGTGTTGTGGGGTAGCCTCGTTATTTTAGAGTTTTATGTAGTTCTTCTAAGCGGGTTTTTCGGAGGTGTTTATCAGTCACTATAGTACAAACCCTACGTGCTAGGGGATGGATTTTTGGCAGCTTTTGGGGTGATGGCTCTTGAAATGAAGGTATTGTTGGGTGTCTGTGGGCTTGTGGTAGATATCTGTGATTATATGGTTGTTTTTATTTCTAATGAGTATATCTAAAAATGGTAATTCGTTAAAATTATATTCTTGAGTGAATTTGATTTTTGGGTTTAAGTTTTGAAGTAGAGTGTGAAATTGGTTAATGTCGCCCCATGAGGATTTCCAAAAGATGAAGCAATCATTTACGTATTTTTCCAAGATTTAGTGAACTGGGCTTTTATATTTGCCCCATATATTTTTTCTATCTATTCACAGAGATTTTCTTCTAGGTAAGCTAATGTTAGGGTGGCATATGTTGGAGCCATTTTTGTTCCCATTGCTGTACCCAGGGTTTGGATATTGTTTTTGTTGTCAAATTCAAAGGTGTTATTGTTTAAAATTAGGCCTATACTATCGATAATGGACTCTTTAGTGAATCTCGGATGTAGTGTTTCTGGATGTTTTTCAATCCAGAATGAGATTGCTTTCTTTCCTAGTTCATGGGGTATGTTGCTGTATAGGCTACTAATATCAAAAGTTGCCATAAGCGTTCCCGGATCCACCTTTTGTGGTATGCAGCTAAGGAAATGTATATCGTCTCTGATGTGACTTTTAATTTGTTTCGTATATGGTTGCAATATTATGTCTATCAGGTTACTTAGTTTACTAGTTGGACAGGCTGGTCCTGCTACTTTTGGTCTGAATGTAAGGTCACTGGGGTTTGGGATGCTAATGTATTCAGATTTTTGTGTCTCTATAGCTGCTTTTATTTCACGTGATTTGTGAATTTTAGGTAGTCCGTAGAAATTGCTTGTTTTTGGTATAAAGTTTATTAGGAAATCCTTCTCTTTTTTTGTTAATATTTTATTATGTGTTGTGCAGAGTTTTGTAATTTTTGATATAATGTTTTTGTCTATGTTAGTGTCAATTAATTTGTAGTTATTCCTATCCTCTAGTGTTTCTAGAATTTTTGTTTTATATTATGTTCTGTTCTATGATCACTATGGCGCTGCCTTTGTCTGCTTCTTTTATAATTATGTTATTATTTTTTCGGATGTTCTCTAAGGCTAGTCTTTGTCTGTATGTGAGGTTGTCGAATGGTTTGGATTTTTCCTCTAGGTTGAGGTTCCAGAGTTTTTCGAAAAACATATTTAGCTCACTGGTATTGTTATTTTTGTTTGGGAAGAAATTAGATTTGTTTTTTACTAGTGACTCATCTGTAATATTTTTGTTATCATTAAACATTTCTATTAGTCTCAGTTTGTGTTCACATTCCTTAAGGTCTTTTTTTAGGTCTGCTATATTGCTTTTTGAAGCAGGGCAGAATTTTAGGCCCAATTTCAGTAGGTTGATTTCGTCATTAGTAAGTATTTATGTAGATAGGTTTATTACTTTGGGTTTTGTGTCATCTAAACTGTTTCTTTTTTGTTCGGACTGGGGCTTCTAAAAAATAATGATTGTTTCTTTTAATATATTTTGGGTTTTCTAAAAGATATTCTCTCCCTGCACATTTTGAGTTTTCTTGCCAGTGAGAATTTTTTTGGGGGAAATTGGGGTTGTTGTTTCTCGGTGGTTCAATATAGGTGTGTTTGTTTTTGTTAGGGGGCATGTTCCATACGTTTCTAGATTTGTTGTTTCTGTATGGATTGTATGTGGGTTGTGTGTAGAACTTTTCTGGGAATTTTGGTTGTACTCCTGGATATAGGTAATGGTTGCCAGGTTTGGTTTGTTGTGCTAGGTGGTATTTGCAAGTGTTGGTTTTGTGAGTGTGTGTGTATTCTGATTTTTGTCTCTTTGTGTTACAGTGCGGTAGTCTGTGCAGGTTTGTTTTTGCGCTTTTTGGCGTATGTTCATAATTGTATTTGTTATGTGGGCGTGTTTGTGTGCGCTGGTAGTATGTATTATGCTTCCTATCTTGTGGATATGTTTGCGTATAGTAGAATGGGTTAAGATATGTATTATGTGAGTTTGTTTTTGGATGTGTTTGCGTATGGTAGAATGGGTTATAATGCTTACCTTGCAGGTCTGTTTGTGTGTGGTAATAGGTATTTGGGTTTTTGACTCTGTTGAGTGGTTTTCTCTGTATTTGCTGATGGTTGTTTTGCGTTGAGTACTGTGTTTTTTTGGTGAGTTTGGATTGTTTTGGGGGGCGTTGTCTCATTTACAATTTTTCTTTTTCTGGTAATGCTTTTAACCAGGTTATGTTTCTTTCCAGGATATTCAGAGATTTTTCCTCCTTTTTTTACATTTCGATTCCCATAATTCTGACAGAAATTGGTGAGTTTATTTAGGACATAATTCCTTGATTTTTGTAAATAATTTG
>OZ038509.1:65393210-65398210 GCA_964036315.1 Acanthosepion esculentum | reverse complement strand
ATATAAACTTAATCCGATGAAATGCTAAATGATGAAACATGTCACGCAAAACTTTTTCCACTTCTCATAGTGTTTGCCATAAAATAATACCCTAACCCTAAGCATTCCCTATGTGCAAATACATTTTTCGGTTTCTAGCCACATTGTAAATATGCTTTTCTTAAAAATTCAACGGGAGTGAAATCAAAATTTCGACTATAGCTCGGAGATTAACCTTGTATTTAACACCTTAAAGAGAAAGTGAATTCTTCAGAGAAATATTGTAGCACCTGTACATTTGGTTATCGTCATGGTTTGTGTGGAAGCAGTGGAGTTTCTGGGCCTGACCTTTGCAGGGGATCCCTTAGCAATCATCATCATCATCATCATCATCATCATCATCATCATCATCATCATCATCATCCCATTGACTTTTGTAATCGTAGGGCGGATCAGAATGCAGAAGCCACACTGTATCTCCTCTACAACAGACTATCAATGGCAGCCATAAGCAATCCTGGTACAGTCACTTCTTTCCTTTGTTTGACATTGTCCAACTAGTTTCTACATTGGCGTCCTCTCCTACGTCCAAATTCAACGGTACCTTGCATGAGGGTGTTGCAAAGGCTGTCGTGTCTTATAATGATAGATAGATACTGAACGGACACAGATAGATAGATAGATAGATAGATAGATAGATAGATAGATATCATTATCATCATCATCCCCTTGTAATCGTAGGGCGGATCCGAATCCAGAAGCCACATTGAATCTCCTCCACAACAGACTATCAATGGCAGCCATAACCATATCTGTTAGAGTCACTCCTTTCCATTGTTTGACATTGTCCAACTAGCTTCTGCATTGGCGTCCTCTCCTACGTCCAATTACAACGGTGCCTTGTATGAGTGTCTTGCAAAGGCTGTTGTGCCTTGTAATGATAGATAGATAGATAGATAGATAGATAGATAGATAGATAGATAGATAGATAGATAGATAGATAGATATCATTATCATCATCATCCCCACGACTTTTGTAATCGGAGGTCTTTTAAGGCGGATCCGAATTCAGAAGCCATATTGAATCCCTCCATAACTGTCAATCAACGGTAACCATCAGCAAATGTGGTATATTCATACCTGTTCATTGTTTGAAAATGTCCAACCAGTTTTTTTATTCCCAATGGAAAATGCTAAGGAGTTTTCTCATTCATTTTTTTCTCAAACCCATGAATCGTTCTCTCTGTTTCTGCCAACAGTGTCCACGTTTCACATCCGTATAGAAGAATGAAGACTAACAGCGATTTGTAAAGTCGGTACCTTGATTAAAAGCTGAATTTACTCCTCCATATTCTTGTCAATTTGACCATCGCTGCCATGGCTACGGTAATCCGTGTTAACAATACCATAGCGTAACTCAAGAATGTGCAGCCGCCACTCTATTGGCGAGTAAGAAGTGTGTAAGGTCGTTTTTGCATTTGTGTATGTGCACGTATATTTTTGTATATGTCCCCTTTTTTTATATTTTGCTTCTTTTTTAAAGACACAGCCACTCCACACAGGTGACATCGTCCCCAACTCATCAAATTCGCAAGCCAATCACAATCCTTTAACATCATCCAGACACTAAAAAGGAGAGTGGAAAATCTGACAGAAAATAAAAGGAATGGAAAACAAAATTCGAAACTAAGTACAACAAATTGACATTTGCAAAGAAAATGTGTCTTAAAAGCTTCAATTTTTATCATTTTATTTTCCTATGATATTAATTGTCATCTTTGGAAATTGCCCTTTCTGGCTAGCAAAAGAATGGGCAAAAGTTTGCTCTATAAGAGAAGCTTGTCTTGTCCTAGTAACATCATTCGGAACGCTTTACAACAATAAATAATACCAAAAAAAATAAAGCTGAAAAAAACACGAAAGGAAATCTCTTGGAGATTGTCAGAAAATGATTTATATGAATGAGGGCAGAATAACCAGAAGAACAAAAAAAGAAAAAAAGATTAATGCCGCGATAAGAAAGAAAACAAATTGAATTATTCTTTAAAAATGAGTTTAAAAAGGCAGCAACGACGGATAAAAAGAAGATGAAGAGAAAGTAGATAAGGAAGTGAAAGAGAATGGTAAATAAGAACGAGGAGGGATAGAAAGAGGGTAGAATTATGAGGGAAAAAAGAAAGAAAGAGAGAAAGAAAGAGAGAAAGAAAGAAAGGAAACAATCAAGAAACAAAATTAAAGGAAGAAAACAAACGAGAAAAAAGGAAATAAGAGAGAAAGAAAGAATAAAAAGAAAGCAAGGAAAGAAAAAGACAGATTAAAGAGAAAATTGAAGGAAGAAAAATACGAAGAAGAGAAGGACATTAAAAGTGAGAAGGAAAATGAAAGAAATAGAAAGAACAGAAAAAAGGGGAAGGAAAATGAGAGGAAAATGAATAAAAATAAAAAAAACAAATAGAAAGAAAGAAAGAAAGAAAACAGGAATAAGCCAGATTCAAGATAAAAGCGAATGAAAGAAAATGTGAGGAAAAAATCAAGAAGATTAAAAGTACGAAATAAAAGGAAAACAGAAATGGTGAATAAAATTAAACGAAAAAAAAAGACAGTACGAGAGAAAAATGAAGGAAAATATTTCAAAAAAGTAAAATGAAAGACTAAACGCGGTAGAAAAGAAAGGAAAAAGACAAGGATATTAAAGGTGAGAAGGAAAATGAAAGAAAGAGAAAGAGCGGAGAAAAAGGTAGAAAAATGAGAAGAAAAAGAAGAAAAGCAAAAAAAATGAAACAAAATGAACAACAGAAAAAGAAAGAAAGAAAGAAAGAAAGAAAGAAAAAGAAAGAAAGAAGGAAAAAGAAATAAAGAAAAATAAAATAAAGAAAGAAAGAAAGAAAGAAAGAAAAAGAAAAAGAAAATAAGAAAAAGGAAAAGATGAAAATCAGGATGAAGCCAGATTCAAGATTAAAGAGAATGAAAGAAAATGTGGGGAAAAATGAAGAAAATTAAAAGTTCGAAATCAAAACAAAAAAGAGAGAAAGAAGAAAAAGGAGATAAAATACTAAGAATAAAAATAAAAAATGATAAGAAATCAAAGTCAATGAATAAAAAGAAAGAAGGAGAGAAAAACAAAAAATAAAAAGTGGATAAAAATAAAGATGTAGAGGAGAAACAAAAATTTTTTTTAAAATGGATGAAAAGAAAGAAGGAGAGTAAAAACAAAAAAATAAAAATATGAAAAAAAAGAAAGAAGGAAAGAAAAACAAAAAAATAATAAAATGAATGAAAAGAAAGAAAGTGAGGAAAAACAAAAAATAAATGAATAAAAAGTAAGAAGGAGAAAAAACAGAAAAAATTTAAAAAGTGAATGAAAAAGAAAGGAAGAGAGGAAAACAAATTTAAAAGGGAAGAAATGTAGAAAATAAATTTAAAGAGAACAAAACTAAAATAATGAATATTTTTCAATAAAATCAGGAAATATTGAAAGAACTAATATAGGAAGAATTGAAAGAAATTCTGAAGAAATTCAGAAAATTTTGAAAAAAATGATGAAAAACGAAAGAAAACAATGTCGGAATTTGTGTAAAAAGAGATTTAAATAATAAAATGAATGAAAGAAAGCATCAATAAAAATGAAGGAAGGAATGAAAAAAGAAAATATGAAAGTTTGGATAGAAAGAAAGCATGAAAAGAGGAAGGGGAAGAGAGGAAAAGAAAAAATAAGCGAGAAGGAAAGAAGAAAAGAGAAAAGAAGGAAATAGAAAAGAGAAAGTGAAAATGGCAACGGAGAAAATAGGAAGTGAAAAAAGAAGAAATCGAAAATGGAGGGAAAAAAGAAAAAGGAAGAAACAGGAAAAAAAACATCAAAGAAGATGGGAAGAAAAACTAAAAAGAAAGAGTCAAGAAAGGAAGAATTAAAATAGTGACTAAAATTAAATGAAACAAAGACAAAGAAATGCGATAAAAAAATGAAGGAAAATAAGAAAAAATTCAAACGAATCAAGTTTCATTCCAATGGACTTATGGGCGCGTCTATTTGTGCCCAAAGACTGAAATAAAATGGCGGTTTTTGTTTTCGTAGAAAATTTTTATTTTTATCTACATGACTTTTGTTCAGATTCATATTTATAATTCAGACAAACACACACACACACTCTCCATACATATAAATACATACATATATACATACATGCATATATATATATGAGCGCGCGTGTGTGTGTGTGTGTATATATATATATATATATATATATATATATATATATATATATATATATGTGTGTGTGTGTGTGTGTATTTTGTAGGAAATATTTCTCGGTCACGTGAAGAATTGGAGATATATATATATATATATATATATATATATATATATATATATATATATATATTGCATATACGAATATTGAAGTCAACACTTAGAAGCGACAGACAGGCCACCTATTTCTATATATATATGTGTGTCTGTGTGTGTGTGTGTGTGGCTTGAGAAGCGACAGACTGTTTAATGCTAAACACAATCATCAAGTCACCTATACATATCTATATATATATATATATATATATATATATATATATATATATATATATATATATATAGATATATATATATATATATATATATATATTTGAAGATACAAAATCTAATTACAGAAATAAAAGTGTGTAGCTTAATATTGCAAGGCATGTTAAAAGTGAACCAACCGGTTTCGCTCCCGCTCTTCAGGCTTCAACGGGAGATTTAACTTAAATTAAAAACAAGAGAAAATATTTAATGAGAAGGAGAAGGGGGTGGAATGAACACAAGGAGCTAGAGACAAATGACAGCGAGGCCCAACAAACATTCACGCTGTTTACACAGGGAAGGCTTGCGAGACCCGATATAAAGTGCCTCCAGCACCTTCAGATGAACCAGTCAGCACTAAAATTAGCTGCACGCCCTCTGTTATTTAAGAGGTGCTCACGCCCATTCAACGACAAGGTGTGATTCCTGATCTTCGTGGGAACACGTTGTTTAAATATCATGTCCAGGC
>OZ038509.1:65375710-65388210 GCA_964036315.1 Acanthosepion esculentum | reverse complement strand
GCAGTTATTAATAAGAAGAGTTGAAATGAATGCATGCAAGATTTCACAGCTCTAGCATCACTCCTTCATAGTCAGCCTATGAACTTTTCAGCCCACCCTCGTACCCGGAAAGAAACAATGCAGTTATTAATAAGAAGAGTTGAAATGAATGCATGCAAGATTTCACAGTTCTAGCATCACTCCTTCATAGTCAGCCTATGAACTTTTCAGCCCACCCTCGTACCCGGAAGGAAACAATGCAGTTATTAATAAGAAGAGTTGAAATGAATGCATGCAAGATTTCACAGTTCTAGCATCACTCCTTCATAGTCAGCCTATGAACATTTCAGCCCACCCTCGTACCCGGAAAGAAACAATGCAGTTATTAATAAGAAGAGTTGAAATGAATGCATGCAAGATTTCACAGTTCTAGCATCATTCCTTCATAGTCAGCCTATGAGCTTTTCAGCCCACCCTCGTACCCGGAAAGAAACAATGCAGTTATTAATAAGAAGAGTTGAAATGAATGCATGCAAGATTTCACAGTTCTAGCATCACTCCTTCATAGTCAGCCTATGAACTTTTCAGCCCACCCTCGTACCCGGAAAGAAACAATGCAGTTATTAATAAGAAGAGTTGAAATTCATTTATGCAAGATTTCGCAGTTCTAGCATCATTCCTTCATAGTCAGCCTATGAACTTTTCAGCCCACCCTCGTACCCGGAAAGAAACAATGCAGTTATTAATAAGAAGAGTTGAAATGAATGCATGCAAGATTTCACAGCTCTAGCATCACTCCTTCATAGTCAGCCTATGAACTTTTCAGCCCACCCTCGTACCTGGAAAGAAACAATGCAGTTATTAATAAGAAGAGTTGAAATGAATGCATGCAAGATTTCACAGCTCTAGCATCACTCCTTCATAGTCAGCCTATGAACATTTCAGCCTACCCTCGTACCTGGAAAGAAACAATACTGTTATTAATAAGAAGAGTTGAAATTAACGCATGCGAGATTTCACAGCTCTAGCATCACTCCTTCATAGTCAGCCTATGAACTTTTCAGCCCACCCTCGTACCCGGAAAGAAACAATGCAGTTATTAATAAGAAGAGTTGAAATTAACGCATGTGAGATTTCACAGCTCTAGCATCACTCCTTCATAGTCAGCCTATGAACTTTTCAGCCCACCCTCGTACCTGGAAAGAAACAATGCAGTTATTAATAAGAAGAGTTGAAATGAATGCATGCAAGATTTCACAGCTCTAGCATCACTCCTTCATAGTCAGCCTATGAACTTTTCAGCCCACCCTCGTACCTGGAAATAAACAATTCAGTTATTAATAAGAAGAGTTGAAATGAATGCATGCAAGATTTCACAGTTCTAGCATCACTCCTTCATAGTCAGCCTATGAACTTTTCAACCTACCCTCGTACCTGGAAATAAACAATTCAGTTATTAATAAGAAGAGTTGAAATGAATGCATGCAAGATTTCACAGTTCTAGCATCACTCCTTCATAGTCAGCCTATGAACTTTTCAACCTACCCTCGTACCTGGAAATAAACAATTCAGTTATTAATAAGAAGAGTTGAAATGAATGCATGCAAGATTTCACAGTTCTAGCATCACTCCTTCATAGTCAGCCTATGAACTTTTCAACCTACCCTCGTACCTGGAAATAAACAATTCAGTTATTAATAAGAAGAGTTGAAATGAATGCATGCAAGATTTCACAGTTCTAGCATCACTCCTTCATAGTGAATCTATGAATTTCTTACCCCATCCTTGTTGTAACACCACACACACACATATCCATGTAGAGGATTGGTGTAGACGGAATAAGATTCCAAAAACCAAAACTACTATTCTTAAAAGAGTGCTCAATATTTATAACATAAACATGTTATAACATCCCTACGAAAATAGCCATTTTGTTACAACACTTCTGGTGTCTTATCAAATGATGGTGTTGAATGTAGAATAAAGAGTTTTAAAAGGTTCAAATCTAGCAAACAGCCGTCAGAAGGAGAAACGTAAGCAACAAGGATTTGAATTCAAAAGCATTTGAGAAAACACTTGACAACGAACCTTGGTTATAATTATTAACGGCTTAAGGTTAGGCTAAAATAGAAATCCTTCTGATTCATTTTAAATTTTAGTATAAAAATAAAAATAAAGATTACCAATTTTAAATTTAACCTGTATTAATTTTAAAACATTGTGAAATTATTTAAAAACGAAACTGAGGCATATATATTTTGGAAAAAATTATTATTTATTATATATTTAAAAATGTCCTCCAATATGTTCTTGAATTATAAAAATGTATTTTGTGATCTATCTATCTCTCTATCTCTCTATCTATCTCTCTCTCCCTCTCTCTCTCTCTCTCTCTCTCTCTCTATATATATATATATATATATATATATATATATATATATATATATATATATATATATATATATAATACACCAACAATTTCTAGGTTAGTCATAATATTTTTTAAACGCGGCGATAACATGGCTAATCCATGGCTCATCCTTGGATGAATCTTTTAGTGATTACATATATATATATATATATATATATATATATATATATATATATATATATCAAAGTGAACATTGAAGTCAACACTCAGAGGTGACAGTCTGTTTCATGCTAGACGCAATCGTCAGGCCGCGAATGTTGGATTTTTCTCGACTATTTATATATATCGATCAGTGGGACATTGTGGGTAATCCATTATGGCGGTTATTTTGGCGGAAGTGGCTTTTTTCATACATTCATATATCATTCCTTAAAACTATATTTCTTCACATATATATATATATATGTGTGTGTGTGTGTGTGTCTGCGTGTGTGTGTGTGTGAACTTTTACGTAGATGTTGCTGTATGAGGATTCGACCACCTCTTTCAGTTTATATGTTTGTGGTGTCTGTGACACTTCAAACCAGCTAGTGGTACAAGTACACATATTGTGAAACAGCGACGATCTCAGCGACGAGTGATTTCTATCCAGGGCAACTCCCCTGAAGTTAGTCTGGGGCATATTGACAGCTGAGAGGTTCCTCTTTAAATTGTCTTCATACCTGAGTCGCGTCCGTCCAATAGTCCTTTGTCCACTATAGAGCTGGCTATACATGAGGACCTTAGGTATGCTGTCGTTACTCATCCATTCATTTTATAACTAAGAAGACACAAATGTTTACTTGCGATTTAGATTTTTTTTTAATTGACCACAAATAATGTAAAGATGCTTATCGCAAATATTAATTCAGTCCCAGTTATACATTTTAAATCAAATTTGTTGTTTTTTTATATTCATTGTTTGTCACTCTTTTGAAATGATAAATCAAAGTTTGTTTAGCGTGTCATGGAGTTCTTGGAATATAGAATAGCCTCCACATTATTAAACACAACCCGAAGCTGTATTTTACCTGGGACTAAGATTATGCCGCATTGCTGAAAAGAATATACATCTTTGAAGGATGATCCCAATTATATTTATCTGACTGTAAATCACAGAATTTCTCAAATTCTGACATGAGGTATGGTAAAATTTACATTGTTCAGACTGTTGTCCTCATCTTTATTGCCATATTCACCTTCAACATCTGTCTCTATTTCTCAGATGAGGTATTGTAACTATTGACACTATTTACATTGTTTGGACTGTTGTCCTCATCTTTATTGCCATATTCACCTTCAACATCTGTCTCTATTTCTCAGATGAGGTATTGTAACTATTTACACTATTTACATTGTTCGGACTGTTGTACTTATCTTTATTGCCATATTCACCTTCAACATCTGTCTCTATTTCTCAGATGAGGTATTGCAACTATTTACACTATTTTCATTGTTTGGACTGTTGTCCTCATCTTTATTGTCATATTCACCTTCAACATCTGTCTCTGTTTCTCAGATGAGGTATTGTAACTATTTACACTATGTACATTGTTTGGACTGTTGTCCTCATCTTTATTGCCATATTCACCTTCAACATGTGTCTCTATTTCTCAGATGAGGTATTGTAATTATTTACACTATTTACATTGTTTGGACTGTTGTCCTCATCTTTATTGCCATATTCACCTTCAACATGTGTCTCTATTTCTCAGATGAGGTATTGTAACTATTTACACTATTTACATTGTTTGGACTGTTGTCCTCATCTTTATTGCCATATTCACCTTCAACATCTGTCTCTATTTCTCAGATGAGGTATTGTAACTATTTACACTATTTACATTGTTTGGACTGTTGTCCTCATCTTTATTGCCATATTCACCTTCAACATGTGTCTCTATTTCTCAGATGAGGTATTGTAATTATTTACACTATTTACATTGTTTGGACTGTGGTCCTCATATTATTCAACTTCAAAATGTCTCTCTATTTCTCAGATGATTTATATTGTTCAAGAACTGACTCAATGTCTGAGATGTGATACTGTACCTATTGCACTTCATAATCTTCTTGATCTATTCTGGACGATCTCCTCGTTTAAGTTGTTGAATACTGTCATAATTCTTTCCTTTAGTTCATCTTTGGTGTGACAAGGAGTTTTATTGATCACTCGGTCAACTGTGCCGCACACATAATAATTCAGCGAGTTGCAGTCTAGGGTGTTAGATGGCCCGATGTAATATATATATATATATATTTGTAAGTGAACATTGAAGTCAACACTCAGAGGCGGCAGGCTGTTTTATGCTAGAAGCGGTCATCATGTCTGAGGATTGCGTCTAGCTTCAAACAGCCTGTCGCCTCTGAGTGTTGACTTCGATGTTCATTTTCATATTTACATACGCTCTATCTTTGATATTGAGCACTTTATCCCATAAATATAGCACGCCTTAAAACTAGACACACACACACACATATATATATATATATATATATATATATATATATATATATATATATAAATATATATATATATGTATGTATATATATATGTATGCATATATATATATATAGACAGAGAGACAGACAGAGAAAGACACAGCGATAGAAAGATATAAGTAAACTGAGATAGCTAGCGAGGTAACTATCTAGCTAAATGGAGAGATACAAACACACACTCAGACAGACACAAAAAGGTAGGTAGGCAGAACATATTGAAATGGATATATAAACAGATATATAGAAACACTGATACGACTCTATTATTGTTGTGCCATCAAAACTCTTAGAAGAATTTATCATTCGCGAGATTAACCAAGAATAAATCCTGCCCCAGCATAATATTCAACATGCATTGCATTCGACTAATTACACACACACATATATTTCAAACATATATATATATATATATATATATATATATATATATATATATATATATATATATTGTGTGTGTATTTAGGCAGCATTTTTTCATTAATACATGTCTCATTAAATAATATAGATAAGCGTTGTCTATATATTTTATGTAAGTTTTTTTATATAGTCTGATAATCTTAATAACATTATCATTAAATAATGAAAGAAAATCACAATATTGATACATACTTTTTTTATTTAATCCGATCTGAGCTTTCGGCTTACATAAGCCATTATCAAAGATGACAATTACACAATATATTTATGCAATACACGAACAAGAAATTGATGATAGTCTGTTTTTGTTTACATGGATCATTTCCAAGCAACGATAAACACGTGCATATAAAACGCTGAAAGCGAAAATCGCACGACATCTCATGACGTCACACATGACCACGCGAGAGTGAATCCGATGAGTATTGAGTATGGAAAGCCGTTGGTATGAACCAATGACTTCTGTTACTAATTATAGGCATTTAAGGATATTTTTGCAGATTTCATAGTTTATTTTGTTCAGGTTAGGTTTCAACTGTTTTATGTATATAGCTTCAAGAATTTTTAGTTTTTGTTTATTGTTTTCATGTTTAAGTATAGTTGTGTTTTCGACGAGGATTTTCCGGAATTGTGTATGCGGCCAGGCATGTTGTTTTAAATGTCTAAAAATGTTAGAGTTATCATTCAAATGTAGTGTCAAGCGTATATAGTTAAGTTAGGAAAAATTTGGTAATCCGTATAGGTAGTCCCAAGGAGGATGAAATCCTGTGAGCTCAATGTAAATTCAGAGCTAATAATTTAAAGAAAAACAGACCACTTTAAGGTTCCATGTAATAATTTATTTCACCATATCCCTTTTAAAGGACGCTGGATCATCAGACTACACTTCCAAAATGTGAAACGAAAAATGAAATGACACATTTACACTTTTGACGGGTAGTATTAAGTTTATGTAATTTAAAAGAGAGGGTAGTGAGTGGTGGTGTGAGAGACATGATTGAGTTTAGAAAGGGTTATATATTGAATGACAAGACAGATTATATTGAACGTCGCGTTTCGTTCTGAGGAGAAGACTCTTCAGAAAAAATAACGCTTACTTTGACGAAATTCTTCTCGTATATAAAAGACAGAAATGTTTGAGAAAATAGCCCAAAAATGCCGTATATATTTTCAAAACGTAAAAGATGCTGGGATGCTGACTTTTTAAATTCAAATCATAATGTTTCGTTTAACCAGCTTTTAATATATTTTAAAACCTTGTTCTACATTAAAAATTCATTTCAATTTTTACGTCAATAAAAAACGTTATTTTGTCCAAAGAAGGGTTTTTCTCGGAACGACACTGTTACCTACCAACCCAAAGACACATTTAAAAACCGCCACAATCCATATCAATTCATCGAAAACGCAAAGAGAAAGGCACCAAAATATAGAACCGCAAGAAAAATAAGAACATTTTCTACAATAAAACAAAAAAAGATACATAACCCCACCTACAACCTCCATGACATCCACTATCGAGAAGAACTTCTTCCCTAACAACATCCAAATAGTCAAAACCAATTACAGAACCATTATGGATATTGTTGAAACTTGACTAATGCATGGAATAATAATGCAACACAAAATGTACCTAGAACAAAATGTATTGAAACAAGAAAGTGTACACAATATTTACATATAGTCTTTTGTATATTCCTGGGAAGACCGTTCCTGGAGAATGTGTTGACTGAGTCGCAGTCGGGCAGAGTCTCTGGTTGAATCTCTTGATTCGTTCCCTCTCTTCCCGGTACCAACCATATTTATATGGTCGGTACTCCACTACGCAAATTAGGTGCATCCTACCACAACAGATAGAATGAAGACTAAAAACATTAAAAACAATAATAATTCAGGAGCAGAATATCAATCTACGCCCCGGTCAGTTATGTGCCATGCGTGATACATGCCTAGGCGATCATGTATCTTTCGATACATGACTGACGAGGCAGATTTTTTCCACGCAGTAGGTTGCCATTTCTTTCTGCAGTAGACCCGTTGGCATCAAGGCTATAGAACCCGGTCTGTCCTGCCATTTACCCATAAGGGTATGTAAGTGAATGGATTGGATTTGATTGGAATTCGAACGATGGAAAAATTAATTTACTACTCAACAATACGTTTAGAAGAAAATCTAATTGTATCAGTAGAAATATTTGTAGTCAGTCAGTTATGTGCCATGCGTGATACACGCTTAGGCGATCATGTATCTTTCGATACATGACTGACGAGGCAGATTTTTTTCGCAGTAGGTTGTCATTTCTTTTTGCGGTAGACCAGTTGCCATCCAAAGCTATAGAACCCATTCTATCCTGATATTTACCCATAGCTGTGGGGAGAATAAGATGATTCATAACTTTCCCAAGGATCAGTCAGTTATGTGCCATGCGTGATACCCGCCTCGGCGATCATTTATCTTTCGATCCATGACTGACGAGGCAGATTTTTTTCCCGCAGTAGGTTGCCATTTCTTTCTGCGGTGGTTGCTATTTATTTCTAGTCCCAGTCTCACCTTTCCTGGTTGCATTACTCGCGTTTCCCAAGCTAAAATACACAGCCACAAATTGGGTAAAAATTCAAAAGAAAGCGGTTAA
Source organism: Acanthosepion esculentum (assembly GCA_964036315.1). NCBI lineage: Eukaryota > Metazoa > Mollusca > Cephalopoda > Sepiida > Sepiidae > Acanthosepion > Acanthosepion esculentum. The sequence continues at coordinate 65,380,269 of OZ038509.1, read as the reverse complement.
ATCCATCAGCTCTTGTTTTCGAAAAATGAACATCACATCTATCCATCTCATACCCTAACAATCTAGTCACAATCCAAACACAGTGTGTGTGTATGTGTGTGTGCGTGTGAAGTCAAATTCCCAGATCAATTCTAGACATTGGTATGACATGGCAAGTAGAAAAAATCTTAGGTTCAGCAGCCGCCGTCTTGAACCAGGGTAGCACTACATCCTCAAGGCAATTGATGTAGGTGTGCGTGTTGCGTCTGAGGCTCTCGGCAACAACTTCGGAAGTTCTTTTCTTATTAGAGCTATCAGAATCAGTGTTCCTAGCTGTCGTACCTTCGTAATCACCATTAGACTCATCCAACTCTTTCTGAATCCTCTTCATTCTCCACAGATTGACACCCAAACACTCCTGAATGCTCGAGTCGGAACTTTCGGAGTGAATTCCAAGCAGTACATCATGTCTTTTCCGTTTTTTTCATATTTTTAATTTGCGTCACATTATTCATTTGTTCAGAGACGATGACTAAATTAAACTATTATACAGTGCAGTTGAAAAAAATCAAAAACAACGTAAACATGCGAAATTAAAAATATGAAATGGCGACAATTTACTTATCGCAGCACACACATATCCATATCTATATCTATCTATCTATCAATCTATCTATCTATCTATCTACCTATATATATATATATATAAATTAGCTATAGGTGTGCTCATACATATTCATCAGGTTACTGGAAAAGTCAGGAAGGTTTATGGGCAATATCTATCTATCTATCTATCTATCTATCTATCTATCGTAGCCTGTTCATTTTCTTTCTATCTATCTATCTATCTATCTATCTATCTATCTATCTATCTATCTATCGTAGCCTGTTTATTTTCTATCTATCTATGATCTATCTATCTATCTATCTATCTATCTATCTATCTATCTATCTATCTATCTTAGCCTGTTTATTTTCTTTCTATCTATCTATCTATCTATCTATCTATCTATCTATCGTAGCCTGTACATTTTCTATCTATCTATCTATCTATCTATCTATCGTAGCCTGTTTATTTTCTATCTATCTATCTATCTATCTATCAATCTATCTATCTATCGTAGCCTATTTATTTTCTATCTTATCTATCTATCTATCTATCGTAGCCTGTTTATTTTCTATCTATCTATCTATCTATCTATCTATCTATCTCTCTCTCTATATATATATATATATATATATAGAGAGAGAGAGAGAGAGAAAGAGAGAGATACATACATGCTGGGTGCGATGGGTAAATTGTTGCCATATTATATTTTTAATTGCGCCAATGTGCGTTGTTTGTGTTTGATTTTGTTGACTGCATATTATAGTAGGGTCAGTTGGGCACCATCTGTGGACACCATGAAACAATTCATCCACCAGAAATTTGGTAACGGCAAACGGTACTGCTTGACATTCGAATATTTCAGAGCACTTGGCTTTCGATGTGACGACAACGCGGAGGATTTATAAGGAGTTGCGTGAGTCTAATGATGGTCACTAGGGATGGAGATGTCATGCCTCTAGTCATCTTCCCGCATGGCCTAGGTCTAAAACACGTAGGCCTACATCAAGTGCCCCGAAGAGTTAGTTCTGTCCAGGTTCAAGAGGGGGCCTGCAGTAAGACCTTATATCTAGAAACAGGACTCTGCACCACTCTTCACAAACATGTGTACACATCATGGTTGACCTTACATCGGGCCATCTAACACCCTAGACTGCAACTCGCTGAATTATTATGTGTGCGGCACAGTTGACCGAGTGATCAATAAAACTCCTTGTCACACCAAAGATGAACTAAAGGAAAGAATTATGACAGTATTCAACAACTTAAACGAGGAGATCGTCCAGAATAGATCAAGAAGATTATGAAGTGCAATAGGTACAGTATCACATCTCAGACATTGAGTCAGTTCTTGAACAATATAAATCATCTGAGAAATAGAGAGACATTTTGAAGTTGAATAATATGAGGACCACAGTCCAAACAATGAAAATAGTGTAAATAATTACAATACCTCATCTGAGAAATAGAGACACATGTTGAAGGTGAATATGGCAATAAAGATGAGGACAACAGTCCAAACAATGTAAATAGTGTAAATAGTTACAATACCTCATCTGAGAAATAGAGACACATGTTGAAGGTGAATATGGCAATAAAGATGAGGACAACAGTCCGAATTATGTAAATAGTGTAAATAGATACAATACCTCATCTGAGAAATAGAGACAGATCTTGAAGGTGAATATGGCAATAAAGATGAGGACAACAGTCCGAACAATGAAAATAGTGTAAATAGTTGCAATACCTCATCTGAGAAATAGAGACAGATGTTGAAGGTGAATATGGCAATAAAGATGAGGACAACAGTCCGAACAATGTAAATAGTGTAAATAGTTACAATACCTCATCTGAGAAATAGAGACACATGTTGAAGGTGAATATGGCAATAAAGATGAGGACAACAGTCCGAATTATGTAAATAGTGTAAATAGATACAATACCTCATCTGAGAAATAGAGACAGATCTTGAAGGTGAATATGGCAATAAAGATGAGGACAACAGTCCGAACAATGAAAATAGTGTAAATAGTTGCAATACCTCATCTGAGAAATAGAGACAGATGTTGAAGGTGAATATGGCAATAAAGATGAGGACAACAGTCCGAACAATGTAAATAGTGTAAATAGTTACAATACCTCATCTGAGAAATAGAGACACATGTTGAAGGTGAATATGGCAATAAAGATGAGGACAACAGTCCGAACAATGTAAATAGTGTAAATAGATACAATACCTCATCTGAGAAATAGAGACACATGTTGAAGGTGAATATGGCAATAAAGATGAGGACAACAGTCCAAACAATGTAAATAGTGTAAATAGATACAATACCTCATCTGAGAAATAGAGACAGATCTTGAAGGTGAATATGGCAATAAAGATGAGGACAACAGTCCGAACAATGAAAATAGTGTAAATAGTTGCAATACCTCATCTGAGAAATAGAGACAGATGTTGAAGGTGAATATGGCAATAAAGATGAGGACAACAGTCCGAACAATGTAAATAGTGTAAATAGTTACAATACCTCATCTGAGAAATAGAGACACATGTTGAAGGTGAATATGGCAATAAAGATGAGGACAACAGTCCGAACAATGTAAATAGTGTAAATAGTTACAATACCTCATCTGAGAAATAGAGACACATGTTGAAGGTGAATATGGCAATAAAGATGAGGACAACAGTCCAAACAATGTAAATAGTGTAAATAGATACAATACCTCATCTGAGAAATAGAGACAGATCTTGAAGGTGAATATGGCAATAAAGATGAGGACAACAGTCCGAACAATGAAAATAGTGTAAATAGTTGCAATACCTCATCTGAGAAATAGAGACAGATGTTGAAGGTGAATATGGCAATAAAGATGAGGACAACAGTCCGAACAATGTAAATAGTGTAAATAGTTACAATACCTCATCTGAGAAATAGAGACAGATGTTGAAGGTGAATATGGCAATAAAGATGAGGACAACAGTCCGAACAATGTAAATAGTGTAAATAGTTACAATACCTCATCTGAGAAATAGAGACAGATGTTGAAGGTGAATATGGCAATAAAGATGAGGACAACAGTCCGAACAATGTAAATGGTGTAAATAGTTACAATACCTCATATGAGAAATAGAGACAGATGTTGAAGGTGAATATGGCAATAAAGATGAGGACAACAGTCCGAACAATGTAAATAGTGTAAATAATTACAATACCTCATCTGAGAAATAGAGACACATGTTGAAGGTGAATATGGCAATAAAGATGAGGACAACAGTCCAAACAATGTAAATAGTGTAAATAGATACAATACCTCATCTGAGAAATAGAGACAGATCTTGAAGGTGAATATGGCAATAAAGATGAGGACAACAGTCCGAACAATGAAAATAGTGTAAATAGTTGCAATACCTCATCTGAGAAATAGAGACAGATGTTGAAGGTGAATATGGCAATAAAGATGAGGACAACAGTCCGAACAATGTAAATAGTGTAAATAGTTACAATACCTCATCTGAGAAATAGAGACACATGTTGAAGGTGAATATGGCAATAAAGATGAGGACAACAGTCCGAACAATGTAAATAGTGTAAATAGTTACAATACCTCATCTGAGAAATAGAGACAGATGTTGAAGGTGAATATGGCAATAAAGATGAGGACAACAGTCCGAACAATGTAAATAGTGTAAATAGTTACAATACCTCATCTGAGAAATAGAGACAGATGTTGAAGGTGAATATGGCAATAAAGATGAGGACAACAGTCCGAACAATGAAAATAGTGTAAATAGTTGCAATACCTCATCTGAGAAATAGAGACAGATGTTGAAGGTGAATATGGCAATAAAGATGAGGACAACAGTCCGAACAATGTAAATAGTGTAAATAGTTACAATACCTCATCTGAGAAATAGAGACAGATGTTGAAGGTGAATATGGCAATAAAGATGAGGACAACAGTCCGAACA
>OZ038509.1:65338210-65370710 GCA_964036315.1 Acanthosepion esculentum | reverse complement strand
GGGCCCCAGACCATATAAGGCAGCAGTACTCCATGCGAATGGTCGATTTATAGACTTGAAGGATCGATTCCGGGGAGAAAAATTTCCTGGCTCGGCACAGAGAACCAACTTTCCTTGCGGTGGCTGATGCAAGTGACTCGATGTATTTGTTCCATCTCAGATTAGAAGACAGCGTGAGACCGAGCAGCCGCAGGGAGGAGCTCTCTAGAAGTTGGTCATCAGACATTATAATGGGATGCAGGGATGGATCCTTGTGGTGCTTAATAGAGAGCAGTTTTGTTTTAGAAGTAACCATCCATTTCTCACCCCAGTTCACAACCGATTGGAGGTCCTTTTCAATTTGAGCTGCCAGGTTAGCTTTGTCCGCCTCACTAGATTTGTGTTTGAGGCAGGAGTAAATAGTGGTGTCGTCAGCGTAGATGCCGACTTGGGGGTCTATGGCGTCAGGAAGGTCGTTTATAAATATGAGGAACAGAGTAGGGCCTAGGATGAAGCCTTGAGGAACACCTGCGTTAGCGAGATAGGAGCTGGAGATGAATCCACTAAGAACAACCTTCAAATCCCGGTTTGACAGGTATGATTGTATTAGGTCAAACAATCGACCTGTGATACCATAACCATGGAGCTTGCGAAGAAGGCCGGCATGCCAAACTCTATCGAATGCTTTGGAGATGTCAAGGGCCACGGCACGAGCTTCACCGTTGTTATGGATAGCTTGGTAGACAAATTCAGTGATGACCGTAAGCACATCGGCAGTAGAACGGGCAAAGCGGAAACCATACTGCTTGTCTTAGAGCAGATCGTGGGATATCAGGTGATTAATCACTTCGGCGTTGATAATGGCCTCGAAGACTTTGCCGAAGAGGGGTAGGAGACTGATAGGACGGTAATTGGAAGGGTCGGAGGGGTCACCAGAGTTCTTAAAGACAGGAACAATGGTTGAGGACTTCCAGCAGTCAGGAAAACAGGAATTCTTCAGGCAGCGGTTGTACAATTTAGAGAGGGTAGGCGCCAGTTCAGGTGCGCATTTCTTCAGGACAATGGCTGGTATTCCGTCACCACCAGTAGCCTTGTGGTGATCTAAGTTAGAAATAATGCCCAATACCGACGACGAGGTTATGTGCAATCCGTCCAAAAGGGCCTCAGTTCTGGGAGGGAAATCGGGCAAGGGCACCCCGGAAGAATCTAGCGTAGAATTGGAAGAAAACTTCCGAGCAAAGCATTCGGCCTTGTCAGCAAAGGTGGTTAGGACCTCAAACTGATTGAACAGGGGAGAAAAGGAGTGTTTCTTATTATTCAGAACTCTCTTGCAGAGGCTCCAATAATCTTTGGAGCCAAATTTGCGGGATGCAATACGTTCCTTCATCCGAGCAGCAAATAGTGACTTGGCATCGTCGAGGATACGCTTACACTCGTTGCGGGCAGAGGTAAATAGACGTCTATTGGAGTCGGACATATCACTTCGAAAACGGTGGAAGAAGTGGTTCCTATGGGAAATGGCGGCTGAGAAAGCAGCTGTGAACCAGGGGCAGGAGCGCGGTTTGACCTTGAATTTCCTGGAGGGGATGAAAACAGACACTACAGCATAATCGGAGTTACCGATAGGACAGAGCTGCGTGGCACAACAAGACTCAGGGATGGAGGTAAAACACAGGTCGAGGAGTGAGGCCTTACCGTCTTACCGAATGCCTGCGAGGTCGGTAGTAGCGTTCTTAAGCCACTGTTTGTGATGGGCGTTAAAATCGCCAAATACAAATATGTGAGCGTACGGATGTGCAGAGATGGCCCTATCTATGCTGTCAGAAATGACATCGAGTATCCCACAGTCCTGAGAGGATGGAGAGCGGTAGAGGAAGAAAAGATAGCTTACGGCATTGAGAAGAGATAGCCGGAGACACAAGAACGAATGATGCGGCGATTCGAGAGAGGACTCTCTAGCCAGAAGGAGATGGTCCTTCACGTAGACTCCCAGGCCATGCATGTAGGTTAGAGAGTCTTTTCTGAGGAGAGGAAGGTATCCAGGGATCGAGAGATCAGAGGAAGGGATAGCGGAGTCAAGATTGGTCTCACACAGGGCCAGTATATCCGGGCAATTAGCAATGAGGAAGGACTCAACGCTGCAGAAGTTGGTTCTGATCCCACGGATGTCGGGGAAGGAGATATTTAAAGGTGATTTTTGGAAGGCTGGTTTAGGTTTATATTTCTGGTTTTTGTACTTCATGGTGGGTAATTGGTGTTGGAAAAAGAGAAGGCCTGAGTTACAGGAAGCCGACGGTTAACACCCATGACGCGGGCAGTGAGGGGGTTTGACACAGCCTGAATCATAATGTGGCTTCAGGGTTGCCCACCAGAGATGACTGCAGGGACACCTATCCATGCGCGACATGGCACTACAGACACCCCGATATTATGCAACTGTTGATCAAAGCGGCCGCTCAAGACGCTACGCAAGAGTTAGGGCTCCTAACTACCAGTCGGAAACAGCAACCAGGGAACTGTCAACCATGTACCCTCAGAATGAACAGGCGATGCCACAGACTACACGCATCACGGGTGAAACTCCGCAGCACCAGCACAGAGGCCAGAGAGAGAGAGAGAGAGAGAGAGATCCGGGAACCCCATCCTAGACACGAAACAAGGTTTGGGCCTCTAAACGTGTCCAATAGAGGAGGGAGGAGTGTAGACCGGGCGGTAGGAAAGCCTACCTGCTCCTATTAAGTATAACATAATCAACGACGACAAGACAGAACAATAGAGGGGGATGTGTTCGGGGTAGCCGCAGGGCTTACACTAGTTGAGAGTACTGGGCGATAGGAATGACATACCATTGTATGTGTACAATACTGAGTTTTAACACTAACAGTAAGTTTTAACTTAGTTAAAGTCCCATTGACCTATCTTTAAAAAAAAATTACAACTTACGTTAGAATAGTTACTTCTAAAATAAGAGGGGGGACGGTTAACAAAAAGCAAAAAACAGAAATACAAATTAATAAAAAAAATTACATTAAATAAATAATTAAAATAAAACTTTTTGAAATACATTAAGAAATTACATATACATACACAAGGAACACGGCATCAAATATGGGGTGCGTTTAGAGTTAAGGAATAAAAAATAAATAATAATTAATACGAAATTTTTGAAATACATTACGAAATTACATATGCAAGGAATACATAGAACAAGCTCCTTTCTCGGCCATGAGCTATCCAAAAGTGGCGTCGAAAATTATAGGCAAACCTGTCATGCTGGGCGAGAACTTAAAGTGAACTATCTATCTATATCTATCTGTCTATATATATTTATATATATATATATATAGATAGATAGATAGTTAATAGTACTAGAAGCATAAAACCCTGTCTGGAAACTTACATACATATGTTTTCTTGTCCATCAACCAATCGACTGATATAAATCGTTTCGGCACATTTACTTTTTCCTTCTTTCCCTTGCCAGGAAATCAATGCCTGATCAGAAGAAACGATTTCGTTGGTCTCGTGTTTTTCACTTCATTGCGACCTGCTTGACAAATCAGAAAGGAGAAAAACATCCATCCAAATGCCTGGCGTTGCATAAAACCTTTAGGTGAAATCAAAATAAAAAATGACGACATTGTTTTAATTAAATTTGGATCGAAGTCTTTTCCATATTCGAGATTTTTCATGGCGCATATTCGCAAGTCGGCAGATTCAGTTCGATTGCAATCTCCCTGCTTCAAATACGATTCTCTGCGGTCGCATTTTATTCTAATTACAACAGGACGTCTCAATGTGGTTTTTCTTCATAAGAAAAGATGTTGAAAGTACCAGGTTGTGTAATTTCCGATTTAATTTCCGATTTAAACAGTCAATTCTGCTGACGAATGTCTCATCCTGACGACCTGAGATGCTGCAAGGGACTCGTGCCCACCCCTATCTATGATAGCCCTCTCAAACTATGATACAAGGCCCCCACTCTACGACATCTCAATTTTCACAAGGTAGTATTCATATAAAATACAAATTTTATTGCAATCTAATTATATACAATAATGGATCATATTCAGTTTAGATGAATAATTAAACTAGAAATATTGAAAATAAATACAATGTATCTAAATACAAATTAGAGACATGTCATAATAGATCATTTCATCTTAAATAAATCAACAATGTTTTGTGGTAATTTTTAATTTCAAATTGAGATTTTTCTTGTTTAAGAGTTGAATAATTTTAACATATTCAACATTATGGATAAAAAAGATAGTGAATAATGTGTAGTGCTTTTTCGAAACTTGGATCTAAATGGATACAGACCTCACAATGATGTACAAAACCGGAAAACATTTGCATAGACAGTGGTGCTTAGTTTAATTTATAATATATATATATAAATTTAGGTAGAAAAAAAGTAAATGTTGATAAGATAGCATCACAAAGCACTGGTTGGGGGTCTGTAATCAGAAGAGTTAGGGTTTCGAGTTTTTAAATTCACTAGGTGTGATAGATTGCTCACGCTGCTCGGCCTGGATCAAGGTGTAGTATCTGTTCGCAGATCGCTCGCTTTGTCGGCTTGAGAGCTTAGAGCGTCACTTGATACTTACCTGGTGTAGGGATTCGTACCTGCGCTGGTAGTATCACGGCTATGACTAGCTTAGACCAGCTTGGTCAAGCTATGACTAGCTTAGACCAGATCTGACCAGCTTGGACAAGCTAAGACTAGCGGCTCGGGTGAAAACACTCGTGTCCCCACGTTAAAAACCGACCTTGTGTCGCAACCTGACTCAGTGGCGGGTCAAGTAAATACCAGGTGTGGTAGATTGCTCAGTTCTGGTGCAAATGTCTCGTGTCATTCTACTACAAAAAAAATTGAAAATAAATCCAATGTGATTAAATAAAAATTAGAGACCTGTCATAATCGATCATTCCATCGGAAATAAATCGACAATGTTTTGAAGCTATTGTTAGCATAATATTGGGATTTTTCTTGTTAAAAAAAGTCTAAGAATATTAACACATTTAGCATTATGGATAAAATATAGAGAGTTTTATATCGTATTTTTACGAGACGTTCCATGTGTAAAACAAATTCACGGATTTGGCTTCAAAATCCGCGAAAAGTATTCATCCTTTAATAGTTGTGCTTAGTTTCATTTATAATATAAAATTAATATGATAGCGAAGGACACAAATCATTTCCCGGGGCCCCAATCAGGTTTGCTCTCCTTGCAGGTTGGGGGGGGGGGCGTAGGGGCAGTTTGCAGATATACCTTCTGCTTTTATTGTCTAATGGGATTCGAATGAGAAATTGTTGAGACGAGGTCGAATTCCAGTCGTATGAATCCATATCTTCATCCCCCACTATGGGTGAAATAGGGATATAGAGTGCCTTGGTTGCCAACCAGTCTACCGGATGAATAAATGTCTTTTGCTTAGACAGTCTCAAATCGAAAGCAATGGATCACCTAAGCGTGTAGCACGTACGGCACTGACCGAATGTACTCTTCGTTTTTGAACGGCAATGGAAGCGGACACAGTGGGTTAAAGATTAAATATTCCCCGCCATGATGCATGAACTCGCCATATTCAACTAACAATGCGTTAATCAATTTTTCGATGGTTGAAAAATACCTTTTAATGAAATCTAGATTCGGGAGTTCGTTGAAACCTGCGAAATTTTACCCTTTGACTTCCAACAGCACGGCTGCTGCTAACCTCCAAGAGAATGTCTTATTGCGTCTTCTCGGACTAACATTCTCGACTGACATGAAGTCGAAAAATATATTGAATGCATTGCAAGGTCTGCTTCTAGGACAATTGGTTCACCGTGTCGTCCGAGACAGTTTTTTTCTCTCCTGAATCTATCTTACATATCTATAAGTCTACCATTCATCCATGACTCAAATATTGCTGCCACGCATGGTTTCTTGCTTCTGCTATATATTAAAAGATTCTTGATAAAGACCAAAAACCAATCCGCAATATTACTGGTCCTGATCTGGCATCTCAGCTTCGGTAACTTTCTCACGACCGTAACATTTCTTCCCTAAGTCTTTTCTATGAATACTTTCATTGTAATTGTTCAGATGAGATCTTTGCTATGTTATCTAGACGCTATGAATTTAAGACCACCACTATATCAGTAACGAACTCCCATCAATTTACAACTGAGTTGGTTAGGTATAACCGTAAGTCCTATGCTCTAAGTTTCGTTTCTTTTCTCGCACTTCTCCCTTGTGGAATTCTCTTCCGAGATTTCTGCTTTCCAGTTTGATCTACAAAAATTTAAATGCAATCAAACATTGTCTACTGTCTTCTTCCTGATTACGCTTCCATTATTCTCATTCCAAATAATGTTTCTGTTTTCAAATCCTTTCACACCTAGTAACCCCTTGTGTTTTAGCGGATTCACTGCCTTACATGGGGTGAAGCGTTGTCTGATAGGTTAAAGAACAATTGATGCTTGCGAGATGTGGATATATCGTAGAATTCTTAGAGTCCTATGGACAGCGGGACTCACTAATAAGCGAGTATTAGATACCCCATCAGAAGAACGTATTTATTGAGAGATCAGATGACACTAAGGAAGCTCCGTTAGATCGTGTATATTATGCGACGAGACGGCTTCGATGAGGACATTTTGTTGAGCCCAGTGGAAGGCAAGTGGCGCCAGGGACGACCATCCATCGCTTGGTTTGAGGATATTAAGAGGTGGATTGGAATGACTGCAAGGATAGCATCAGACAGAGAAAGAAATGGAGGGGAATGCCGACCCACAATGCACTAACTCATTAAATGGCGGTGATGAAAGAACAAATAAGAAACTTTTATAATAATTCTATATTCCGTTTCTATTAAATCTTTATCAGAGAATGAAGTTTAAAACAAACGAAACATGTTAGATTTATAAATATTTCTAATCTGTTCTTTATCGGATCGTTCTTTCTGTTTCCGATATATATATATATATATATATATATATATATATATATATATATATATATATATATATATATATATGATAGAAATTATTAGGAGGATTTGATAATTATAATTAAGTAATTCGTTGAGACTGATAGAAATCTCAACAGAATGCAGAAAGAACTAGACGGCCGTTTCGTCCTATATTTGGGACTCATCAGCAGTGCGCACCCATCACCGAGAATTGAAACAAACATCATACCGACTGTTCTCGGTGACGAAGAGATAGCAAGTCAGACTCAATATAGCGCCGCTCGCTCACACATTTCGTGGTGGAACTCAACTGAGTTTCCTTTTATACCCATAAGACTGTGCCCCCGGAGCCACGACTACTATCACCAAGCCGCGCCAACTGGAGCATTAGAAGCCGGTTCAAGCAATGATAAATGATAGAAATTATTATAAACGGCCGTCCAGTGCTTTCTGTATTCTGTTGAGATTTCTATCAGACTCAACAAATTACTTAATTATGTATATATATATATATATATGTGTGTGTGTGTGTGTGTGTGTGTGTGTGTGTGTGTGTGTGTGTGTGTGTGTGTGTGTGTGTGTGTATTTTATCATTGGTGAATATATAACAGAATACAATATAATTGTACTTTATTTACTGAAGAATAAAGTTTATAAACAAATTCAGAAATCATTTATGACAACCTAATATTCTTTGGATCATAGACTGAAAATCCTCATCATGAAATATTAAATTAAAATTAAATCGTTTTAATGGAGACGTTAATATTAGCGGATACCGATGTTTGAGTAAACGCCCTGTATTTTAAAATGGATGTGAATCACATTCACCGATTAGTGCTTTCAAGAGATTTAATAAAAGAAATGTGCTCTTCAGTGTGGCACAAGATGGAGCATGCAGTGAGGATCGAACCAACGTTTCAGTTACAATTTATCTATAAAAAAAAACCTTGCTGGACATTACTAGTCGAATTGACCCCAGCATTATCCTATACAAGGGAAAATACAGTCTAATCTGGTATATTTTTAAACCACTCGAAAACAGAGAGCTTAAAAGCTCCGTAAGATTGAATTTACACTTGAAGTAATGCGGATGTCCTAACTCATATCTGTTCAAACCTCCATATCTGCCATACTTTTTTTAGTTTTGCACCCAAAATTTAAGGAAGGCAATATTCAAGGAACTAATGGAATTTACTTTGAAATTCGACATTATTGCGTGTTAATTCAAAAGTAACCTTTAGTTTATTGCAATAAAATATCATCTTGCATTAAAAACATCAGTTAGCTCTGATTATATTTAAATGAAAGAATCTGGTTGGATTTTGCAAATTCTAATGAATTCACACGTCACAAATTTACTTCCTAGAAAAAATTACGATATTGAAGAACCACGATGTCTGTATTTCTGAGATGAGGTATTGAAATTATTTACACTATTTTCATTGTTTGGACTGTTGTCCTCATCTTTCTTGCCATATTCATCTTCAACATCTGTCCCTATTTCTCAGATGAGGTATTGTAACTATTTACACTATTTACATTGTTTGGCCTGTTGTCCTCATCTTTATTGCCATATTCACCTTCAACATCTGTCCCTATTTCTCAGATGAGGTATTGTATCTATTTACACTATTTACATTGTTTGGACTGTTGTCGTCATCTTTATTACCATATTCACCTTCAACATCTGTCCCTATTTCTCAGATGAGGTATTGTATCTATTTACATTGTTTGGCCTGTTGTCCTCATCTTTATTGCCATATTCACCTTCAACATCTGTCTCTATTTCTCAGATGAGGTATTGTAACTATTTACACTATTTACATTGTTTGGACTGTTGTCCTCATCTTTACTGCCATATTCACCTTCAAAATCTGTCTCTATTTCTCAGATGAGGTATTGTAACTATTTACACTATTTACATTGTTTGGACTGTTGTCCTCATCTTTATTGCCATATTCCCCTTCAACATCTGTCTCTATTTCTCAGATGAGGTATTGTAACTATTTACACTATTTACATTGTTTGGACAGTTGTCCTCATCTTTATTGCCATATTCACCTTCAACATCTGTCTCTATTTCTCAGATGAGGTATTGTATCTATTTACACTATTTACATTGTTTGGCCTGTTGTCCTCATCTTTATTGCCATATTCACCTTCAACATCTGTCTCTATTTCTCAGATGAGGTATTGTATCTATTTACACTATTTACATTGTTTGGACAGTTGTCCTCATCTTTATTGCCATATTCACCTTCAACATCTGTCCCTATTTCTCAGATGAGGTATTGTATGTATTTACACTATTTACATTGTTTGGACTGTTGTCGTCATCTTTATTACCATATTCACCTTCAACATCTGTCCCTATTTCTCAGATGAGGTATTGTATCTATTTACACTATTTACATTGTTTGAACTGTTGTCCTCATCTTTACTGCCATATTCACCTTCAACATCTGTCTCTATTTCTCAGATGAGGTATTGTAACTATTTACACTATTTACATTGTTTGGACTGTTGTCCTCATCTTTATTGCCATATTCCCCTTCAACATCTGTCTCTATTTCTCAGATGAGGTATTGTATCTATTTACACTATTTACATTGTTTGGACTGTTGTCCTCATCTTTATCGCCATATTCGCCTTCAACATCTGTCTCTATTTCTCAGATGAGGTATTGTATCTATTTACACTATTTACATTGTTTGGACTGTTGTCCTCATCTTTATTGCCATATTCACGTTCAACATCTGTCTCTATTTCTCAGAATAGGTATCGTAACTATTTGCACTATTTACATTGTTTGGACTGTTGTCCTCATCTTTATCGCCATATTCACCTTCAACATCTGTCTCTATTTCTCAGATGAGGTATTGTAACTATTTACACTATTTACATTGTTTGGACAGTTGTCCTCATCTTTATTGCCATATTCACCTTCAACATCTGTCTCTATTTCTCAGATGAGGTATTGTATCTATTTACACTATTTACATTGTTTGGACTGTTGTCCTCATCTTTATTGCCATATTCACCTTCAACATCTGTCTCTATTTCTCAGATGAGGTATTGTATCTATTTACACTATTTACATTGTTTGGACTGTTGTCCTCATCTTTATTGCCATATTCACCTTCAACATCTGTCTCTATTTCTCAGATGAGGTATTGTATCTATTTGCACTATTTACATTGTTTGGACTGTTGTCCTCATCTTTATCGCCATATTCACCTTCAACATCTGTCTCTATTTCTCAGATGAGGTATTGTATCTATTTACACTATTTACATTGTTTGGACTGTTGTCCTCATCTTTATTGCCATATTCACCTTCAACATCTGTCTCTATTTCTCAGATGAGGTATTGTATCTATTTACACTATTTACATTGTTTGGACTGTTGTCCTCATCTTGATCGCCATATTCACCTTCAACATCTGTCTCTATTTCTCAGATGAGGTATTGTATCTTTTTACACTATTTACATTGTTTGGACTGTTGTCCTCATCTTTCTCGCCATATTCACCTTCAACATCTGTCTCTATTTCTCAGATGAGGTATTGTATCTATTTACACTATTTACATTGTTTGGACTGTTGTCCTCATCTTTATCGCCATATTCACCTTCAACATCTGTCTCTATTTCTCAGATGAGGTATTTTAACTATTTACACTATTTACATTGTTTGGACTGTTGTCCTCATCTTTATTGCCATATTCACGTTCAACATCTGTCTCTATTTCTCAGATGAGGTATCGTAACTATTTACACTATTTACATTGTTTGGACTGTTGTCCTCATCTTTATTGCCATATTCCCCTTCAACATCTCTCTCTATTTCTCAGATGAGGTATTGTATCTATTTACACTATTTACATTGTTTGGACAGTTGTCCTCATCTTTATTGACAATTAACCTTCAACATCTGTCTCTATTTCTCAGATGAGGTACTGTAACTATTTACACTATTTACATTGTTTGGACAGTTGTCCTCATCTTTATTGGCATATTCACCTTCAACATCTGTCTCTATTTCTCAGATGAGGTATCGTAACTATTTACACTATTTACATTGTTTGGACTGTTGTCCTCATCTTTATTGCCATATTCCCCTTCAACATCTCTCTCTATTTCTCAGATGAGGTATTGTATCTATTTACACTATTTACATTGTTTGGACAGTTGTCCTCATCTTTATTGACAATTAACCTTCAACATCTGTCTCTATTTCTCAGATGAGGTACTGTAACTATTTACACTATTTACATTGTTTGGACTGTTGTCCTCATCTTTATCGCCATATTCACCTTCAACATCTGTCCCTATTTTTTGATGAGGTATTGTATCTATTTACACTATTTACATTGTTTGCACTATTGTCCTCATCTTTATTGCCATATTCATCTTCAACATCTGTCTCTATTTCTCAGATGAGGTATTGTATCTATTTACACTATTTACATCGTTTGGACTGTTGTCCTCATCTTTATTGCCATATTCACCTTCAACATCTGTCTCTATTTCTCAGATGAGGTATTGTAACTATTTACACTATTTACATTGTTTGGACAGTTGTCCTCATCTTTATTGCCATATTCACCTTCAACATCTGTCTCTATTTCTCAGATGAGGTATTGTATCTATTTACACTATTTACATTGTTTGGACTGTTGTCCTCATCTTTATCGCCATATTCACCTTCAACATCTGTCTCTATTTCTCAGATGAGGTATTGTATCTATTTACACTATTTACATTGTTTGGACTGTTGTCCTCATCTTTATTGCCATATTCACGTTCAACATCTGTCTCTATTTCTCCGATGAGGTATTGTAACTATTTACACTATTTACATTGTTTGGACTGTTGTCCTCATCTTTATTGCCATATTCACCTTCAACATCTGTCTCTATTTCTCAGATGAGGTATTGTATCTATTTACACTATTTACATCGTTTGGACTGTTGTCCTCATCTTTATTGCCATATTCACCTTCAACATCTGTCTCTATTTCTCAGATGAGGTATTGTATCTATTTACACTATTTACATTGTTTGGACTGTTGTCCTCATCTTTATTGCCATATTCACCTTCAACATCTGTCTCTATTTCTCAGATGAGGTATTGTATCTATTTACACTATTTACATTGTTTGGACTGTTGTCCTCATCTTTATTGCCATATTCACCTTCAACATCTGTCTCTATTTCTCAGATGAGGTATTTTATCTATTTACACTATTTACATTGTTTGGACTGTTGTCCTCATCTTTATTGCCATATTCACCTTCAATATCTGTCTCTATTTCTCAGATGAGGTATTGTATCTATTTGCACTATTTACATTGTTCGGACTGTTGTCCTCATCTTTATCGCCATATTCACCTTCAACATCTGTCTCTATTTCTCAGATGAGGTATTGTATCTATTTACACTATTTACATTGTTTGGACTGTTGTCCTCATCTTTATTGCCATATTCACCTTCAACATCTGTCTCTATTTCTCAGATGAGGTATTGTATCTATTTACACTATTTACATTGTTTGGACTGTTGTCGTCATCTTTATTACCATATTCACCTTCAACATCTGTCTCTATTTCTCAGATGAGGTATTGTAACTATTTACACTATTTACATTGTTTGGACTGTTGTCCTCATCTTTACTGCCATATTCACCTTCAAAATCTGTCTCTATTTCTCAGATGAGGTATTGTAACTATTTACACTATTTACATTGTTTGGACTGTTGTCCTCATCTTTATTGCCATATTCCCCTTCAACATCTGTCTCTATTTCTCAGATGAGGTATTGTAACTATTTACACTATTTACATTGTTTGGACAGTTGTCCTCATCTTTATTGCCATATTCACCTTCAACATCTGTCTCTATTTCTCAGATGAGGTATTGTATCTATTTACACTATTTACATTGTTTGGCCTGTTGTCCCCATCTTTATTGCCATATTCACCTTCAACATCTGTCTCTATTTCTCAGATGAGGTATTGTATCTATTTACACTATTTACATTGTTTGGACAGTTGTCCTCATCTTTATTGCCATATTCACCTTCAACATCTGTCCCTATTTCTCAGATGAGGTATTGTATCTATTTACACTATTTACATTGTTTGGACTGTTGTCCTCATCTTTATTGCCATATTCATCTTCAACATCTGTCTCTATTTCTCCGATGAGGTATTGTAACTATTTACACTATTTACATTGTTTGGACTGTTGTCCTCATCTTTATTGCCATATTCACCTTCAACATCTGTCTCTATTTCTCAGATGAGGTATTGTATCTATTTACACTATTTACATCGTTTGGACTGTTGTCCTCATCTTTATTGCCATATTCACCTTCAACATCTGTCTCTATTTCTCAGATGAGGTATTGTATCTATTTACACTATTTACATTGTTTGGACTGTTGTCCTCATCTTTATTGCCATATTCACCTTCAACATCTGTCTCTATTTCTCAGATGAGGTATTGTATCTATTTACACTATTTACATTGTTTGGACTGTTGTCGTCATCTTTATTACCATATTCACCTTCAACATCTGTCTCTATTTCTCAGATGAGGTATTGTAACTATTTACACTATTTACATTGTTTGGACTGTTGTCCTCATCTTTACTGCCATATTCACCTTCAAAATCTGTCTCTATTTCTCAGATGAGGTATTGTAACTATTTACACTATTTACATTGTTTGGACTGTTGTCCTCATCTTTATTGCCATATTCCCCTTCAACATCTGTCTCTATTTCTCAGATGAGGTATTGTAACTATTTACACTATTTACATTGTTTGGACAGTTGTCCTCATCTTTATTGCCATATTCACCTTCAACATCTGTCTCTATTTCTCAGATGAGGTATTGTATCTATTTACACTATTTACATTGTTTGGACTGTTGTCCCCATCTTTATTGCCATATTCACCTTCAACATCTGTCTCTATTTCTCAGATGAGGTATTGTATCTATTTTCACTATTTACATTGTTTGGACAGTTGTCCTCATCTTTATTGCCATATTCACCTTCAACATCTGTCCCTATTTCTCAGATGAGGTATTGTATCTATTTACACTATTTACATTGTTTGGACTGTTGTCGTCATCTTTATTACCATATTCACCTTCAACATCTGTCCCTATTTCTCAGATGAGGTATTGTATCTATTTACACTATTTACATTGTTTGAACTGTTGTCCTCATCTTTACTGCCATATTCACCTTCAACATCTGTCTCTATTTCTCAGATGAGGTATTGTAACTATTTACACTATTTACATTGTTTGGACTGTTGTCCTCATCTTTATTGCCATATTCCCCTTCAACATCTGTCTCTATTTCTCAGATGAGGTATTGTATCTATTTACACTATTTACATTGTTTGGACTGTTGTCCTCATCTTTATCGCCATATTCGCCTTCAACATCTGTCTCTATTTCTCAGATGAGGTATTGTATCTATTTACACTATTTACATTGTTTGGACTGTTGTCCTCATCTTTATTGCCATATTCACGTTCAACATCTGTCTCTATTTCTCAGAATAGGTATCGTAACTATTTGCACTATTTACATTGTTTGGACTGTTGTCCTCATCTTTATCGCCATATTCACCTTCAACATCTGTCTCTATTTCTCAGATGAGGTATTGTAACTATTTACACTATTTACATTGTTTGGACAGTTGTCCTCATCTTTATTGCCATATTCACCTTCAACATCTGTCTCTATTTCTCAGATGAGGTATTGTATCTATTTACACTATTTACATTGTTTGGACTGTTGTCCTCATCTTTATTGCCATATTCACCTTCAACATCTGTCTCTATTTCTCAGATGAGGTATTGTATCTATTTACACTATTTACATTGTTTGGACTGTTGTCCTCATCTTTATTGCCATATTCACCTTCAACATCTGTCTCTATTTCTCAGATGAGGTATTGTATCTATTTGCACTATTTACATTGTTTGGACTGTTGTCCTCATCTTTATCGCCATATTCACCTTCAACATCTGTCTCTATTTCTCAGATGAGGTATTGTATCTATTTACACTATTTACATTGTTTGGACCGTTGTCCTCATCTTTATTGCCATATTCACCTTCAACATCTGTCTCTATTTCTCAGATGAGGTATTGTATCTATTTACACTATTTACATTGTTTGGACTGTTGTCCTCATCTTGATCGCCATATTCACCTTCAACATCTGTCTCTATTTCTCAGATGAGGTATTGTATCTTTTTACACTATTTACATTGTTTGGACTGTTGTCCTCATCTTTATCGCCATATTCACCTTCAACATCTGTCTCTATTTCTCAGATGAGGTATTGTATCTATTTACACTATTTACACTGTTTGGACTGTTGTCCTCATCTTTATCGCCATATTCACCTTCAACATATGTCTCTATTTCTCAGATGAGGTATTTTAACTATTTACACTATTTACATTGTTTGGACTGTTGTCCTCATCTTTATTGCCATATTCACGTTCAACATCTGTCTCTATTTCTCAGATGAGGTATCGTAACTATTTACACTATTTACATTGTTTGGACTGTTGTCCTCATCTTTATTGCCATATTCCCCTTCAACATCTCTCTCTATTTCTCAGATGAGGTATCGTAACTATTTGCACTATTTACATTGTTTGGTCTGTTGTCCTCATCTTTATAGCCATATTCACCTTCAACATCTGTCTCTATTTCTCAGATGAGGTATCGTAACTATTTGCACTATTTACATTGTTTGGACTGTTGTCCTCATCTTTATCGCCATATTCACCTTCAACATCTGTCTCTATTTCTCAGATGAGGTATTGTAACTATTTACACTATTTACATTGTTTGGACAGTTGTCCTCATCTTTATTGCCATATTCACCTTCAACATCTGTCTCTATTTCTCAGATGAGGTATTGTATCTATTTACACTATTTACATTGTTTGGACTGTTGTCCTCATCTTTATTGCCATATTCACCTTCAACATCTGTCTCTATTTCTCAGATGAGGTATTGTATCTATTTACACTATTTACATTGTTTGGACTGTTGTCCTCATCTTTATTGCCATATTCACCTTCAACATCTGTCTCTATTTCTCAGATGAGGTATTTTATCTATTTACACTATTTACATTGTTTGGACTGTTGTCCTCATCTTTATTGCCATATTCACCTTCAATATCTGTCTCTATTTCTCAGATGAGGTATTGTATCTATTTGCACTATTTACATTGTTCGGACTGTTGTCCTCATCTTTATCGCCATATTCACCTTCAACATCTGTCTCTATTTCTCAGATGAGGTATTGTAACTATTTACACTATTTACATTGTTTGGACTGTTGTCCTCATCTTTATTGCCATATTCACGTTCAACATCTGTCTCTATTTCTCAGATGAGGTATCGTAACTATTTACACTATTTACATTGTTTGGACTGTTGTCCTCATCTTTATTGCCATATTCACCTTCAACATCTCTCTCTATTTCTCAGATGAGGTATTGTATCTATTTACACTATTTACATTGTTTGGACAGTTGTCCTCATCTTTATTGACAATTAACCTTCAACATCTGTCTCTATTTCTCAGATGAGGTATTGTATCTATTTACACTATTTACATTGTTTGGACTGTTGTCCTCATCTTTATTGCCATATTCACCTTCAACATCTGTCTCTATTTCTCACATGAGGTATTGTAACTATTTACACTATTTACATCATGCTGACTGTTGTTCTCATCTTTACTGTCATTTTTCTAGACCTTCCGGACACTGTAATCTCCGGCCTTCTTCAGGTGATATTTCTTGGAATTTTCTAAACGAACCATTTATTTAGGGCACACGTCCCAGTGGATAAATGAGTTGGTTGATTGATAGAAAAGTGATTTGACTCAGTGTCGCTATTCATTTCCTGGACACAGTATAGAAAAAAAATTTCAGTGTTGAGTTATCAAGGGAAATTAACTGAAACTGAGGTATCCAGAGGCACGGCATTTGGAATTAGATCAATCCAGCCCATTGGATTAAAGAAAGGCTTTGTTTTGGAATTGCAAGAAATATGATCTGAAGAAACCGGTGTTTACAACGGTCGAAACGTCGTGAATATGACAATAAAGAGGAGAACAACAGTACAACAATGTAAATACTTAACCCATATTTTTTATATAATCTTCGTTTATTGTTACCATTACTTTTACTATAAATATAAACAAAACTTTTATTTTTTATGTCTTAATTTTCTGATTATGATTACTTGAAAAATAATGTAAGAATGGCAATAATTTTGGTTAATTGACAATAACATAAACAAAAATGTTCATTTATATACTATGGTTATTACTCTGTCGAAGAGAACACTTTATTCAATACATCGGGGTGGAATGTTCTTTATTTCGCTTTCCATATCTATGAGGAATTTATGTGTTGTGTAAAAGATACTTCTTTCTTGATAGATGTGAATTCAATCTTTGGGACTGTTTGTATTTAAATAATCTGGCTAAATGGAAGAAACAGACATGCGACTGAGAATAAATGCGAACGGTGCACATTATCCACTAGGCCATATACCTCTATTCCCGTTAAAGACACGTTTATTCAATTTAAACACGCTTTCAGTCAAAGTGAAGAGGATCATTATTCATTGAAAAGATACTTTGATTCAATATGAAGATCCTATTTTTTTTTTCAAAATAAAATATATTATTATTCAAAGTAATGAGACCTTTATTCATAGAGATGAGAATTCCAAGTAACGATGCCATTAATGCATCGAAAGAACACTTTGGTGGGTGCATATTGCGAACGATATTTTTGAGCACTTGTGATGTAGGTACATAAAAGATTTTTTATTGATACTAAACCAGATGAATGCTTGGTCAAACATTTTTCGCAAAATTTTGTCATGTGAGAATGAAAACGATTGACATTCATGGAAAAATCGTTAGAAATCTGAGTAAGAGGCTCCAAGATCCGCAGAAAATGTTTCTTTCAAATAACTGAAAACCTCTTCTATTGTCTTTAACATTGGAGTATAAGGGAGAAAACGCTAAGAGACAGGCCGTTACTTGTAATTGCACTTAAGGTGACTCTTGATGGATGCAATGTCTCATTGATTTGAATAAAAGTGTCCTTTATTTTGAATAAAGTTCATGGGGTTTATAATATAACATGTCGGGTAAGTGACCAGTTAACCCTAGAACACTAACCATGGGTATATAGTACCCAGCGCAAATTTTTCTATTTTAAAATTACAATTTTCAGTACCTGATTTTCTTACCTAAATAATGTGTTTCAGTTTGTATTAATGTTAACTCAAAATATAAAGTTTGAAGTGCCTGCATGTAAAATATTTCAAATAAAGATTTATATTTAATATTTTTTTTATATTTTCAAAATCGGGTATGATATACCCATTGTTAGTAGTGGTGTAACTTTAATTGATGGTTAGTGTTCTACGGTTAATGGAGAGGTAATAATATTGTCGTGTCGAAGTTTCACCAAAGAATGGAGATTAATAATACCATGTTACGTCGGGTACAACGCCAGTTAGTGAGCGATAGAATAAATTCTCCAAGTCTGTATTTCTCCTATTATTGACATTAGTATATCCATGACATAATAATACCTTATTTCGCGGATGGAACGGAATAGCAACAAGTAAGAAATGACAAATCTGCTTTATTTTGAGAGAGAGTTTTATGTCGCCAAGTCATACAGCAAATGATATATCCATATGTACATTCATCCCACACAGAGAAATTGTCTCCACAACAAGCAATGTGAAAAGAGAGCGAAAACACAGGGCCTGACTCATAATAATTCCCAACCGGAATCGGGTGTGACGGAAATTCTTTTGTGTTTCTGTTAAGCCATATTTAGGATCCATCTGCTATGTGACTAACCAGAAGATTGTGAGCTACTGGAGGACGCAGATTTATTCTCGGCCCGGACTAAAAAAGCAACTACTCGGTTTAACTTGTGGAAACTGACTGACTTTTCAAAAAAATTACCTATATATATATATATATATATATATATATATATATATATATATATATATATATATGAAAAATTTCTCAGAGTTAGCCTGTAGAAAAAGACAATATTTATAAATATAAATGACAATAGGAAAACTGTATTATTTGACGACGCGTTTCGTCCAATGTGGACTTCCTCAAGGCAAAAAACGAAATGAATTTATTTAAACAAAGTAACAAATAATAACAAAAACAAAATGTCCTTAGCAACTAGAAGAATTTAGAAAACGCTATTTTCATACTGTTAACTAAAAATTAAGTCAATTATTGTCACGTGTGGAGATATTGTTATTATTGCTGTGTTGACGGATACAACTATTTTCTTTTGATTTCAAGATACTGTTGTGTACATTTGCTTGGGAGAGTAGTAAATCCGTTAAGAAAGGTGAAATAGGGAAAAGGCCTGGGCGTAGATTAATATTTTGGTAATATTCAATGGCGGCACTCTCTAGGATTTTCCTTCTGAGTGAGTTATTTTCTTTTTTTATGAGTGTAGCATTTCTAAAATCAAAATTGTGGTTGAATTTATTTCTATGTATGACTAGTGCATTAGCTAAGTTGCTTTTGTGAGGTCTCATTTGGGCACATAAATGCGTTTTTTTTCATTTTAAATTTTAAATTTACAAGTTGCCTGACGATTGCATATAGCATAAAACAGACTGTCGCCTCTAAGTGTTGACTTCTATGTTCACGTTTATATTTACACACGCTCTATCTCTGATATTGAGCACTTTATCACATAAATATAGCACACTTTAAGACTATATTTCTTCATATATATATATATATATATATATATATATATATATTAGGAATTACATAATTTTACGATCTGAATTATTATTTCAAGATAATTACTTCATTCGCAGGTGTTATATAAGAATAAAGTGTCACTGCTAACATTGTGTTTGAACATAGATCAAACACGCGCGATTCCATGATTGCAGTAAGTAGACCACTTTCTAGTCTATGCTTTATTACAATACGGACCGCTATTCTCTATATTATTTCACTATCCGGTGGTTACTTTTCGAGGAGTATTATCGAGCAAGTACTATTACTGCGAGTGTTATTCGAAGGCGTCTGGCACCAGTATTGTTCAACGGCGTTACTATAGTTTGTAACTGCGATTACAAAGTCTCTACTACAACGAGCATTACGAAAGTGACAACGAGTATTCCTTGACATTAAAAAAGTGGCAATAAATGTTCTCTGACATCACAAAGGAGTTAGCTTAATTTCTGAAATTTTGCTAAGCTAAACTGCCCATGATTGTAATACAATATTTGTAAAGTAAAAAGTACACATTTTGGATTCCAATATAAAAATTTTATATTGAAACTTACACAATGATAAACCATCATTTTGACAATTTCCCGTCTACAAGGTTAAAATTCTGCATTGTTATTGGTCCTGACCTGTTATCTCGGCTTTAGACACTTTTCTACCGCCGTATAGTAGTTTCACTGTACCTTGTCTATAAATATTATCATGGTAATTTTTCTGATGAACTTTCCACTTTGGTACATAGACTTTATGAATTTAAGCCATAATATAGCTTTCCTCTGCCTTTTCTATAAATATTTTCATGCTAATTGTTCTGATGAGCTTTCCTCTTTGGTTCCTAGTCTTTATGAATTTAACCGCAGTTCTAGGCTGGCGACTCGGTCTCATCTTACAATTGAAATGGCTAGATATAACAGTAAGTTCTAGGGTAACTGTCTTTTTCTCCTACACATCTCACTTGTAGAACCCTATGACGACTTCTTACTTTTCTGTCAACTTTCATCTCCAAGAATTTAAATGGAATGGCCATTAGTCCACTAGGCTTAAAATGGAAAGATACATTAGATGAGACTGGCTGGTGAAAAGTTGAAGCAACACAAAAACGACACGAACCGTGATAAACTTAACAATATTTTATTCAAATTGCCGCTCGACCCGTTTTGTTCCCAGAATTCCCTAGTGGAACCGGAATATTACAATCAGCATAATCAACGTTATTGATGTTGTTATAAACATCTATTGTTATCTTTTGTCTTCTTAATTCCTGTTTTCTTTAATTCTTGACTATCCTTAACAACATCTTCATTTTTTTCATATTCTCTCACACTCAACAATCACTTAGTGGCTTTATTGCCTTGCTTGGGGGGAAAGTATTAAAGGCAGGCACGCTTTATGGTAGAGTCCTCATATCGGAAACACAGAGCGGCGTCAATAGAATTAATATGAAAAAGGTTATTTTTTTACTTAACTCGGCAGTATTTCCATCATACTAACTTCGAAGTTTCGTGACCATATATATATATATATATATATATATATATATATATATATATATTCATACATGTTTCATTAAATAATATAGATAAGTGTTGTCTATATATTTTATGTAAGTTCTTTTCATATCGTCTGATAAGCTTAATAACATTATCATTAAACAATGAAAGAAAATCACAATATTGATACATATTTTTTAATCCAATCTAAGCTTTCGGCTTACATAAGCCATTATCAAAGATGACAATTACACAATATATTAAGCAATACACGAACAAGAAATTGATGATAGTCTGTTTTTGTTTACATGGATCATTTCCAAGCAACGAAAAACACGTGCATATAAGACACTGAAAGCGAAAATCGCACCACAGCTCATGACGTCACACATGACCACGCGAGAGTGAATCCGATGAGTATTGAGTATGGAAAGCCGTTGGAATGAACCAATGGCTTCTGTTACCAATTATAGGCATTTAAGGATATTTGTGGGGATTTCATAGTTTATTTTGTTCAGATTAGGTCTCAACTGTTTTATGTATATAGCTTCAAGAATTTTTAGTTTTTGTTTATTGTTCTCATGTTTAAGTATTGTTGCGTTTTCGACAAGGATTTTCCGGAATTATATATATATATATAAAAGTGAACATAGAAGTCAACACTTACAGTCGACAGTCTGTATCATGCTAGATGCAATCGTCAGGCCACGAGTGCTGTTATTTTTCTCGGCTATTTATATATACGGGTCAGTGGTGCATTGTGGGTAGTCTATTTTGGCGGTTATTTTACCGGAAGTCGCTTATATATTTATTTATTTTTTTATTTTTATTTTGATCGGTGTTTTTATTAACGCATTAAAAATGTGTTTATATAGCTTATTTAATAGTTTTGTTTTTGTTTAGGAAGATAACTAAAGCTATTTGTTCAATTTTGGGGTTCTTTGTTGTAGTTTATTCTAATTATTATTTTGGTGGGAACAGTTTTTAATTTGTTTATTACTTCATGTATTTATTTGTTTTATTTAACGGCTAGTTTATCGGTATCGGTTGTTAGTTTATTTATATATTTCGATGTATTTAGATCAATTTATTTTAATTGTTGTTATTTATTTGTTATACTGTATATTTTCTCTTTTTGGTTTTTGATTTTTAAGTGACGCAGTACTTTTTTTTTATTCATTTTTTTTTATCGTTATATAACAGTTATAGCTATTTTTTTCGTCCGATATTTGGTTTGATTTTTATAGTCTAACTAATATTTTGGTCATAATAGTTGTTTTTTATTTTTCTTTATTTATTGATTTTGTTTCCTATTTTTTATTCTATTTCATTTATTCTAACAGGTGTGATGGTGTGATTTGATAATTTGTTTGGATTAATTTATTTTGCTTATTTTATTGTCATTTTCTTTATATATATATATATATATATATATATATATATATATATATATATATATATATATATATATATATGACTATTTTATTCTGGCAGAAAAGTACTCACATATCGATGTGGTTACAAAACACTTAAATCTTGTTTTCCGACAATTTTGTATTTACATATATGTGTATGTACATTTTATGAACTGCCACCGTAATAATTGTTTCAAGAATATTTTTACTGATATATTTTGTTTTTCGTTACTTTGTGATGTTTCCAGATTTAGGATATGTTTCCAGCTTCTTTTTCCCGAGTTAATTTAACCTATATTGGCCATCATCAGGAAGTAATAATGTTTCCAGACGTTGTAAGTTGTTACTTTCTCTGTAGTCTTAATTTGGTAACTTCCCGCCTCATAACCAACTGCTTAGGGTAGATGGATCTCCACAACCCGGGGGGTTAGGCCATCTAAGATATGGATAACCTTGATTACAAACCTCTACTGCCTTGCGGTGATATCTAAACACGGGAAATGTCTATGGACGTAAACCTCGACAAAACACTTTTGACAGTTTACACTCACAACTTTTCAGCAAATACTGCAGCCAATCAGTCCTCTAATGTAACGTCTTATATTTCTTTGGCTCTTTTTGGTACGACTTAGGGGCCTGGGAAGCATGTAGTCTGCCCAGCGCACGGCCACCATATCCTATCCCCTAGACCACCGCCCTGAAGATGTCACTCCTGTTTCACTCACTAAAGCACTGAATTTTGAACAAACTGTGCGATACCTTTATCTCGCGAGTTAAAAGATGCCAACTACTTTTTGAACTATTTTTTATCTTATTTTTTTACTCCTGTGATAGTGGAGACTTCTACGGTTATTGGCCCTCTTTCGATGGCGTTCCTTCGGAGGGTGAACGGGATTGTGGAGGCTGTGTTAATGGATTAAATTATATTGATAAAAAAGTGTTGAGTAAATTAGGCTGCGTGATGAAATTAACAATTTCCTCTCACATTAAATTTTAGTGTTCAACAAACACAGAATAAGGACAACATGAGAAACAACAGTTTTTACCCAACAATGAATAAAATATTTATATAAAAAAAGAGGTACAAACAACTGGAGTAAAGATGTGGTTTTAAAAAGTTCAAACGTCCTTTTATGTTGAGATTGAAATGTTGTCAATGTTCTGGTTTGATAGATTGTAAGTTGTTGAATGGTCTGTACAATAATGAGAAAGTGTGTTTGGATATTATTGTAATTTAAGAAAAAACAAAAGGTTCAAATTTGTACTTAAAGTGGAGAAATATTGTTTACGACTTACTTCAAGGTTTACGGAATTGTCGCACTTTGATTCGTTTTCACTTGTCGTTCGAGGAGAATATTCTAGTTAGAGTAAGTGGTTCTTAACAAGCTGTGTTTATGTTAATTGCGATAATTAACGTTGAGCTTGAAAGCGTATGAAAAAGATTCGTGTATCAAGTTGAATGTGGAAAACTTGAGTTGATTGTTCGGGATAAAATATTACTGTGTGAGTGAGTGATCTTTCAGGCTGAAAAGGCACTTTAACGTAAAGCCTGGAACTGCGTGACGAGTTCAAAGGATTCCGATCGGCTCACTGTCGAAGATGAAAGACGTTTTATAATTTATTGCTAAATTTGGTCACGTGTTAGGCTTAGAGAGGCTTGACAAGTTTTGGCGGAATTATTTTTTGGTCAGGTCAAGAACTAGGTCGACGTTATTAAATATTAAGTGACCAATTAGAAGTTGAGATTTTCTGAAAATATATATTAAGCTGAATAAGCTCTGTGATCCATTTTTTGTACGGAAATTGATATTGATAAAAAAAAGGTGGTAACGGGATGCTAAAGGATGGCATTTCGTTAAAGAAACGAGCCTCGCGAAACGGAGTGGCTCTTGGGGCGCGTCTCACTGGCGATGGTGTGAGGTAATGCTTTCCCCATCATTGCGGCTGGCAGAGGATGGCAAAAAAAATCTGGTTATAGATACTTTATACACTGGGTATTTAGCTAGCATAGGGTACACTGGCAAAGTGACTATCTGCTTGATGCCAAAGTTAATATTCATGTGCCAGAAAATTTGTTGGTCAGAATAAGTTATGAAGTGAAATATGTAATATGATGTCGTAGTAGTATGCTATATAGTTGTTTGTAGAAGGAAATCAGTTGCTGTAAAGAATAAATAAAAGTACTATCTTGCAGCGTGTCTCACTGGCAACGGTTCGAGGTAATGCTTTCTCCATCATAGCGGCTGGCAGAGGATAGAAAAAAAAATTATTTATAGTTACGTTGTTCTGGAATTGTCATCATTGGTCGACTGAACTTGCTTTGTTTCCATGACTTTTGTTTTGTTATTTTTATATAGTAATATATATTTATATTTTTACGTAATAAATTATTCGGTTCATTAAAAAAAAAAAAAAAAAAAAAAAGTACTATCTCTGCCTGTGTTAGATATTTTATCATGTTACGTGTGGTGACGTCATATTTGGAGTTTTTGGCTTCAATGTTCACGAGCCTGTTAATTCTTGTTTATTTTAAAAATATAATTGCAATTCAAGTTAATTATCTTTTTCGTGATATTTGCATTGTTATTCTTATATGCTTTTGCTAGACTCAGTTTAATTTATTGGTCACTTATTTAATTTGGAAATCCATTGTTAATTCATATTTTTATGTTGGTGAGGGCTTTCTAAGATAGCGTACGTGACTATAAAATGAGGTGAGTTCTGTTAATTAAATTTTTAATAGCTAATTTATATCTGCTGAGACACTCACCATTATAATTAAGCAGGCATGAATTTGAAACAGTTGTTATTTTCTTGAAGACAAAGTTATTATTATTCACACATCTGGGAATGAGATTCTACTGTAAATATTAAGTTCATAACTGAATCGGTGGACAGAATTAATTTCGAAAACTTTTTAGTTTTTTTTTTAAATTTCTTCAAGGTTATTTCCTGGTAGAAACGTATATTCTACGTATCTAATTTATATCACAGATTTACGTAATGCTTGAAAACCTTTATTTTCTAGACGGATCCGACAATATAGGGTTAAATGTGAACCCGTGGCTACACTGTCATTTTGCCTGTTGATATCACCTAAATGACAGTTGAAAGTACATAAGAAGAGCTTGCTTATGGGTATTTTAGAATTATAGTAGACTGTTATTTTGGGAAGAAGAAAAATAAGAAAGATTATAAGATTACAACATATATACGAGGGTCATTCAATAAATAAGGTGAATTTTTCGGTATAATGACTTCTAATACAGATAGAAGCTTACTTTTCTTTTTTTTCAACGTAGTCTCCAAGCACTGTCACACATTTTTCCCATCTCTGTACAAGCTTCCGTATTCCATCAGCGTAAAAATCTTTGGACTGATGTCTCAGCCAGTCGCTCACAACACTTTTGACTTCATCGTCACTTTTAAACTTCGAGCCTCTCGTGAACGCTTTCAAGGAACCAAACAGATGAAAGTCTGAAGGGGCAAGGTCTGGGCTGTAAGGGGGATGAGGGAGCAGTTCCCAGCTCGTTGATGGTCTGCACCGTTTGGGCTGCTGTGTGAGGACTTGCGTTGTCATGATGCAAGATGACTCCTTCTGAAAGATGACCCCTGCGTTTGTCCCAACGGATAAGCTCAAAGTCCTTGCAATGTCATCCACTGTCAGACTGAATGAGGTCATTGACTGATTCGATCACCTCAGGAGACCTCACTTCTGTAGGCCTCCCAAGCCTGTCTTCATCCTCAACACTGCTTCGTCCTTCTTTAAACAATTTAGCCCACTTGTAGATATTTTTTAGCTGAAGCATGTGGCGCCATACACAGTTGACATTCTCAAATGAATTTCAACTGGTTTGCACCCTTCAGCAACCAAAAACTTGATAACTGACCGCTGTTCAATCCTGGAGCATGCTTCTTGGTCGGCCATCTTTGTTAATCGACAAAACTCTCAGTTTTTTTTTAATCTGAAAAAGAAATTAAATCCATGTGAAAAAGAAGTAAAACAAAAAAAATAAAAAAAAGTAAGCTTCTATCTGTGTTAGAAGTCCTTATACCGAAAAATTCAACTTATTTATTGAATGACCCTCGTATATATGAAAATTTCTCAGAGTTAACCTGTAGATAAGACAATCTTTATAAATATACATGACAATAGGAAAACACTATTAACTGCTGACGCGTTTCGTCCAATGTGGACTTTCTCAAAGCAAATTCATTTCGTTTTTTGCTTTGAGAAAGTCCACATTGGACGAAACGCGTCAGCAGTTAATAGTGTTTTCCTATTGTCATTTATATTTATAAATATATATATATATATATATATATATATATATATATATATATATATATATATATATATATATATATATATATATACGTGTGTGTGTTTGTGTGTGTGTGTGTGTCTGTGTGTATGTATGTATTTGTAAAAACGATCATGAAAATGTGTCCTGAAAATTCAATTCGCCTCTAACGGCTTCATTAGTTGGATAATGAAAAATGCGTTGTGCGTATGCATTTTGCGTGTGTTTAAAACAATTAAATTTTATATTATTTTACCCAAACTGATTTTGCTCCAGACTAAAAGAGAAAAAAAATGATGGATTTTTAAAAAAAATTGTTTAACATTTTTTATAGTCTCTGCTTTTAAGTATCCGAGTTTTAGATTGGAAATTCTTCAGAATGGATAGAAAATAAATTAAACAATTGTTTTTATTCATGCTATCATAAATTATAACACAGTCAGGTTTACATACCCAAACTTACTATATATATATATATATATATATAGTAAGTTTGGGTATATATATTTATATATATATATATATATATATTTATATATTTATATATATATATTTATATATATATATATTTTATATATATACATATATATATATATTTTTATATATATATATATATATATATTTTATATATATATATATATTTATATATATATATATATGTTTATATATATATATATATTTTATATATATATATATATATTCATATATATATATATATATTTATACAGAAATATAGTCTTAAAGTGTGCTATATTTATGGGATAAAGTGCTCAATATCAGAGATAGAGCGTGTGTAAATATAGACGATTGCACTATATTTATATATATATATAAATATATAATTATATTTATATATATATTTATATATATATATATGTATATATATAAAATATATATATATAAATATATAAAGACGTGTATAAAGGCGGCTATGTTTTGTCCTGAATATGCGCAGCCAGTCTTTGATATCGAAGACTGAAGAAGTACAGAACAGCTGCTGGTGGTATTGGCGATATAGTCAGATTCAATAGAGTGTGTGACTCGTGAGTGTTAATCTTTAACGTTGTTTCATTGAACAGATTACGTACTGCGCTGGATTCTATATTCATAGACTATGGTGAACATGGTCAACATGTTCTTATAATATGAATACAACACCATAGCATTGGCTGGTGCTAAAAAAATTTGATTCACTGTGTCGGGCTCGATAATATTTGTCAGAATCTATCTTACTTATTTATAAGTCTACTATTCGTCCAGGCTTAGAATATATTTACCACAAATTGTCCGGTGCTCCTGCTAGACATGTCGAGATTCTAGGAAGAATTTGCAATGTTATTGGCCTTGATCTGACATCTCGCCTTCTGTCATTTTTCAACCGCCGTATTGCATCTTCCTTTTCTATAGATACTTCACTTGTTCACTCACACATTCTATCATATATTACCACCTACATCAACAATGATTACATAGAGAGTTTCTTGATTTTTGTCAAATTTTAGGGAAAGTGTTATGGTCCAGGTTAGGACCAAGGAAGAACAACACGAACACAAGAGTAGAAATAACGAAGATATATTACACGGAATAATAATACAAGATGTGGAAGGTGTTAGTATGACTGTCAGTCTGGTTTGGAGTGAACTACTATCGGCTCGACTCGATTCGTCCCTCTCTCTTGAGAGGCGTAGTATACATAGTGTTAGGAAGAGTTCATTCTTTAGTTATAGGTAAGGACCCATAACAGAAAGTAACGTTGTCAGCATTTTAAATGATTGGCGATTTTCACGAAGGAAGATCATACGTCTAACAACTTTTGCTTTTGAAACAGAAAACGTTCATATGTGTTTTTTCTCTACAGGAATGCTTCTATTTCCCAATGAATAAATTAGAAATAAATCCCACCCAGCGGCATGTGTTAATCATATGTTTATCTGTGATAATATATCCAGACTTCAATTTTTTAATTATAAAACAAGATATTGTCTAAAAATAAAATATTCCCCACCATTTCTAAGGTATATGCTTATGATCTTCTGTAGAGAAATTAGCTGAGGTATTTACTACGAAAAATTTTCTTTTTGTTTGTTTTTAATCCTTATCACCCCATGAAAAATTATGAACGGAAATATTAATAATGAGTGGGAAGAGGAAAGAGAAATCAGGAGAACAGTAGATAGAGATTGACTTTGCATTTAAATCATTTTTCAAAAAATATGGCTGTAACATATGGAGCCGGAAAAGAGTTCCTCAAGCGAGAAATGCGGAAGAAGATACTGTCAGCATAGAACTTACGGCTACATCTAGCCAGCTCAACTTTAAATTGATAAGATTACGACGCCAGTTAAATTCATAAAGTCCAGGTAGGGTAGGGGAGGGCGTATCCGAAAAATTGCCATGAAAATATTTATAAAAAAGACACAGACAGGCAACCTCACGGCGGCGAAAAAGTGACTGAAGCCGGGACGCCAGAAAGTGACTAATAATATTGTTAATTTAGTTGGATTTTGTTAAGAAGCTCAAGGTAAGCGAGACATGATAAGGCCCTCAGTTTGATCCTAGAAATCCTGGCCTCATTTACACATTAGAGTTTCTACTGGTTAAACTACACAAGCACAACCTATTCGGAGTCTCAAACCCAGCCTATGTGACATATTTGATCTTTTTTTTTTGTATTTTTACGTTTAGGTGCAGTATTAATTGTAATATCATGTTGAATATCTATTACATAAACCTTTCTCAAACATAATTAATTTTTACTCCATTTTACGAGCAATTATTTAACCGAGCACATCCGAAATAACAATTAATAGTCATAGACAGGTGCCTGCTTAATTGAAAAACAAGGGCAATTAAGATAAAAGTAATACCAGTAAAAATCAATAAAGCTTCACAATATGCGATCAAATAATAAAATTCAAGATAATAGCACGATTAATGACTACAGATTCTGACCTTCAGTGAATTTGAATTGAAAAGTGAAATTAAACAAAAAGAAATACGACTCAAAATGAATATTTGTTGACAATGCTTTCTTCTTCTTCTTTTTCTTCTTCTTCTTCTTCTTCTTCTTCTTCTTCTTCTTCTTCTTCTTACTTCTTCCTCTTCTCCTTCTTCTTCTATTCTTCTCTTCTTCTTCTTCTTCTTCTTCTTCTATTCTTCATCTTCTTCTTCCGCCTCTTCTTTTTCCTCTTCCAAATCGTCTTCTTCTTCATCTTCTTCTTCCGCCTCTTCTTCTTTCACTTCCAACTCTTCTTCTTCTTCTTCTTTTTCTATTCTTCTCTTCTTCTTCTTTTCTTCTTCTTCTTCTTCTTCATCTTCTTCTTCTTCCGCCTCTTCTTTTTCCTCTTCCAGATCTTCTTCTTCTTCATCTTCTTCTTCCGCCGCTTCTTCTTTCTCCTCCAACTCTTCTTCTTCTTCTTCTTCTTCTTCTTCTTCTTCTTCTTCTTCTTCTTCTTCTTCTTCTTCTTCTTCTTCTTCTTCTTCTTCTTCTTCTTCTTCTTCTTCTTCTTCTTCTTCGTGCCATATTGTCCCTTCAAGGCGAGGGTGACCATGTCTTCCAAGTCCTGGGTATGATAATTAATTACGTCTGGCAGCAAGGACTCTGATCGGGAGATTGGAGGTTTTAGGGTCAGGTAGCCATATCTTAATGGCTGTTGTTTCCAGGTCCAGCCTCACACGGGTTGGTAGCACCTGTTATGGGCCCAGTCATAAGAAATAGTAGACCCACGAACAAAAACAAAAAAAATATGAAATTATAAAAATAGTAGCGACACATTTTTATATTAAAACTTACCAGCAATGCATAGAAAAATTATCAACAATGCCATTCTAAGACAAAATGACTAGCAATTCATTTTATAGTGGAATTACCAAAAATTTTATAGCCTAATAACCAACTATACATTTTATGTGTAGTTGAAAGAGCGAGACGTGGACAGTCAGAAGTAAAGAGGGAGATATGAATGAAAGAGAGAAAATATAGGAAAAAAGAATCGTGTTTGTCGTATGTATGTCTGGGAAAAGGCTGAAATCCACTAAGAAAATTGTAATGAATAAGAGGAAGATTTATTGCCCAAGACAAGTCATGGACTTCAAAACTTATATCAATCCGTCAAATATTCACTCGGCATATAGATTGATTCGAAATTGATATTAATGGCCCGAATCAACTGGGAAATAGTGCCAGCAATTAATGGAGATTAAAAAGAATAAAAACAAAATGAACGTGAGAAACAGAAAGGAAAGAAAAAACAACAGATAGAGTTAACAAGTATCCATGTTTATAAAATTCTATTCCATCCAATGTTAGTTTAGATTTTTTTTTTCGCCCAATGAGCGTCCAGCCACGTCAGAGAAAATTACTTATAACATTCGATTCAACAATGACAATTTTTATCATTGATATATTTTTCTCAGACAGAACTACATAGTGGATCTAATGAAGGATAATTTGCTTAATTCCAGGAGGGCTATTCTCTTACCAGTATATGCTCTCGTAGAGGAAAACTATAGATAATTAATATCGCATGAGTATCTTAAGCAGTTTTTGTCCCAATTTCTATGGACATATGAGACGCACATTTTAAACACGGCCTTGTGCCTAATTCAGTTCGGGGAAACAGACAGATGAATATATGAATCTGTCTCTATTTCTGAGATGTGGTATAGTAACTATTTACACGATTTACATTGTTTGGACTGTTGTCCTCATCTTTATTGCCATATTCACCTTCAACATCTGTCTCTATTTCTCAGATGAGGTATTGTAACTATTTACACTATTTACATTGTTTGGACTGTTGTCCTCATCTTTATTGCCATATTCACCTTCAACATCTGTCTCTATTTCTCAGATGAGGTATTGTAACTATTTACACTATTTACATTGTTTGGACTATTGTCCTCATCTTTATTGCCATATTCACCTTCAACATCTGTCTCTATTTCTCAGATGAGGTATTGTAACTATTTACACTATTTACATTGTTTGGACTGTTGTCCTCATCTTTATTGCCATATTCACCTTCAACATCTGTCTCTATTTCTCAGATGAGGTATTGTAACAATTTACAATATCTATATTCTTTGAACTGTTGCATAACATCCTCTCATTAACTGACTCTCTGGCCTAATCCCATATATATATATATATATATATATATATATATATATATATATATATATATATATATATATCCAGAGGGAGTCTATTATGTCTGATCATGTTCCTCGTAAAGTTGGTATTTTTCTTTCATTTTGGGTGAAACTAAATCTGTTCTTAATTTTACGGTTTCTTCAATGTCAACATAACATTATATAATCTTTCATGATGTATGTCTTTGTTTAAATGTTCGAATAGCCAATCTGCAAATGGCTCATGTGATTCGGAAGCTCAGATCAACAACCAATTTAAAAAAAAACATCCAAATGTATCATTTTTACTTTTTTTAACCCGAAAATATAGCAACCATACGAACTTTAGA
>OZ038509.1:65315710-65335710 GCA_964036315.1 Acanthosepion esculentum | reverse complement strand
ATGGATATATTTATTCATATATATAGATATTTATATATATATAGAGAGAGAGAGATGACATCGGAACATATTTATTGATTTACCTTGAAGATCCTAGCTCTTTAGTTTTTTTAAATTATTTGACCTTCGTTTTTTTTTTGTCAATATCGTGAACACATATATATATATAGTGCTGCATTGTGGGTAGT
This sequence comes from Acanthosepion esculentum, assembly GCA_964036315.1. NCBI lineage: Eukaryota > Metazoa > Mollusca > Cephalopoda > Sepiida > Sepiidae > Acanthosepion > Acanthosepion esculentum. The sequence continues at coordinate 65,335,522 of OZ038509.1, read as the reverse complement.
CTATTTTGGCGGTTATTTTACCGGAAGTCGTCTATTTGTTTATTTATTTATTTAGGTTAAATTATTTTGCTTCTTATTTTGTATGCACTACTGACCCGTATATATAAATAGCCGACGTTTGCATCTAACATGAAACAGACTCTAAGTGTTGACTTCTATGTTCACTTTTATATTTACACACGCTCTATCTCTGATATTGAGCACTTTATCCCATAAATATCGCACATCTTATTTCTTCATATATATATATATATATATATATATATATATATATATATATATATTAAGCTTTTCACCCCAAGCAAGGCTGGAAGTCTCTAGCACGCAAGGGATTACAGAAGATTTGGAGCGAGAGCAGATAGGAGTGTTAGAGGAAAGGATGTGGAGAAGGATAGTGGATAGATTAATCCAACTGGAGATGTCGATTGACGTTACATTTGAATAGTTGGAGATTATAGTTGTCAGGGAAACAGGAATAAGGAAGGGAGTTTCACACGCGAGAGAGATATGAATCGAGATATGAAGCTATTGGAGTAGAAGAGACGTCTACATTTAACAGTTTCAACAGTGAAAGGCTGGGAACGGGATGCCAACCTCGTAGGACGCTTGAATTCGTGAAGCCTGGGAACCAGCGAAAGCAGCCCCATCGGAGCAATTACCGTAAAAGTACTTGTAAAAAAGACAGAGCCTATTCCTATCTTTCTACCTCACTTAAAATTCGTAGGTCATTAACTAAAGGTATCGTAATTTCAATTGTAAAGAATATTTTCCTTTGTATAATGAAAATAAAGATTCAGCGGTCTTTTGTGAGTCAGTTTTAACATATTTCAAATTCTATGTTACATTAATAGGACTGGCCTAGATTATACCAACAATTACTATATATATATATATATATATATATATATATATATATATATATATATATAAAGTGAACATAGAAGTCAAGACTTAGAGGCGACAGTCAGTTTCATGCTAGATGCAATCCTCAGCCCTCACGATTGCATGGTGGGGGATTGAAATGTACATACTTTTTAAGCAGCAGCATATGATCTTCAGAGGATTTTTCCTACGTATGCAACGACTCATGACTTCGGATTCAAAAAGGTTTGGGAGGTCAATTGTTAAACAATCGCCTGAGGATAGCGTAAGGTTGAAACCAAGGTAGCAGAAGCAACTGATCTCCTAATTTTTAAAGTTAATTGATTTCAAACCCATAGTAATCAGCTAGGATACATCAAGAAAAGCTGAAAAGTTCATAGGCTTAATATGAAGGAATGATTCTAGAACTGTGAAATCTTGCATGCATTCATATCAAGTCTTCTTATTAATAACTGCATTCTTTCCAGGTATCTTTGCGTGTCTTCATGTATATGTGTGAGTACGTGTGTAAGTCAGTGAACACACTGATATATATATTTATATATCTATATATATATATATGCCCCTTGAGGAACTGTGTTCCTAACGAAACCGGACTTATAAATAATTACATCGGTTACACAACCACATGCTTATCTAGACGCCTTAGGTTACATCTATCCGATCACAGCTCCATTAGAACGCATTTAAACACACACAAAAATTTACCAGACTCCATTAGAAATATACTAGTAGAAAACCCAAATATATTAATTGCTTCCACCTGTAAAAAAAGGTTAAACATAATGGAGGCTTTAATAATAAAAAAGAAAAGGCCTACCCTCAACAATATTAACTACGAACAAAGCCACAACGTGCTAACCGTATTTGGTAATTAAAACACCACTACTACACACTAAGACATACACATAATGCACATACTCAATTAAACAGAAAAATCGAATCATCCTTGATAATGGCTAAAGCTATAGCCGAAAGCGCTCGGAAAAATAAAACATTTGCACAGTTCTTACACACCCTTTGTCCAGGAAAGAAAACTCTTGTTCGTACACAAGAAAAATTAAATAAAAAAACTTAACCGTAGTACCTTGTCTGTCGTTTTTAATGAAACTTGCATATATATATATATATATATATATATATATATATATATATATATATATATATATATATATATATATATATAGTTTAGTCGTAATATCTCAATATCTCATCTCATAAATGTATAAAATGTACTTTCTCTTTACCGATATGTATGTATATATATACACACACACACACAGATACGCACATATATATATTTATGTGTGTGTGAGTGAGAAAGAGAGAGAATCCCTTTGTAGTAGATATTTAGAGTTATTACGAACCTTTTGAATTGATGAGTAGAGTCTATTTCATTCGAAAACTCAATTGTCGAATCCTTTGGGAATCAATCAATGTTCATTTCGACGTTCCTTTCATCTTTGCTGAACCTTTCATGATTGTGCCTGTCCCTTTAGCAATAAAACTGGTGCTTGATTTTTGTCTCACACTCATTTTCCTGATTTTATTTTTCTAACCCATGACTTATTATTACTTAAGTGTCATGTATTTAACAGGAAAACAATCGGACGATGGCGGTTGTTCCGGCTGAAACACCAATAACAAGTAAAACCTTTCTTTTCAATTGATAGCAATTCCATTAAAATCATTATTAATGAGATGCAAATGCTTTTAAAAGAATACTACATTTGAGAATTGGCTTTTTTTGTCGTCAGTCACATGATCATGGAGACAGGGTAACCGACTATCTTAGTGTTTTGTTTTATTCTCCAGGGCAATAAGATTTGGTCCTTCATCTTTCAATCGCGTTGTCTTGTCAATTAGCGTCATTTATTGAATTTATAGGATAAGGTGTATTACTTGGCGCTGCCTATCTCTTCTCCATATAACACTAAAGACAGAAATAATAATAATAATGGTTGATGCTTTCCAAATCGATGCCATTAAGGTTAGCTTTGATGGAGCGTGTCTAGTGGTTAGTGGGTAAACCAAAGCTCAAGGACTGTAAGTATAATTACATTTCACCCTGACAGACAGATGACGTTAAGAATAAGCCGTGTAGATCCCCGAAGAGAAGGATAAGTCACTCCTATCCTCCTAAAAAAAGACAAGAGACGACCTGTCTGCTGTAGCTATGCCTATATTTTTGACCTTCGTGCAAACTGAACCTATGCATACCGTTTTTATAGTCGGGCAAACTGGACCAAAATGTGCATCTTTTTTAATACCATTTTTTTATTTGTCATGAAAAACTTAATTCCTGTATATTATTTCTTACTTTCATGCAAACTGCATTCCTGCTTACCATTTCTTACTGTCATTCAAACCCAAAATAGTTTAACCATTTCCTCTCCCGTGCGAACCTGACCTATTCGGGAGTTTCATCTGGATGCCACTCATGGCGCCAAACCTATTCAGAAAGATCAAAAGCGTCTGTAGTATACAACCGCTTCCTAAGTTAAATGGTGGAAAATGGTTTTCAACGAGTCAAACCTGAGGGCCTTGACACAGGTTATCCTCCTTTGAACATTGTCATCCGGCTGTAGAGAAGCATAAAGAACTGCACCAAATAACAAAACCCCATCACTTGAGGACTACCAACAGCAGCAACAACTAAAAATGGATAGCATATATAACTCGAAAAGAAAATAAGGACTTAATCAAGATGATAAATTTCAAACCCACTATCAAATAAAAGTTTAGGAAGGAAACCCCCATCAATATTGGAAAGAGCGATAACAGTTATCGCTCTTGGGAAATTGTTTTAAAACAAAGATTTTCAAATTTTCGAACGAGAGCAGTACTGGTTGTTCGGTCATTGTATTCCAAAGGTTTCCTTTTATCTTAGAAGAAATAATTGTGAAGAAAACAATAAAAACAAGTTAGATGATTTCTCTAGCCGAATTAAAATGTTTAATTCCTTATCGATTTACGAGTTTGAGTCCCACTCAAAATCATTTCTTTGTTCCGAATTCCCAATAATTAAGCCAAAGTGCGAAGATGTCAGCTAAAAACCGACTTCTTTTTCTTCTTCTCTTCTGTCTTCTTCGCATCCTTCTTCTTCTTCTTCTTCTTCTTCTTCTTCTTCTTCTTCTTCTTCTTCTTCTTCTTCTTCTTCTTCCTCATCCTTTTTCTTCTTTTTTCTTCCTCGACTTATTTTTGTTCTTCCCTTCCGTCTTCTTCTTCTGCTCATTCTTTTTTTTCTTCTCCTTCTCATCCACTTCTTTTTCTTCTTCTCTCCCGTCTTTTCCTCCTCATTCTCCCCTTTCTTCTTCTTCTTCTTCTTCTTCTTCTTCTTCTTCTTCTTCTTCTTCTTCTTCTTCTTCTTCTTCTTCTTCTCTGTTCTAAGTAAAAGAAGAACATTTAGATGACAAATGGAAAATTACAAAGAAAAAATTGTCATTATTGTCAAAATTCAAAGAACTTTAATCAATAAACGATATTCCATCGATCCGGGTGGAGTCGGGTCCCTCCTGGCAACAGATGACTGGATTTGTTTCGCTTGTTTTTCGAATACTAGCAGTTTTTGAACATATGCTTAAGAACGCCCCTCCCCAATGAAGTAATAAAAAGTAATATGACTAAATAAGGGAAGCTTTCATTAACTGGACAATATCCTAAAATTTACGAGCGACATGTCCATTCGGCCAACTTATAATTACGTTCAAAAAGCTGTTGTTGCCTGAAGACACACCACGTTTTCGAGAAGGATCTGCAGCAAATGGTAAGCATGTATAATGACATCAAAAGTAAATGTCAGATTGTGGAAGAGAATACATTAGACTTATTGTTGTCAGCACCCACTCATCGGTTATCCCTATTCCCTTTATTTCACATCCGTTATCCATATTCCCTTTCTTTCACATCCGTTATCCCTATTCCCTTTCTTTCACATCCGTTATCCCTATTCCCTTTCTTTCACATCCGTTATCCATATTCCCTTTCTTTCACATTCGTTATCCCTATTCCCTTTCTTTCACATCCGTTATCCATATTCCCATTCTTTCACATCCGTTATCCCTATTCTCTTTCTTTCACATCCGTTATCCATATTCCCATTCTTTCACATCCGTTATCCCTATTCCCTTTCTTTCACATCCGTTATCCCTATTCCCTTTCTTTCACATCCGTTATCCCTATTCCCTTTCTTTCACATCCGTTATCCATATTCCCTTTCTTTCACATCCGTTATCCCTATTCCCTTTCTTTCACATCCGTTATCCATATTCCCTTTCTTTCACATTCGTTATCCCTATTCCCATTCTTTCACATCCGTTATCCATATTCTCTTTCTTTCACATCCGTTATCCATATTCCCATTCTTTCACATCCGTTATCCCTATTCCCTTTCTTTCACATCCGTTATCCCTATTCCCTTTCTTTCACATCCGTTATCCATATTCCCTTTCTTTCACATTCGTTATCCCTATTCCCTTTCTTTCACATCCGTTATCCATATTCCCTTTCTTTCACATTCGTTATCCCTATTCCCTTTCTTTCACATCCGTTATCCATATTCCCTTTCTTTCACATCCGTTATCCCTATTCTCTTTCTTTCACATCCGTTATCCATATTCCCATTCTTTCACATCCGTTATCCCTATTCCCTTTCTTTCACATCCGTTATCCCTATTCCCTTTCTTTCACATCCGTTATCCATATTCCCTTTCTTTCACATTCGTTATCCCTATTCCCTTTCTTTGACATCCGTTATCCATATTCCCTTTCTTTCACATCCGTTATCCATATTCCCTTTCTTTCACATCCGTTATCCATATTCCCTTTCTTTCACATCCGTTATCCATATTCCCTTTCTTTCACATCCGTTATCCCTATTCCCTTTCTTTCACATCCGTTATCCATATTCCCTTTCTTTCACATCCGTTATCCATATTCTCTTTCTTTCACATCCGTTATCCCTATTCCCTTTCTTTCACATCCGTTATCCATATTCCCTTTCTTTCACATCCGTTATCCCTATTCCCTTTCTTTCACATTCGTTATCCCTATTCCCTTTCTTTCACATCCGTTATCCATATTCCCATTCTTTCACATCCGTTATCCCTATTCTCTTTCTTTCACATCCGTTATCCCTATTCCCTTTCTTTCACATCCGTTATCCCTATTCCCTTTCTTTCACATCCGTTATCCATATTCCCTTTCTTTCACATCCGTTATCCCTATTCCCTTTCTTTCACATCCGTTATCCATATTCCCTTTCTTTCACATCCGTTATCCCTATTCCCTTTCTTTCACATCCGTTATCCATATTCCCTTTCTTTCACATCCGTTATCCCTATTCCCTTTCTTTCACATCCGTTATCCATATTCCCTTTCTTTCACATCCGTTATCCCTATTCCCTTTCTTTCACATCCGTTATCCATATTCCCTTTCTTTCACATCCGTTATCCCTATTCCCTTTCTTTCACATCCGTTATCCCTATTCCCTTTCTTTCACATCCGTTATCCCTATTCTCTTTCTTTCACATCCGTTATCCCTATTCCCTTTCTTTCACATCCGTTATCCCTATTCCCTTTCTTTCCCATCCGTTATCCATATTCCCTTTCTTTCACATTCGTTATCCCTATTCCCTTTCTTTCACATCCGTTATCCATATTCCCTTTCTTTCACATCCGTTATCCATATTCCCTTTCTTTCACATCCGTTATCCCTATTCCCTTTCTTTCACATCCGTTATCCATATTCCCTTTCTTTCACATCCGTTATCCATATTCTCTTTCTTTCACATCCGTTATCCCTATTCCCTTTCTTTCACATCCGTTATCCATATTCCCTTTCTTTCACATCCGTTATCCCTATTCCCTTTCTTTCACATTCGTTATCCCTATTCCCTTTCTTTCACATCCGTTATCCATATTCCCATTCTTTCACATCCGTTATCCCTATTCTCTTTCTTTCACATCCGTTATCCCTATTCCCTTTCTTTCACATCCGTTATCCCTATTCCCTTTCTTTCACATCCGTTATCCATATTCCCTTTCTTTCACATCCGTTATCCCTATTCCCTTTCTTTCACATCCGTTATCCATATTCCCTTTCTTTCACATCCGTTATCCCTATTCCCTTTCTTTCACATCCGTTATCCATATTCCCTTTCTTTCACATCCGTTATCCCTATTCTCTTTCTTTCACATCCGTTATCCATATTCCCATTCTTTCACATCCGTTATCCCTATTCTCTTTCTTTCACATCCGTTATCCCTATTCCCTTTCTTTCACATCCGTTATCCCTATTCCCTTTCTTTCACATCCGTTATCCATATTCCCATTCTTTCACATCCGTTATCCCTATTCCCTTTCTTTCACATCCGTTATCCATATTCCCTTTCTTTCACATCCGTTATCCCTATTCCCTTTCTTTCACATCCGTTATCCATATTCCCATTCTTTCACATCCGTTATCCCTATTCCCTTTCTTTCACATCCGTTATCCCTATTCTCTTTCTTTCACATCCGTTATCCATATTCCCATTCTTTCACATCCGTTATCCCTATTCTCTTTCTTTCACATCCGTTATCCCTATTCCCTTTCTTTCACATCCGTTATCCCTATTCCCTTTCTTTCACATCCGTTATCCATATTCCCATTCTTTCACATCCGTTATCCCTATTCCCTTTCTTTCACATCCGTTATCCATATTCCCTTTCTTTCACATCCGTTATCCCTATTCCCTTTCTTTCACATCCGTTATCCATATTCCCTTTCTTTCACATCCGTTATCCCTATTCCCTTTCTTTCACATCCGTTATCCCTATTCCCTTTCTTTCACATCCGTTATCCCTATTCTCTTTCTTTCACATCCGTTATCCCTATTCCCTTTCTTTCACATCCGTTATCCCTATTCCCTTTCTTTCCCATCCGTTATCCATATTCCCTTTCTTTCACATTCGTTATCCCTATTCCCTTTCTTTCACATCCGTTATCCATATTCCCTTTCTTTCACATCCGTTATCCATATTCCCTTTCTTTCACATTCGTTATCCCTATTCCCTTTCTTTCACATCCGTTATCCATATTCCCTTTCTTTCACATCCGTTATCCCTATTCCCTTTCTTTCACATCCGTTATCCCTATTCCCTTTCTTTCACATTCGTTATCCCTATTCCCTTTCTTTAACATCCGTTATCCATATTCCCATTCTTTCACATCCGTTATCCCTATTCTCTTTCTTTCACATCCGTTATCCATATTCCCATTCTTTCACATCCGTTATCCCTATTCCCTTTCTTTCACATCCGTTATCCCTATTCCCTTTCTTTCACATCCGTTATCCATATTCCCTTTCTTTCACATTCGTTATCCCTATTCCCTTTCTTTCACATCCGTTATCCATATTCCCTTTCTTTCACATTCGTTATCCCTATTCCCTTTCTTTCACATCCGTTATCCATATTCCCTTTCTTTCACATCCGTTATCCCTATTCTCTTTCTTTCACATCCGTTATCCATATTCCCATTCTTTCACATCCGTTATCCCTATTCCCTTTCTTTCACATCCGTTATCCCTATTCCCTTTCTTTCACATCCGTTATCCCTATTCCCTTTCTTTCACATCCGTTATCCATATTCCCTTTCTTTCACATTCGTTATCCCTATTCCCTTTCTTTCACATCCGTTATCCATATTCCCTTTCTTTCACATCCGTTATCCCTATTCCCTTTCTTTCACATCCGTTATCCCTATTCCCTTTCTTTCACATTCGTTATCCCTATTCCCTTTCTTTCACATCCGTTATCCCTATTCCCTTTCTTTCACATCCGTTATCCATATTCCCTTTCTTTCCCATCCGTTATCCATATTCCCTTTCTTTCACATTCGTTATCCCTATTCCCTTTCTTTCACATCCGTTATCCATATTCCCTTTCTTTCACATTCGTTATCCCTATTCCCTTTATTTCACATCCGTTATCCCTATTCCCTTTCTTTCACATCCGTTATCCCTATTCCCTTTCTTTCACATCCGTTATCCCTATTCCCTTTCTTTCACATCCGTTATCCATATTCCCTTTCTTTCACATCCGTTATCCATATTCCCTTTCTTTCCCATCCGTTATCCCTATTCCCTTTCTTTCACATCCGTTATCCATATTCCCTTTCTTTCACATCCGTTATCCATATTCACTTTCTTTCACATCCGTTATCCATATTCCCTTTCTTTCACATCCGTTATCCATATTCCCTTTCTTTCACATCCGTTATCCATATTCCCTTTCTTTCACATCCGTTATCCCTATTCCCTTTCTTTCACATCCGTTATCCATATTCCCTTTCTTTCACATCCGTTATCCATATTCTCTTTCTTTCACATCCGTTATCCCTATTCCCTTTCTTTCACATCCGTTATCCATATTCCCTTTCTTTCACATCCGTTATCCATATTCCCTTTCTTTCACATCCGTTATCCATATTCCCTTTCTTTCACATCCGTTATCCCTATTCCCTTTCTTTCACATCCGTTATCCATATTCTCTTTCTTTCACATCCGTTATCCCTATTCCCTTTCTTTCACATCCGTTATCCATATTCCCTTTCTTTCACATCCGTTATCCATATTCTCTTTCTTTCACATCCGTTATCCCTATTCCCTTTCTTTCACATCCGTTATCCATATTCCCTTTCTTTCACATCCGTTATCCCTATTCCCTTTCTTTCACATCCGTTATCCATATTCCCTTTCTTTCACATCCGTTATCCATATTCCCTTTCTTTCACATCCGTTATCCATATTCCCTTTCTTTCACATCCGTTATCCATATTCCCTTTCTTTCACATCCGTTATCCCTATTCCCTTTCTTTCACATCCGTTATCCATATTCCCTTTCTTTCACATCCGTTATCCATATTCCCTTTCTTTCACATCCGTTATCCATATTCCCTTTCTTTCACATCCGTTATCCCTATTCCCTTTCTTTCACATCCGTTATCCATATTCTCTTTCTTTCACATCCGTTATCCCTATTCCCTTTCTTTCACATCCGTTATCCATATTCCCTTTCTTTCACATCCGTTATCCATATTCTCTTTCTTTCACATCCGTTATCCCTATTCCCTTTCTTTCACATCCGTTATCCATATTCCCTTTCTTTCACATCCGTTATCCCTATTCCCTTTCTTTCACATTCGTTATCCCTATTCTCTTTCTTTCACATCCGTTATCCCTATTCCCTTTCTTTCACATCCGTTATCCCTATTCCCTTTCTTTCACATCCGTTATCCATATTCCCTTTCTTTCACATCCGTTATCCATATTCCCTTTCTTTCACATCCGTTATCCCTATTCCCTTTCTTTCACATCCGTTATCCATATTCTCTTTCTTTCACATCCGTTATCCATATTCTCTTTCTTTCACATCCGTTATCCATATTCCCTTTCTTTCACATCCGTTATCCATATTCTCTTTCTTTCACATCCGTTATCCCTATTCCCTTTCTTTCACATCCGTTATCCATATTCCCTTTCTTTCACATCCGTTATCCCTATTCCCTTTCTTTCACATCCGTTATCCATATTCCCTTTCTTTCACATCCGTTATCCCTATTCCCTTTCTTTCACATCCGTTATCCCTATTCCCTGTCTTTCACATTCGTTATACCTATTCTCTTTCTTTCACATCCGTTATCCATATTCCCTTTCTTTCACATCCGTTATCCATATTCTCTTTCTTTCACATCCGTTATCCCTATTCCCTTTCTTTCACATCCGTTATCCCTATTCCCTTTCTTTCACATCCGTTATCCCTATTCCCTTTCTTTCACATCCGTTATCCATATTCCCTTTCTTTCACATTCGTTATCCCTATTCCCTTTCTTTCACATCCGTTATCCATATTCCCTTTCTTTCACATCCGTTATCCCTATTCCCTTTCTTTCACATCCGTTATCCATATTCCCTTTCTTTCACATCCGTTATCCATATTCCCTTTCTTTCACATCCGTTATCCCTATTCCCTTTCTTTCACATCCGTTATCCCTATTCCCTTTCTTTCACATTCGTTATCCCTATTCTCTTTCTTTCACATCCGTTATCCATATTCCCTTTCTTTCACATCCGTTATCCCTATTCCCTTTCTTTCACATCCGTTATCCATATTCCCTTTCTTTCACATCCGTTATCCCTATTCCCTTTCTTTCACATCCGTTATCCATATTCCCTTTCTTTCACATGGTGGCGGTGATGCCTTTCAACCAACCGAAACTCTTGGAGTTCATATGTTGATTGGGGCTTAACTGTTGGCCTACATTTAGTCAAGGAATATGAGACAAATAACGAATATTATTTAAGAAAAGGAAATAAATAATTTCATTTAATCTTTTAAAGATCGAAGTTAACTGGAATGCAAGAAGCGAAAAGAAGTTAAAGGTTAAGGTTACAGCTAGTCATTTCAACTGTAAAATGATGAGACCTAGCCGCCAATCTAGTACTGCACTTAAATTCGTGATGTCTAGGTATTAAATAGGAAAGCTCGTCAGAACAATTGCCATGAAAATATTTATGCGAAAGACACAGGGTAGCCAGGTTAGCGCAGTAAGAAATTGATTGGAGCCGATATGCCAGGTCAGGACGAATAACATTGCAAATTCATCTTTGTAGATTATCAGTATTCTCAAAATACATATCAGAATAAATAGACCAGACGGGATAACAGTAGTCAATACATAGAGGAATAGTAGATATATAAATTTTAAGATATATTCTAGCGAGAAAAATTGTCTATCACAATAGAATGAACCAAATTTATTAGCAGCATACCTAGCAATTGATTCAATATAATCTTTCCACTTTCTGTCAGAGGAAAACGTTAGCCCGCAAAGGTGCAACGATTAACTCTGCCGGAGGTTAGCATCAGCCATGGACTGAAAAGTTCCTTGCACCACGGTGATGATCCAAGGTAGAACCAATGAAGAATAACTCGAACACAGGTATGGAATAACACAGATATATTACAAACAGAAATATGTACAAAGAAGTAGAAGTATTAGTAATGACAATCAGATTTGGTGAAAGTGAACTATGTTGTCTCTACTAGTATCACTATTCCAATGTCTTACACTAATCGTCTGACTCTTGACATTTTCTCTGACTCTGACTGACTCAGGCGCAGTATTTATGATGTCCGGAATAGTCCATTATTATTATGGATAAGTTCCCATAACACCCCACTTCCGAAGCTTTTGTGTAGCAGGGGTTTTTAATATCTTTTTTTCTTTGGATCTATTTCCAAGGATTCTGTGAACTTTCTTTATCTGGATGATTTTCTTGGTTTTGTCATTGTTTGCGGTCTTTTTATATCAAATGTATCGAAAATCGTGTCCATCACCTCTTCTTGAGGTGGACCGTTAGCATCCTGTAACGGTCTCTTCCTTATTTGGTTTACGTGTCTTCTATGTGAGAATTTTTGTCCCTGTACTATGTAAACCATATTGCCGATTCTTTTCTCAATTGTCCCTTGCTCCCAGTAAGATGTATTATTTTTATATACTTAAAAAAAAACTTTTTCTCCTGGGGGGAATTTTCTTTTTGGTGCGTAGGGCTGTGTTACTTGTTTCGTTTGACTTGGTAGCAATTTATCAAATGCTGATCTGATTTTTCTAGCGAACATCACTTCTGCGGGTGATAAAGTCGATGGTGTAGCATTATTTGGCGTAAATTGATACACCTGAAGAAATGCTGTAATGATTTCTCCGTAGACACATCATAGGCTTTTCGTGACGCTCTTTTGAGTGTATCAACAAATCTCTCCGCTTGTCCATTTGATCTTGGGTGATAAGGCGAGGATTTTATATGTTTTACTTGATAAATTTCGCAAAAATCTTGGAAGTCTGCTGATGTGAATTGCGTTCCGTTATCTGTGTCTAGGCAATCCACTACACCAATCCGAGCGAATAGTTCGAGGAGGCAATTTATGGTCGTTTCCGAAGTAGGTTTTTTGCAACGAAACACCTCCGGCCATTTACTATACGGCCATTTACTATACACTATGATAAAATAGTAAAACCCTTCAATTGGTCCTGCATAATCTGCGTGTATTCTTGACCACGGACGATCAGTCTCTGGCCATGACTTATGGATGATTGGCGGTGCTTTGGCTGCTAAAATACAACCCTTTCACATTTCCACCATCTGAGTAATATCCTGGTCCATATCCTTCCAATATACATAGCTTCGCATTAGCGACTTCATTCTATTTTTACCAGGATGGACCCTATGGAAATCCTTTAAGATCTGCTTTTGTAATGTTTTGGGAATTACAAGCCTTTCGTTGTAAAGTATCTCATTATCGCATAGAGAAAAGCTGTCTGATATTTGCACATTTTTTCTGCTATTTTTGCTTTTGTTTCATTTATAAATTCATCATTTTTGTCTTCATTTTTTATGTCTTGTAGTGTGACTGGGGGGGTTCTAACTGTACAACATAGTACTGTTCTGATATCTTCTTCATTTCTTAAGGGTGCGATTACCGTATCTTCCAATGGCTCTATCTTTGTTGGTATAAGTCTCGACAGACCATCCGCATGCTCGATTTTTCTCGTTGGTAAATACTCCAATCTGAAATTGTAGTTCAGAAGAATTGTTCCCCATCTAAGTAATCTATTTGCAGTGTAAACCGGTAGACCTTTTTTCGAACCAAGAATTGTTAGTAACGGTTTGTGATCCGTCTGTAGAGTAAAATATCTACCATAGATATACCTATGAAATCTTGTGACAGCGAAGATGAATCCCAGACCTTCTTTCTCTATTTGTGAGTAATTTTTCTCCGCTGGTAGTAAGGTTCGAAAAGCATGTGCGATGGGTTTTATTGTCCCATCTGGCATTTTATGCAATATACACGCTCCAACTCCGTAGACGCTCGCGTCACTTGCTACAATAATTTCTAGTTTAGGATCGTAGTGTGCCAAAAATAAATCTGAAGTTAACGTCTTAATTATTTTTTCAAATGTTCCCTGACATTGATCTGTCCACTACCAAACTTTTTCTTTCTTTAGTAGCTCGTTCAGGTATGTGAGTTATGAATTCCTGGTAGTAACTCACTAAGCCTAGAAAACTTTGTAGTTCTGTTATGTTTTTAGGAACTGGCATTTTTTTTTATTGCTGTTGCCCTTTCAGGGTCTGGTCGTCTTCCTTCTTGATCTATGATATGGCCAAGGTATTTAATTTCCTTCATGAAAAAATCGCATTTGTTTTCTTTTACTTTGAATCCATAGCTTTGTATTCTCTTAAACCCCTCTTGTACATGTTACCAGTGTTGTTCAACGCTTTCGCTATAAATCAATACGTCATCCAGGTATGCAATCGTGTACTCTAGTCCGGCAAGCATCGTATCCATTGTCTGTTGGAATATAGCCGGCGCGACCTTAATCCCAAATGGTAGTCTTTGGTATTTGTACAATCCTTTGTGTGTGTTTATGCATAGTAGTTTTGAACTTTCCTCATCAACTGGAATTTGCAACTACGCGTCACTTACATCAATTTTTGAAAAAATTTTCCGCCATTTAATTCAGTGAATACTTCTTCTGGACTGGGTAGAGGATAGTGGTAGTCCTTTATTGCTGCGTTCAAACCTGTAGGAAAATCAGCGCAAACTCGAATTTCTCCTGATTTCTTTTTGACGTAGACCGTCTGTGCGGCCCATTTACTGTATTCTACTTTTGTCAATATGCCAGTGTTTTCAAGTCTAGTCAATTCTTGATCAATTTTTCTATTGACGCAAACGGTAAGCTCCTTTTTTTCTTGAAGATAGGTTGAACGTTTTCTTTTATTTCGATGTATGCTGCCATTTTCTTACATCTTCCTAGACCTGCTGAAAATACTTCGGGGAAACTCTTTTTAGTTTCTTTTTTAATTTGTCTGCTTCGGTTGATAGGCTTTTTACATTTTGGCAGTACGTACTTATTAGTAGATCCCACAGTTCGAATTTTTGCATCCATTCCGTTCCGAATAGGTTTTCTGTATTTCTTAACACGTACATTTTTAACTTTTAAGTCATTCCATTAAATGTTACATTTGTCATTACTTCACCCTCAAATTTTATTTTTCTCCCCGTAACTGATCTAGCAATTTTGTCCGTTTTTAACATGGCAGGTTTATTCAGTTTTCTCCATGTTTGTAGGTTTATAATAGTTAATCCGAGCCAGAATCCAGCTGTAGCCTGACTTTTCTGTTTTGCATTTCAACTTGTACGTATTTCCTTATATTAGTCTCATCCGCTTGGTCAGTCCTCGTAATTCTTATTCTGCTTTTGCTTTATCTTCTATTCCAACAATGAGAACTTTTATGTCCTATCTTTTTACATGATAGACAGGTTTTAAAACGATATGTACAGTCTTTAAACCAATGCCAAGTCCCACAGCGAGACAATGGACTGGGTGGTAGTTTTTTCTGATATTGACTTTTAGAGTTAGAAAATTTTTTTTTACCTGTTCTTGAGAGGGGGAATTGGTTTGATTTGTTTCTGAGGAGGGAAAGTTGGTTTGTCTTCGTACTTTACGTATGTGTGTTATGCCGGCTTCTTCTATGTCTTTTGAGTCTTTCTTCACACTGATACATCTCTGGCAGTCTTCGGCTAGTTTTTGAATTGTCAAATCTTGTTCACTCTCCAATTTTGTAAGGATTCACCGTCTCAATGCTGCGTCTTTGGTTGAAACCAGTCCTTGGACGTAAATTAAGCATTTGAAATTGTCCGCGCTGAGTTCCGATAATTTGAAGTCATCACAATATTTATTAACAATATACGCGAAAGTTATATAATCTTCGCTGTCCTTCTTTGTTAGGTTCATGCATTTCCATCTTTTGTGGAATAGTAAAGTATTATGGTTGAAAAGTTCCGTTAGCGGTTTAATGGCTTCTTTGAAAGTTAACTCGTTAGTTTTCCTTGGAATGATATAATCTACGAATTTGGTATATTCTCCTAATTTTCTTAGTAATAGACGTACTTTAAGTGCGTCTAACCAATCTTTCAGTCAAATTCATATAGATCTTCGTCCCTTCGGAAGTAGTTTGCAAAAGTTTTATCTTCGTCGGGTGCGTACGTGAAATCTTCGATAGTACTCCAATAGCGTCTTGTGAGAGAACTGTTTCAATCTCGGAATGTTGCTCTTTATTTGACATTACACGTAGCAATAATTCCTGTAACTCAAGATTTTCGTACTATTTTTGCTGTTCAAATAGGATTTTGATAAGTTCCACAATGGTTAACTTAAAATCATACATGTTAACGTAATTTTGTGTACGTATTTTACTTTAGTGTAACCTGATATTCTGAAACGTGTGTACGCAAAAAAAAATTACTTTGTTTTCAGTGAAATTGATATCCAAAAAGAAAATTACTTTTTTCTTTTTTTTATGTGTTCGCGTAGAAGTTGTTTTTTGGGTTTTTTTTGTTATTTTAGAAATCTCCACGTATAACTTGTTTTTTTTTTAGAGTTTTTACTCTTCGACCACTGTTATGTACGACGGATAGCAAAAAAGGTATGTCCTCCGCGTAGAGAGTTCGTATTTCTTTTGGGTTACCACGTCGCCACTTGTTATGTGCGACGGATTTTTTTAAAAAAGTATGTCCTCCGCGTAGAGAGTTCGTTTTTTCTTGTGGTTATCTCGTCGCCACTTGTTATGGTCCATGTTCCTTGTACCACGGTGATGGTCCAAGGTAGAACCAATGAAGAATAACTCGAACACAGGTATGGAATAACACAGATATATTACAAACAGAATATGTACAAAAGAAGTAGAAGTGTTAGTAATAACAATCAGGTTAGGTTAGAGAGAACTATGTTGTCTCGAAGTATCACTATTCCAATGTCTTACAGTAATCATCTGACGCGATTCTGTCTTTGACTGACTCTGAACTCTGAACTCTGATCGCTCTTGAGGCGCGGTATTTATGATGTCTGCAATAGTCCATTATTATTATGGGTAAGTTCCCATAACAGACTGCAAAAACGCTTCGTTTTGGAAGAGTTCAGATCAACCAAGCACATCATATTTTCGGTCATTTTAAAGATCAGCTGCCAAGTTGACTTTATCAATCCGATCAGAAATTAAGAGTGTAAATAGTTTGTATTATCAGTATAGATACCGAGTTGATAACGAATGATAACGAATGAAATCGGGCACGTTGTTGATGACAATTAAGAACAACGGAGATGCGAAGATAAAGCCTTTTGTCAGACCCGCATTAATGTAAAAAGATCTAGATAAGTGGCCGTTCAAGGGGACATTTGTTTTTTCTCGTCGCACTAATAGATTTACATGTACCCAGATTTATCATTGGAATAAATATGTATTAAAAACCAGTTTCTGGGTATTTGTTTATTTAATTCTGAAGGTAGATACTAAAGTATTATCAAAGATTCGTAAAACAGGCAAGTTCATATTACATTTTAATAATGAATTTTCTTTTTAAGTAAATATATTCAATAAAATCGCCATTGGCTTCAACCATGGCCTCCAGACGACTTCGGAATCTCTTGCAACTCTTCTCAACAGCCTCCTTTTTTAAGTTGCTGAACGCTGACATAATCCTAGCGTTCAGTTCATCTTTGATGCTACAAAGAGTTTTTGGTCTCTCGCTCAATTTTCTGGATAAAAACAATCATGGATCTGTATATATTTCGTTTCTTTGCTATCAGATAATTGACATTACTTATCTTGGTAGAGAGAGTGGGATTTTTCCTATCGTCTGCATCGTGGTGATATTATTTAACGTCGATTGAGTCTGGATGTGTTAGGATTTTCTCTTCATCTGGAAAGATGATGATCCCTGTTTTCTAATCCATGTAATTTTTGGTGTATTTTGGTTTTGTTTTTTGATTTCCCATATATATTTTGATAGGGTGGTTCTATTTGCATATTTTGCTGTCAAATAATGTTTCATGTGGGTCTCTTGATAAGATTGCATCTCGTTAGTGCTACAGTAAAAAAGGCGAGACCTAATTGCCAATCTAGTAGCACGTTTCAATTCATGAAGTCGAAGCACCAAGGAAAAAAATTCATCAGAACAATTGCCATGAAAATATTTTAGAAAAGACACAGGGAAGCCACGTAACGACGCTGTGGTGGTCTTTTCCTTTTTCGTCTTCTTCTCCTCCTCCACATCATTTTTCTTCTTCTTCTCACCATTATTTATCTATCTATCTATCTATCTATCTATTGATCGACATATTACTAAATCATTATCATCTTCAAAGATTCTTACAATCTAAATCTTCTTCTTCTCTTCCTCCACATCCCCCTTCTTCCTTTTTCTTCTGTCTTCTTCTTATTCTGTCTTCTTCTCCTCCTCCTCATCGTTCTTCTTCTCCTCCTCCTCACCCTTTTTCTTCTTTATCCCTCGACTTCTTTTTCTTCTTCTCTTCCGTCTTCTTCTTCTTTTTCTTCTTCTTCTTCTTCTTCTTTTTCTTCTTCTTCTTCTTCTTCTTCTTCTTCTTCTTCTTCTTCTTCTTCACTTCTTTTTCTTTTTCTCTTCCGTCTTCTCCTCATCATCCTTCTTTTTCTTCTTCTTCTTCTTCCTCCTCCTCCTCCTCCTCCTCCTCCTTCTTCTTCTTCTTCTTCTTCTTCTTCTTCTTCTTCTTCTTCTCTGTGTTAAGTAAAAGAGGAATATTTAGATGACAAATGGAAAATTACAAAGGAAAAGTTGATATAAAATGAAAAGAATTGATTTACTAATTAATTAAATGATAATTTTCTAATTACAATCGATCTTGACATGTCTCCATTCTCCGAAACTTTGTCTTTGATGGCACATTTTGATGAGTGATCATATTTTTAATGAATGCACTCACGACAGTGCAAGCGCCTGTCTCCTTGTCCTGCTGTTTTCGCTAACAAACCAACGAAGAAAGGTCATTTTTGGAACTACATTACCCCCCACCTCCCCACCCCAAATGCGACGCATGTCTATCCACGGATTTAGAGTAAAGATAAATAGTCTGCGTTTATTTGTACTGATTTATGTTCCATTTTTACTTTTTCTTTCAAAATGAATGGCAATCGATAATTTCAGCCTCAATCGACGCTAAATAACATCACCAGAGTTTTTATGAAGACGATAGGTGAAAACAGTCTTTCCCAGTTAACTGATAGTAAAGAAAAGGAACGCTGCGGAGAGCCACGGTCGTCTACATCTTGAAAGGACATAGCAAGAACGGATGACGTCCACAAAGAATTTTCGTGTTGCTGTGGTTATCATTGTTGCTTCACAAAACGTTGCTAAAGTGTTCGATTATTTAAAGATGCCGCCCTATGGGCACTGTTATATTTTTGGCTAATCTTCGTCGCCAAAATGTCGTAACCTAGGGAAGGTTACTGAATAAAATAATGAAACTAAGGTTGGTAATGAACGATAATACTTAAGACAAGAATAACACATATAAGATTCGCCAGCTGCGCGTAGAAGAAGTAGTCAACTGCTAGATTTGAGTCAAGTGAATACCACCATGAATTTCAAACTGCAGGATATCTACCAACCGCCCCATGCGATCAGATGTGGCACAAGGCCGAATTTAATGTGGGATATCCGAGACCGTAGGCCCGTATAAGCTATGTCGTAGGGCAGAGTTTCGTCTCGAGAAACATCTCGAGACGAAACTCTGCCCTTCGACATAGCCTCGTATGGGGATCCTTTCTGCTCGGAGGCAGAGAGTTTTACTAGCACAGCTGGAGACGAATCTCCAACCGCTAACCTGACATACAGTATTTACTACTGTATTTATGTGAATGGCGGCATACCCATTATCGTCTGTTGGTATGCTACAACACCTACCTTGTGGGTAGGATATCAAGGGAAACAAAAGGTGACAATTAGATAGGCAAACAACTAATGTAATATACCAGTCTAAGGAAAGATCGAAAGGAAATTGATATCAAAG
>OZ038509.1:65295710-65310710 GCA_964036315.1 Acanthosepion esculentum | reverse complement strand
ATTGATGACTTCTTTGGTATTAATCCAGAGTGTTAATCCGAGGCGTTTTTTGATTTGCCTAGTGATCTTTTCTAGGATGCTTTTGCTTATCTTTCCTATGTCGGGTCTGGTTGAATTTATCATTCTGGTAGTGGGGTCTTCCTCAAAATCTTGTTTGTGGTCCTTAAGTATTTATGTAGCATTCCCTTTCAGCCAGTTTGCCTACTGTATCACTTATTTTTAATTTTTCAGTAATAATATTACTAGTTCTGTTGATACTCTGTACCATATTCATATTATTATTATGAGCTTTTTTATAAGTCTTAGTTTTTTTTTTTTAAATTAATTTGTTGTAGTCGTCTGCCGTCATTTTGTAGAGGTTTCCCGTTTTGTCGGACTTAACTAGTATTTTATCGCTGTCGGTGATGCTTTTGATTATTTTGTCTAGATGTTTTTGGAAGTTGATTTTCTTTTTTTGAAAGGAGATGTTATTGATTATATTGAATAGGTCTTTTCAAATTCCTGTCGGTTTTGGTTAAATGGTGCAACTTTTTTACTTTTAAAGCCGTAAACCTCATGTTCTTTTTTTGTTATATATATATATATATATATATATATATTAGCGTTCTGGTAAATCAACCCACAAAATTACACTCGGAAATTTGAAAATATTTAAAATATTAGAGAGAGAGACCTTGAAGTTTGAATATATATATATATATATATATATATATATATATATATATATATATAGTCGCCTGACGATTGCACTAGCATGAAACAGACTGTCGCCTCTAAGTGCTGACTTCCATGTCCACTTTTATATTTACATACGCTCTATCTCTGATATTGAGCACTTTATCCCATAAATATAGCACACTTTAAGACTATATTTCTTTATACATATATATATATATATATATATATATATATATATATATATATATATATATATATATATATATATATATATATAGTCAGAATATTTTAATTCAAGCATGGTTAAATAATTTACACGTATTGTATTGTATTTATTTTAGTTTGAATCTTTTCAATGAGGCGAATTAAATTCTTGGTGGCAGTAAAAATTTGCTCAAGAAAGATTTCAAACAATTTTTATTTTCCCAATACTTTCAATCTCATGTGAGACCATCTTAAGGGGTTGCATATTTATGGATGGGTTTAGCGTTAACATCGTAAATTCAAAATATTTTTTCACTAGTAAAGGTATTTCAATTATAGTATTTTCATTTAGACTTTTTTATATGACACTGCTGCTAAAAGCATTTAACAATTTTCTTGCTATAATCGTAGTTGAGTTTATTTATTTTTGTTCGCAATTCCCTTCTGTAAATGACTTTCAGAATTTTAAGTTTTTGCTTATTATCTTGATGGAGCACTGATGAATTTTTACTAATATCTTTCATAGCGATGAAAATATGTTTTCAATTTGCAGTGTTAATGAATAAAACATAGATATGCAGACCCTGAAGATGGCCTCAGATGGGATTGAAAGCACTTGCGAAAATAAAGATTATTTGAAAGACAGTTTTGGAAATTTTTTTTATCAATTTTTTACAGCCACCAAGAAATTAAAATAAAACTAAAATAAATAGATATAATACGTCTAAATTATTTAACCAAACCTACGTGAATATATATATATATATATATGTGTGTGTGTGTGTGTGTGTGTGTGTGTATGTGTGTGTGTGTCACTCCTTCCTGGTCAGCCAATGAACTTTTCGGCGTACCTTCGTACCTGGAAAGAAACAATGCAGTTATTAATAATAAGAGTTGAAATTAATGCATGCAAGATTTCACAGCTGTAGTATCAATCCTTCATAGTCAGCCTATGAACTTTTCAGCCCACTCTCGTAGATACATATAAAAAATATCAAGAGAGAGATGAACAGACTTAGACATAAAAAGATCGAGAGAGATAGATAGATAGATAGATAGATAGATAGATAGATAGATAGATAGATATGAATGGATTGAGATAGATAGATAGATAGATAGATAGATAGATAGATAGATAGATAGATAGATAGATAGATAGATATGAATGGATTAAGATAGATAGATAGATAGATAGATAGATATGAATGGATTGAGATAGATAGATAGATAGATAGATAGATAGATAGATATGAATGGATTGAGATAGATAGATAGATAGATAGATAGATAGATAGATAGATAGATAGATAGATATGAATGGATTGAGATAGATAGATAGATAGATAATGAACAGATCGAAGCGGTTACGTGTGCAAAAGACTTCTAAATATTTGTTGACCTGAAACATTTTCAAACCCATCCTACCGAGATAGCGACCACTAATATATTGCTGCCTTTCGAAGTAAACAATGTAGTATCTGTAAACAAGTCGGAAGATCATTTAGCGCCAAGTCTTCTAGCATGAATACCACCATATATTTCTGTGATGGAATTTTTCAATATGTAAAATACATATTTATCTCAACATGGGGGGGATTGACTCTAGCCGCCTTAGATTTGTAGAAGATAATGAGCATTATTGAGACTCAGAATTGCCTTTGACACTATTCGATTGGGTGGAGCCAAACAAGCATGTATTACTACTTGTTGGATAAGAGATGATTATAGCCCAGTAAAGCATGTTCCCATAGAGAAACGAGAAATGAATCGGCATTATTTGTCTTGACGATCTACTCCCGTAAATCCTAAGAGACAACCCAATTCAGTAAGTCTTCACTGCTGGTATTAATACAGTATCCACTCGTATCTTTCTCGCATAACATAGGCAGTAGATAAGAGTTAAGTAACGAAATGGCCTTTGGATAAGCATTGGAGAACCATCCAGATACTAATCGATATCCTACGTGGAATCATTAATTTGGTATTTGAAGCTCCTAGCGAAGCTCACCGACTATCTCTAGAATTATGAGACCTATCAGCCACCCAAGTGTCTGACGTTCGAGGATATATGCAAAGGAGAATATAAACAATATATGAAAAATTAACTACAAGTTAAAAACGTTTTGTTTATCAAGAAAATGTAATTTGGTGTTTGAATGAGGTTTCTTTTAAAGTCGAAGTTTTATTAAAGACTTCAAAGAATTATTTTCTGAGAATGCCATATAGTTGGAAAACATCTCTTTGCATTTAGTTCAAAGAACGCTTTTATTTCAACGAGAAATTGTCGGCTTCAATTTTGAACAAGATCCAAAGCAAACAGATATAAAAGGCGTAAAGCCATATTTCTCTTCTATTTTCAACCAGGGATAGTTCAAAATATAGGAAACAGTTATAACACAGAGAGAAAGAGAGAGAGAGAGAGACGCAAACACACATATACACACGTAATGACGTACACACAGTATTAAAAGCACATTGCCACACGCAAACACACATACACATACACATACACAAACACACACAGACACACACACGGACATTTACAGCAAATAGACATAGGAATACGCACATCTGTCGTCGTCTCGTATCCAAGAATTTAATTTTTGATTTGCTCATCGTTTCCTTTATGATGATGTCGTTGATGTCGAAATTTCCCCCAACGAGCAAGTTCAGGACTAGAAGCTTTCAATTTCACCCAAACCTGTTCCCGTCATCCATTCCCTATCAAATTTTGGCCGCAACTAAACAGCCAAATAAAAAAAAAATTATTTTATGCTGGATTCCAAGCCATACAGGTATCAGAGGAAATGAATTAGCCGATTCAGCAGCTAAAGCTGCCTTAAATATCCCAACTGACGTAAACTTTAAAATTCCCTACACAGATCTTAGAAGACACATCAATACATACACAAGGAAAAAATGGCAAACTTACTGGAACGGATTTCCCCAAAACAAACTATACGAAATCATGGCAAAAATTAAAAAACAGGAACATAATACGAAGCTAAACAGAAAGGAAGAAGTTACACTTGCAAGAATAAGAATAGGCCATACTTTTTTAACCCCACTTTGAGGTTGATATGCCGTAAAACAAAACAAAACAAACAACTTTTGGCTTTTGCTACATTTGGTTGGAGGTGAAAGAAAATCAAGCTAAAAGAAAGTACCGATTTTGTGAATTTGTTTAAGATGGACCTCAACTTGCCGGGAAGTGAACCACACACTTGATTTCACGACCTTTACTCTGCGGTACATGTGAGATGAGACATTCACTTATTAAACTGCAACGGACTGCCACTGGCTCTGAGAATTTTAAGTGGACGCCTTCTGTAACCTGCCCATGATGCGTAGCTCTCTTCATCCGCTGGTTCAAATATTGAGATCTATTGCAATCGTCATCAACTTTTTCCACCGTTGGGATCTTTGGGGTTGGTCGCGCTTAGTCTTCGACCTTGTTGCCAAGGGTGTTCCAAACAGGAGTTTAGAGTTTCCGACGGCATCGTCCCAGAGTCATTGGACCATGACAAAGAGCGACCTACGTACATATATGTAGATCATATATATAGCAATTAATCGACTGATTATCACTTGGTCACAACAAAATTATCTTTTCTATGTCATATATTTTCCCTGACACCAGCCTGGCTAGTTTGAAATTAATATTAGCTGAATCCCTAGGGAGCCGTCACCTCAGACAATAAAGCTCCTTTGGTATGGGCTTGGGATCATTATCTGACGTCTGGGCTATCTCCAAAAAAATGCGACGGTGCCTTGAGTAATTTTTGAACGGCTCTCCAGAATCTCGCATTAAACCTGGACCTTGTGTCACATTCTCTTACGACGATCGCGTTCGGATAAATAATAATTTTCAGGGTTTAGGTTCTCCACAGCATCCATCTCATTTTTCAGCGCTAAATAATTCTTGTCTCTTCACCAAAATTCTTTGTTTTCGGATTCCTTGTTTTTGAATCCATTCTCACAAAATTGTCCTGCAATCTATTCGCTGTTTCAGCCTTCTTCTCCGGTGTTCATAAACATCTATGATAGTGACGGTTAAATTCTCGCAATATCAGCATTAATCACTATTTTTTGTTCATGTAATGGGTTTTTCTACTCGTTTATCTTATTATATTGCAGAAATTTAATCCTTGGCTTAAAAATCATCAGTTATCTTAGACACAGAATGAATTTAAATTAATATCTTGATAGCTTGTATCCCCAATTTACATTTCATAAAAGGTCATATACAATGCATGGCACTATTTTTTTCTAGAAATATCTCAACTGTCAGCTGTATACACTCGCTTTTTTCAGATCGATAGCTAAAGTGACCTTCGAGCGGATGGAACATGTTTGGTCTTAGCGAGGACCGACATTCTTCGAACTTCCTTGACAGCCGTTACAGACTTTACGAAATAACAGAAACTACAACACTGGAGGACTTTCAACATCAGCAACAACTACAATGTATAGCACATATAAATTGAAGATAAAATAAGGATATAAATAAAATGTCGATATTCCACACTACAACAAGCGAAAAGTTAGGAAGGAAAGTGCGCTCATTGCTGGAAAGTGAAATAGCAGCCTTGAGAAACGTATTTCATGAAAATTGATTTTAAGAGAATAACTATTATAAAATTCAACAGAAAATAGCAAAGGCTGTTCGGCCAATGTCGAAAGATTCCTTATAGGGAAACGGCAATAAATTGCCATTAGCATTATCATTTCCGCCTCACAATCTTGTGAGCTTCATATGGTGCCTGCGTCACAGCTTATCTATGATATGTCTGGTAATATGAGAAGTTCTGTTGCATTTATGTATATTATAGATAGGACACAGAGAAACAGATACATTACCCGGAGATACGTACGCATAGACCTCACATATATAACAGGGGATACGGACGCATATACACACATAAATTACACGGGGATACGGACGAATATATCAACATACATGACACGGTAATGCGGACATAGACCCACATGCATAACACGAGGATACGCACGCATAGATCAACATATATGATACGGGGAACGCGGACACATACACCCACATGCATAAAACGGTGATGCGGACACAAACATCCACATACATAACACCGCGATACGGACGCATGGACCCACACACATAACACAGGGATACGGACACATACACCCACGTATATAACACGGGGATACGGACGCATAGATCATCGTAGATTACCTGGACGCATAGACCCACATTTTAACACAGGGATACGAATGCATATACACACATGCATAACACGAGGTTACGGACGCATAGACCCACATACATAACACGGGGAAACGGACGCATAGGTCAGCATATATTTCCCTGGGGTACGGACGCATAGACCCACATACATAACACAGGAATACGGACGAATAGACTCACGAACATAACACAGACATATGGACGCATAGACCCACATATAGAACACAGTCATACTGATGCATAGACCCACATACATAACCCAGGGATACGGATGCATAGACCCACATACATCACAGAGGGATACAGACGCATAGACCCACATATATAACACAGGGATACGGATGCATAAACCCACATACATTTCCCGGCGACACGGACGCATAGAGCAACGTACAGGACACGTGTATACGGACACATAGACACACATACATAACACGGGGATACGGACGCATACGCCGACATACATCATACGGGGATACGGACGCATAGACCCACATACATAACACGGGGATACGGACACATAGACTCACATACATTACACGGGCACACAGACACATAGACACATATACAGTATAACTGGCGCATGAACGGTTAAACCCGCATACATTAAACTTGCTCACTGGCGCAACCCTGAAATATATTTTCACTGTCCGTTACCATTTGTCCATCTATCCCCTCAAGTGTCCCAGGCTTGTTGCGAGTTGGGTAAATTTATCCAGTCAACATCTCTAGAAGGGCTTCCAATCGAATCTAAAGAATCCAGTATCTGCAGCTATTTAACCCATAGCCGGGGAGTGAAATGATGGTTTCATATCTTTTCCGAGGGCATTTACTCATAAATGAATCTAACGAACTTGCCTGGAATTCGAAATCTGTTTTCCCATTCCGAGTCACAATTAATTGCCCCCCCCTTAAAATATAAACCATTCTTGCTGAAAAGTCTTTTATTTGTAAACATTCTGTATTCAAAATTTATTATTACGTATTTATTCCCGAAGTCAGAACAGCTTCACACTTACGACTTCTGCTGGTTTGTCCCTGTGATCTGTTATCTTTATTTATTTTGAGATAATAATATCCAAACTATGGCTTTACGGCTTATATCTCACTGTATTTCTCTTGCCAAGTTGCCAATAGAATAGAACACGCGGCTATTTCAAAACAAAACAATCTGAGACGTGTTCATTTTTAACCAACGTTATATCCTCAATGCTTTATTTACACTATTCGGACTATTGTCCTCATCTTTGTCGCCATATTTATTACAACGATTCGGTCATTGTACGCTCCGGCCTACTTGAGGTGGTTGGAATGTCGAACTGAACCCTTTATTTCGTTCACAGCGATAGACTGTTCTAGTTCCACGTGCCATGTAAAATGGATGTCAATTATCTCCTGTTCATTCCCCTCTGAAAGTTCTCCACTGCCTTAGCCAGGTATTGAACTCACATTCTTTGGGTCCTGTCACAGGCCCTAACTAGCGCCTTTATCCACTGTGCCATTTGTCCAACCACCTGAAGGAGGTTGGAGCGTACAACAGCCGAAACGTTGTAATAAATATGGCGACACAGACGAGGACAATAGTCCGAATAATGTAAATAGTGTACATAATACCTCATCTCCGAAATATAGACAGATACTGAAAGGCCGAAATGTTGTAATAAATATGGCGACAAGGTGAGGACAATAGTCCGAATAATGTAAATAGTGTACATAATACCTCATCTCAGAAATATAGACAGATACTGAAAGGCCGAAATGTTGTAATAAATATGTCGCCAAAGATGAGGACAATAGTCCGAATAATGTAAATAGTGTACATAATACCTCATCTCAGAAATATAGACAGATACAAAATGCTATTTGCGAATTTACTACTCTCTATGTACATGGATATTTATATACTAAAAATTCTACTGAAAATATCACGATTTTCCGAATGACCTTTTGGGATGAATCTTAAGTTCTTTCTTTCTATGTGGCGTGTCCTGTCAGGATGTAGGCGATCATGGCCCTCCACCTCTCTCTATCCCTTGCAGCTCTCAACAAGTCCCTTCCCTCTGCTACCTCTCCCAGACCACGTTCTGTCATCCACTTGCTTAAGTCCGCCAGGTATGTCATGCGTTGTTTTCCGTTGTCTCTCTTTCCCTCTATTCGACCCGTGAGTATCAGATTCTCCATACCCTCCTTCCTCATTATTTGTCCCAGAAACCTCAGCTGCCTCTTCCTGATGTTAAGTATAATCCTCCTCCTTGTTTGCATCCTATCTAAGATCTCATTGTTGCTCACACACGCTCGGTTCATGACATCCTTAACATCCTTCTGTAGAACCACATCTCTGTCGCCTCGGGTCTCTTCTTTGAGGAGACCGTCCAAACATCGCTGCCGTAAAGAAGGACAGAAGTCACGTAACAGCTCAGTATTCTTTTCTTCTTTTAATGATTGAATACGCTCATGGTGAATTCTATGTAGAAATTCCTCTGTCGCATTTGAGCTTATCAACTTCAAGGAAATATTGCAGTAACAATACTAAATGTGAATACTGTTCTTTAGTTAATGAAGTAAAGAGGTACAATTAAAAAGTGAAATGGGGAACTTTTTTTCCATTTTTTCTTTCTTTTTCATTTCTTTCATTTTTTCACTGAAACCAAGTAGCGTGTCTGATATTTCTTTTCCATCTTTCCACGCGATTAAAACGAAATTAGCCATTATTTATGAACTATTGAGAGTTAACGTTAACCACTTCCTTTCTCTCTTTCTTTTTTCTTTCTTTCTTTCATTCTCTCACTGAAACCAAGTAACGTCTCTGATATATCTTTTACTTTTATCCACGCGGTTAAAACGAAATAGTCCATTTATGAAGTATTGGCATATAACGTTAAACACTTCTATCTTCCATTCATTCTTTCATTTACTCGCTGAAACCAAGTAGCGTCTCTGATATGTTTTTTCCTTCTTTCTACGCTATCAAAACGAAATAGTCCTTTATTTATGAAGTATTTAATGCAACATTAAACATTTCTTTCTTTCATTCTTTCATTTACTCGCTTCAACCAGGTATCGTTTCTGATATATCTTTTACGTGTTTACACGCGATTAAAACGAAAATACTCTATTATTTATGAAGTATTGGCATACATACATGTTTGTTGGAATTTCGTAAGCTTTTTATTCAATATTTCTTTTATCTTTCTTTACCATATGTCCGTTTATGTGGGCGAAGATCGGGAGTAGAAAGCGTGCGTAACGATTATTATCTCGTAATATCTCGTTTCGATATTTACGAGATATGGACGAGATATTTATTGAAATGTTCGCAGAGAAAAGAAAATACGGAGAGGTTTGTCACACACACAGATACACGCAATTGTACATCCATCAATTTAGCTCATCGGAGAGAACTTCACAATTCATATCTACATATCAATCCGTGCCAGTATTTTAATATTGAGGAATTTATATATCTCCGTTTAGTTATTTCATGTGTGTGTGTGTGTGTGTGTGTGTGTGTGTGTGTGTGTGTGTGCGATCCAAGATCATTTTCCAACTTATTCACGATGATCTTCGCCTTCTCTAACCTTCTAACTTTCTGCCCTGGAATAACAAGGTACCTCACACGTTTCACGTCGGATTTCTTTTTCAAGTGTTTTTCTTTTCTTTCTGGTCTTTGGACTGTCATAGCTGAAAGTTCTCTCTCACGTGCCAAACGTCTTATGGATTGAGTTGGATCTTTTCTAATTGATCTCTTTAGCTCTAAGTGGAAATGATGACCTCTCTTCCTGTAGTGACGCCCTGGTCCAGTTTTCCTCTCTACTGTTCCCTCCTTTTTAAAATTATTCACGGTTGGCATGCTGGTTCTTGAATGGACTTTGAAGATGGAAGCCAGAGTATGAATGTTGGCATCATGAGTGAATGATTTCTCCTTTCACTATTGCTGAGTTGAGAAGACAGTAATGCTGACACAAAACGATTTCCGACTGTTCTGTTTCTATCTGAATAATTCAAATGGTTTTTCAGTGATTCTTACGACAAATAGTGTCAATATGGCTAAACGTCTTATCTGAGAACCTGGATAAAAGAAACTCAATTAGTCTAGTGGTTTCTTAGATATTAAACATTTTGTGGGATGAAGAATTATGCTGTAACAAAATTTGGACAATTTTGCTGATTCACCAAGTATATATATATATATATATATATATATATATATATATTGAAGACATTTTTTATATGTTTAACGTTCTTTTTATAGATACAAGTATTTAAGTAAATATTTTTATTTATAATAAACAGTATTAAATAACATTTACCGGCCTGAATGTCCGAGAAATTTTCATAAAAAATATAAATAGATACAAATATTTAAGTAAATGCTCTGTTTATAATAAACAGTATTAAACAACATTTACCGGCCTGAATGTCCGAGAAATTTTCATAGAAAATATTCGTCCTCCAACAGGAATCGAACCTGTATCCTATACGGAACCGTGATTTAGCCTGAAGTGCCTTTAATCGACTTGGCTACACAGGAGCGTTCGGTTAGCAAGGTCGAATTTACTGCCTTTAAACTTCAATCTTCCATGAATCTCTCACGGACATTCATATCTGCTCAAAGCGTATCCAAATGTAAGCAAATGACGTCACACATTATGAAATGTTCTGTATGGGATACAGGTTCGAATCCTGTCGGAGGACGAATATTTTCTATGAAGGTTTCCCGGACATTCAGGCCAGTAAATGTTATAAATGCTGTTTATTATTAAACAGAGCATTTACTTAAATATTTGTATCTAGAAAAAGAATGTATAAACATATAAATGTCTTAAAATACATATGTAAATATATGACTTTATATTTCATACGCATACATACGTACCTATATGTGAGTGTCTGATAGTGTTACCTGCATATATAAATTGTTTAGGAAGCATCTTCCTGTAGATCATTAACTACTTATCGATGTGGCGGCATTAAAACTTCCTTGAATGGGTAATGTCGATAGTCGTACCGTCTGTAAGCAGAAAAGTATAAAGGTCGCCGTGAAGAACGTTGGAAATATGGCGAGATAACGAAGATATTTCTTATCGAAGGAAGATGTCGACATTTTATTTCCGACACCACTTGGCCATAATTTATTCTGTCTGCGTCGGAAAAGAGGAAATATGCTGAGCGACTCCAGACAGGACATTGTTTGTGCCAGCGGCTATTAGGCATGCACGACAATGTGACGGAAAACAAAAACACGCCTGGTGATATCATGCGGTATTGCTGGAGGGTAAGTGCTCTTGGTGTTTAAATTCTGTGAGTATTGCAGATTGCGCTCTCACACAAGAATGATAGTTTTTCACCATGTATAATAGTATCAAAATGCAGGTTCTGTGACCAATACATTGAAACAATGAATGTCCTTATCTCAGAATGCTCAACGCTGACACGAGTACAAAATCGCCATGACAGGGTATCTGCATGGGAGGATCTGTCATTACCACGCGACAAAAACAGCTGAAAATTGGTATAAACATTATTCTGAATCTGTAGTCGAGGGAGCAGATGTTACCATCCTCTGGGAGTTCGAAGAATACAAGCAAAATGTCCAGAAATTGGTATGAAAGTTAGACACTGATTGACATAAGGTTGGAGCTCTGGGTCTGATATAGAAAGAAGCTCAAAGTCAAATCAACAAAATCCATAGTGCATCATATATGAAGGCGATGAAAAAAATACTTCTAACAAGTACCGGCCATTTTTTTGTTAATAGGTGTCTTTTGTTTAATTAATTAGAAATATGTTTTCATTTTCCGCCCTTTTCTTACATCTAAGCTACGCTTAGTAATTCGCTATATATATATATATATATATATATATATATATATATATATATATATAGTCTTAAAGCGTGCTATATTTATGGGATAAAGTGCTCAATATCAGAGATAGAGCGTGTGTAAATATAAAAGTGGACATGGAAGTCAGCACTTAGAGGCGACAGTCTGTTTCATGCTAGTGCAATCGTCAGGCGACCATGATTATATATATATATATTTAGTCATGCACAGTCAGACTGTTTCGCTGTATCACAGGTCTTTAGTGTGGTTAGCCACCCGATTGCTTCAAGCCAGGATCGACACTCGACCGATTTGACATCAGTCGGAGACCCATACCCTAGGCTATCGTAGAAAGGGGAATGTTAACGCATTATATACGATACAGATATAAACACCATCAGCTTCCAAGGTGCTCTATTCATTGCAAACGGCTTAAAATTCCAGCAGCAGTATCCTTTCAAATACCCTTTCTTCCAAAGTGCTCAAACGATGAACGGGAGCGTATACACACACACACACACACTTATCGGTAAATCGAATCGAGTTCTCTCAGTCACTGTGTGTTTATCTAAAAAATAAATACGCTTAAATTCACATTCTTCTCTGCCGTGAGCCAATGGCTTCAGGGTAAAATTTCCGACTGATGCGAATTCAGCCGGTTTTCGATTCTAGCCAGACGCAACCGGACGTCTAGCCACACTGATGAGCTGTGATACAGCGAAACAGACTGTCTGTGAATGACAATATATATGCTCCTGAAAATTTTATTTCGGTTGAGCTCTCTGGGGAGGATGTGTGGGTTTGTAAACAGTGACTATTACGGCTAATAATGCAAGACTCTTCGGTAAATCGAATCGAGTTCTCTCAGTCACTGTGTGTTTATCTAAAAAATAAATACGCTTAAATTCACATTCTTCTCTGCCGTGAGCCAACGGCTTCAGGGTAAAATTTCCGACTGATGCGAATTCAGCCGGTTTTCGATTCTAGCCAGAGGCAACCGGACGTCTAGCCACACTGATGAGCTGTGATACAGCGAAACAGACTGTCTGTGGATGACAATATATATATATATATATATATATATATATATATATATATATATATATATATATAGTAGTAAAATGTTTGCCACTTAGCTGACTGATGCTAACTTCACCAACCTGACTCCCTAGTATCGTAGACAAACACCTCCATCCACTCTTCAGGGGAAACCAACAAGTGAATGCTTGTACTTCTCTAGTTTTCTTTTTTATATGCACTTATGATTGGTGCAATTTTTTCATAGTGTATGCGAGGATGTTATGATTATTTGTCTTTTTCACCGCTTTTTTCATTTTACCATCACTCCATAACATTTTCACCATTTTTTCTTTCTTCACTTTTCATTCAATTTTTGCCTTTTTCATAGTTTATTTTGTTCAGGTTAGGTTTCAACAGTTTTATGGATATAGCTTCAAGAATTTTTTTTATTTTTTTATTCTTTTCATGTTTAAGTATAGTTGTGTTTTCAACGAGGATTTTCCGAAATTGTGTTCTAAATGCCTAAAAATGTTAGAATTATTCAAATGCAGAGTCAAGCGTCGTGAAAGCGAGTGTGTGGTGTGACCAAGATAAATATTATTTAATTCGTTGGAGATACAATCTCCCAAAGGGCACTTGAATTTGTAAACTATGTTGTTTCTTTGCAAATCGCTAATCGCGGGAGAAGAATCATTGCGAATAATTGAGTTAGATATACTAAATTTAGTGTAGTATATGATTAACTTAATTTTTTGCTAGGATCTGCTTTAGATCTATTAGTATTTACTAATTTTTTTAGTATATTTTCATCTTATTTATAATTAGTATGCATTTGATTACGATATACGGGATTAACATGTTTGCGATTAGTAGAAGCAGTATTATGTACTATTTGCTTAGTATTGAGATTTCTAAGAAAGCATCTTATTTGTTCATCAACTATATAGTTTGGAAAGCTATTAATAATAAGTGTCTGTTTTATATTCTTTAGTTCACTGTAAAAAATCTGTTTTGTGGATGAATTAGTCTCTGCACGACTTATTAGATTTTTATAATTGCTATTTTGTAGTAATATATATATATATGTATAATATACATATATATAATATATATAATATAATGCATATATATATATATATATGTCTATATTTCTGAGATGAGGTATTATGTACGCTATTTACATTGCTCGGACTATCATCCTCATCATTGTTGCCATATTTATCACAACGTTTCGGTCGTTGTAAGCTCCGGCCTTCTTCAAGGGTTGGAATGTCGAACTGAATCCTTTATTTCGCTCGCTGGGATAAACTGTTCTAGTTCCACGTTCCATGTCTAATGGATATCAGTTATCAGTTATCTCCTGGTAATTCCCCTCACCAACGCCTTAATCAGCTATTGAATTCACAACTCATTGGGTCCTGTCACTTGATCTAACTAACGCCTTAATCCACTGTACCACGCATCCTCAAAGTTTTGATAACAATGGCAGCAAAGATGAGGCTAGTAGTCCGAGCAATATATATATATATATATATATATGTGTGTGTGTGTGTGTATGTGTGCGTGTGTGTGTGTGTGTGTGTTCGTAATGGTTCGTTCGCATGCTTACGCTGTTAAAGGCTTTTTTTAAGTGGCATTAAATCAATGAAAAATACAAGAACACGTTTTCATGCACGTAAGAAATTTTAATCGCCATATTCAAAATTCATCATTTTATATAGAAAGCCATTATGATTATATTCGAAATGAAAATTCGGAAACTTAACCTGATTGCTCTTTTTACGTTGCCTTTTGCTTAATTGCGAATCAAAATGAAAGATCCATTTATACATGTAACTTTAGTCATAAGATGCTTTAAGTTTTCATATCTGTCCATCTCTCTCTCTCTGTCTCTCTGTCTGTCTCTCTGTCTCTCTCTCTCTCTCTCTCTCTCTCTCTCTATATATATATATATATATATATATATATATATATATATATATATATATATATATATTTAGTAATGAAATGTTTGGTAATCCTTATAGATAATCCAAAAGAGGATGTAATCCA